>CM046004.1:50737545-51143426 GCA_025175895.1 Wurfbainia villosa | reverse complement strand
CTTCCTCTTTTTTTTCTCCGCTGAACCCGCTAATTGGTTCGGGTAACGCCTTGCCTGTGAGCCCTCCTATCTAGTTCATAGAGAAGAGGTAACGACGGTATCAGTATGGAATGTCGCTCATCGGCTATGCGGGAAGGGCCTAGTGGCTAGCGCATGCAGACGTTGCACCAGAGGACAACGGTTCAATCCCTCGCAAATACGAGGGTGTCGTCCCTCCATGCGCTAGTTACTAGTCTCAAAGGTCAAAGGTCTACCGTGATTTACCTCCCTTACGATGGTCCGGAGGCAGACTGATAGGGGCCACTAGGTTGACAGATTCCAACCTTTTGCACCAGGGGAATTGTTGAACTTACCGAGCCGCAAAAACCGCTTTTTGCGTCGTGGAAACCTCGGAAGTCTGGCCACGGATCCGTGCGAAGATGTATTAAAACTAAAACATGTATGTGCTTGTATAAAACCCTAGATCTACCTTAGATCTACATGATAAGGACGTTACCCTCGATGCGACGCCCTTCGCAAATCCCGCTCATCCAAAAGGTTCGCCGGAACTCGAGAGTGTCAAGTGCACACTCCTCTATTGGTATCCACACAAGCAATAGGTGGAGAAAACACACCCTTGAGTGTGCTAGCACTCTATGGATGGTTCGGCCAAGGAGGTTGGGAGAGGGGGAGAGCTTGAGGGAATAATCCAAGGAAGAAGATGAAGTTGTGAAGAAGAAGATGGAGTTACCCAAAATCAATTCACCCCCATCAAGAAGTGGCCGGCCACATTATGGAGAGGGGGTTACATGCATGCATGTAACTCCCATGACCCTTGGTCTCCCTCATGAGGTGGCACCATATGACAAAGGCAATGATGATGTGGAGCATCATCATTGGCCGGCCATGCCAAGTCATCATCATGACATGACATTTGGTCAAGTCAAACTTGACCTTTCATCTTCCCTCTCAAGTCAAGTCAAACTTGACCTCTTATCTCCCATGGTTGATCAAATCCAACCATTTGATTCAAGTCAATTTAATTTAATGAATCTCTATTCATTAATTTAAATTGATTTGATGAATCAAATCTAAATTAGACTCATTCAACACTTGAATCATCTTGAGTCTAACTCAATTAGTCTAATTTGGATTACTCTTAATCCAATTTGGTTCATCCCATGAACCTAATCCTCATGGTTCATCATATGAACCTAATCTCCATCTAATTGCCCTTATGTGTGTGACCCTATAGGTTCTTGTAACGTTGGCAATGTCCCTAAACCGATTTAGGAACATAAGCAATGAGCGGTATCTAGCAACACATCATTGCTACCCAAGTTACAAGAATGTTGAGCTCCAACATCACCTTTGTGACTACTAATTGTGACTCACAATATGTGACAATGTCCCTCTATCCTTGACATCTAGATTGACCAATCGAGGCATAGACCGTGTCATCCTCGGTACAATCTAAATCTTGAACTCCAAGTAGACTCACTCTAATCAAATGAGCTCAATATCTCATATCGACTCATTTGGGCATGGCCATGCACTTCGTGGTCTCACTCTATCAAGAATATCGATGTCACCCCCGTCATATAGGAGGGATAGATCCCATCTACATCACTCACATCCTCCGCATAATTTGTTACATACCCAGAATCGCTTTATAGTCCACCCATTTACGGGTGACGCTTGACGGCCAAAGTATGCAACTCCTTATGTAGGGAACCATGGTGACTTCAGTGTCTAAGGACTAATAGTCATACTAATAGCCACATAAGAAAGTATATGACACTCATATAACGATCCATGATACTTTCTCATGGCGGGTCATTCAGTATACATTCTCCAATGCATACCCATGTGTCAACTTGATATCTCATATCCATGACTTGTGAGATCAAGTCATCATGTTGACCTACATGCTAGTCTCTACGCATTAACATTGTCCCTGAATGTTAATACTCGACTAGGAATGATTAAGAGTAGTGTTCTCTATATCATCTCATTATCGATTCAACCAATCGATTGATATAGATAAGAACCTACTACTCAAGGACATTATTATATTTAGTTATTTGGCACCAATACAAGTAAATATAATAACCATGCCTTTATAAATAGGAATATGATACAATAAAGTCCATACAACAATCATCACATGATTGACTCTAGGGCTTTCACTAACAATCTCCCACTAGCACTAGTGTCAATCACCGTAGTATCTAATACCCAATGACCTAGTGTGACCATCATGCTTTTTCTGTGCCAAAGCCTTGGTCAAGGGATCTGCGATGTTAGCCTCTGTGGGTACTCTGCAAATCTTCACATCTCCTCTATCGATAATCTCTCGAATGAGATGGAAGCGTCGTAGTATGTGTTTGGTCCAGGTGTAGCGAGGTTCCTTAGCTCAGCAATTGCTCCATTGTTGTCACAATAGAGATCTATGGATCCGCTATGCTAGGAACCACCCCAAGCTTCGAATGAACTTGCGGATCCAAATCGCCTTCCTTTTCTACCTCGATGCAGATATACTGGCCTAGTAGAATCAAGAATCGTGTCCTTCTTCGAACTCTTCCAGCTCACAGCACCACCATTCAAGCAAAACACGAACTCTGACTGCGATCTATAATCATCCTGGTCAGTTTGGAAGCTGGCATCGCTGTAACCCTTTACAGCTAGCTCCTCATCGCCTCCAAATATCAAGAAATATTCTTTAGTCCTTCTCAAGTACTTAAGAATATTCTTGATCGCCATCCGCTGACGCCACCGATCTCGATCGGTATCTACTCGTCATGCTCAAAGCATACGAAGTACACAATACACGGCGCACATGATAGATCCTATAGGAGATGCGTAAGGGATCTTATCCATGCGGTCTCTCTCCTCTCTAGAAGAGGGACTTTGAGTCTTCGAAAGACTCACACCATGTGACATCGACAGAAGTCCCTTCTTGGAATTCTGCATGGCAAACCGTAGTAATACCGTGTCAATGTATGTACTCTAACTTAGGCCAAGCAATCTCTTAGATCTATCTCTATAGATCTTGATGCCTAGAATACAGACTGCTTCACCTAAGTCCTTCATTGAGAAGCACGTCCCCAGCCACGTCTTCACAGACTGTAGCGAAGGGATGTCATTCCCAATGAGTAGTATGTCATCCACATACAATATAAGGAAGACAACTGTGTTCCCATTAACCCTCTTGTAGACACAGGGTTCATCTTCATTCTTGATGAAACCAAACTGTTTGATCGCATCATCGAATTGAAGATTCCAGCTCCGAGAAGTTTGCTTTAGCCCATAAATGGACCATTGCAGCTTGCATACTTTTCCAGTATGCTGTGGATCTTCAAAACCCTCAGATTGTGTCATGTACACATCCTCGAGTAAGTTTCCATTCAGAAATGCAGTTTTGACATCCATCTGCCAGATCTCATAATCGTGGTATGCTACAATAGCAAACAAGATCCGAATGGACTTAAACATCGCCACTGGAGAAAAGGTTTCATCATAGTCAATACTATGAATTTGCTTGAAACCTTTAGCCACCAATCGGCCCTTATAGGTATGCGTAAGTCCATCCATGTCAGTCTTTCTCCTAAAGACCCACTTACACCCAATAGGTTTGACCCCTTCAGGTGGATCAACCAAAGTTCATACTTGGTTGGTGTACATGGATTCCATCTCGGATCTCATGGCCTCTAGCCATTTCTCAGAATCTGGACTCATCACAGCTTCCTGATAGGAGGTAGGCTCATTCTCAATGAGCATAACGTCATCATGGTCAGACAAGAGAAATGAGTATCTCTCAGGCTGATGACGTACCCTATCAGATCTACGAAGAGGTAGGTCTACCTGAATAGGTGGTTATTCCACAACTCTTTGTGCAACAACCTCATCACCCACAACACTTTGTGGTTCTTGTTCAACCTCCATCAAGGCCTTAGTGCTATGGTCCTTATCTTGAATTTCTTCAAGATCGAAGGTACTCCCACTAGTTTTTCTAGAAACAAAATCCTTGTCACAAACACTTTGTCGGCCGACCGAATAGAAGTAATATCCCTTTGTATCCTTGGAATATCCAACAAAATAGCACCTATCGGATTTAGGTCCCAGTTTGTCTGAGACTTGACGTCGAAAGTAAGCCTCACAACCCCAAATCCTCATGAAAGACATCTTGGGATTTCTCCCTGTCCATATCGTATATGATGTCTTTATGACAGCCTTGGATGATACACGATTAAGGGTAAAGGCTGTTATGTCTAGAGCATATCCCCAAAAGGATATAGGAAGATTTGTGTGACTCATCATAGATCGTACTATATCTAATAGGGTACAATTCCTCCTTTCGGATACACCATTCCACTGTGGTGTTCCAGGAGGAGTGAGTTGGGATAGAATCCCACACTCAGCTAGATAGTCACGAAACTCATGGCTAAGGTATTCACCACCTCGATCTGATCGAAGTATCTTAATACTCTTGCCAAGCTGGTTTTGTACTTCATTCTTGAATTCTTTGAACTTTTCAAAGGATTCTAATTTATGTGTCATAAGATACACATAACCATATCTACTGAAGTCATCAGTAAATGTAATGAAGTACCTGTAACCACCTCTAGCAGCAACATTGAAAGGACCACATACATCACTATGTATAAGTCCTAACAAATCTGTTGCTCTTTCGCTATGTCCACTAAAGGGAGTCTTGGTCATCTTGCCTAAAAGGCAAGACTCGCATGTCTCATATGATTTAAAATCAAATGAGTCTAGCAGCCCATCCTTATGGAGCTAAGATAAGCGACTCTCATTTATGTGACCTAAGCGACAATGCCAGAGATAGGTTTGGTTCAACTCATTTGACTTGAACCTCTTGGTACTTATGTTATAGATAGGGCTCTCTAAGTCTAGAAAGTAGAGTCCGTTCATTAGAGGTGCACTACAATAGAATATATCATTTAAATAAACTGAACAACATTTGTTCTTTATTATAAATGTAAATCCTTTCTTGTCCAAACAAGAAACCGAAATTATGTTCTTAGTTAAAGGCACATAACAACATTCATCTAATTCTACAGAGGGCGAGATAGATCATAAGTTCCTACAAAGAAAGAAGAACCCTTGCTCCATTGCCTACTCGTAGGTCCACCTCGCCCTTTGTTAATGCCCTGCTATTTCTCAGCGCCTGCACATTGGTATAAATGTGAGATGCACATCTGGTATCTAATACCCATGATGAAGAAATAGATAGATTGACTTCTATAACATTTATACCTGAAGTAGAAGTCTCACTTCTTTTCTTCTTAAGATCTTCCAGGTAAGCTTTGCAGTTACGCTTCCAGTGTCCAGCTTCCTTGCAGTGGAAGTAAGTCCCTTCCTTGGCTACCCCTCCTTTGGGTTTAAGTTCTTTGCCTTTGCCCTTGGCTTGGGACTTTCTCTTACCTTTAGGCTTGCCCTTGCCTTTCTTCTTGTGCACCATCAAAATGGTGTCAGATTTTCCCTTCTTAAGGTTAAGCTCAACAGTTCTCAACATGCTGAGCATCTCAGGTAGTGGCTTATCAATTTCATTCATGTTATAATTCATGACAAATTGATTGTAGGCTTGTGGCAAAGATTGCAAGATTAGGTCAGTGGTCAGCTCTTGGCCAAGTGGAAATCCCAGCCTTTGTAGGTTTTCTACGTACCCAATCATCTTGAGTACATATGGACCTACGGGAGTCCCATCTTGCATTTTGGATCCAAATAATGCCTTAGAGACTTAATATCTCTCATGCCTTGCTTGTCCTTGATATAGTTGACGAAGATGTCCAACCATATCATAAGCATTCATGAACTCATGTTGCTTCTGAAGCTCAGAGTTCATGGTCGCGAGCATTAGACATGACACATCTAATGCATCATCTTGATGCTTCTTGTAAGCATCTTTGTCACCATGAGGCTGGCGGCAGAGGTGCCTCCGAAATGGACTGCCCAGACGCATCAACTTCCTTTCTTGGATGAGAACAATTCTCAGGTTCCTGTACCAGTCCAAGAATATTTGCTCCATTGAGCTTGTCCTTCTCAAGGACAGAACGCAGAGAGAGAGTGTTCGTGTTTGTCGACATAGTTATCTACAACATACAATGCAGAGAATTAATATCATATTCCTTTTATCATTTAATTAGGCCTTTAATCAAATGATGCTCCCACTGAATTATAGGAATTTTGTAGAATCAAGTTATGGATGTGGTCAAACCACATTACTAGATTCATACAAACTAGCTATAATTCTTGCGGGACAATATCCATATCATACTAAGCCTTGAGTTAGCTTTGGCTAAATCGCCCAAGACTTAGTACGATCGGTGGGTAACACATTACCGATTACATCTCTATGCAACTCTTGTTTATAGGATCAAGACCCACATTTACAAAAGACATTGAGTTAGCTTTGGCTAAATCGCCCAAGATTTAGTGTAAATGCGATCTTAACCTATCTTTCCAACGATTGGAATATGTCTATAGTTCTACTCGATCCAATTGAGTTAACTAGTTTTGCTCAATCTAATTGAGCTTACTCTAACCCAAGCGTGATAGGCGGGACCAAGATTGTCCCTCCGCACCCTACCAAGATAATATGCGTTGCTCTGCTTTGGCAGATTCAACAACAACAAATGATCGAGGTAGTGATGGGTATCAAGGCTCGGTAGGCATTTTCAAGTTGATTCGATTATGATCTAATCTAATCGTAATGTGTATCTTATACGCATTTAGACCTTTATTATCCTATATTAGCATGCATCACATACATACAATCATTATTCTAGCATGCATCATATACATACAAGAAAATTATCCTAGCATGCATCATATACATACAAGCATTATTCTACTATCATGCATCACATACATACAAGCAAAATCAAATATATATGTTTAACTGTGATGTAGTCATGGCCCTACTACGATCTTCTCAAGCTAATGAGAAGATCGGACGGTCAACCTAAGGCTAGCGGCTTCTCCAAGCGCTTCCTTTGACCGCCATGTGTCGTCGGCACCCTTCTCGTAACCTTGTCTTCAAGTGGACTTTCCACCGCTCCATTTTGTACATTACAAATATGAAACTCGAGTTGCATTCGAGTCTAAAACTATTTACAACTAGAATATCATAAGAAGAGGTACGACGCGCAGGTCGCATACACTATACAACACGCACAACCACAAAAACGGCACGCAGACCGTATTATAAATTACAACACATCATCCAATAAAATTGGGGTTGTTGGGTCATGACAATCACATAATTATACATCATTCTAAATTATGTATTTTTACAAAAAATTTCTATAATTTTTCCTATTTTTTTTTTCAATTTTATGAGTCACCTCCCCATAACAGTCCCGCTAAGCGGTTTCCGGGCGCGATCGCGAGACAAGGCCCCTTTCGGGGATAGGGGCAGCGTCCCTACTCGCAAAATAAACTTTGCGAGTGTCCCTACAATGATCTTACAGCAACTTAAGTCGCTGTCCCAAAAACCTAAAGCGAGAACTCGCCGTTTCGGAGAGTTTTTCTCGACGGTTAAAGCCTACAAGTGTCCCAACACTCGTTGCTTCGATTCTTCAAGAAAAATACCCAAAAATTCTATAAAAATAGGAAATTTACAGAAACATATAAATCTGTAATTTTTATATCTAATACAAAAATTATAAAAACGAAACACATACATGCTTCGCACGTGGCTCTGATACCATTGTTTGGACTTTCCGAGCTGCAAAAACCGCTTTTTGCATTGCGAAAACCCCGAAAGTCCGGCCACGGATCCGTGCGAAGATGTATTAAAACTAAAACATGTATGTGCTTGTATAAAACCCTAGATCTACCTTAGATCTACATGATAAGGACGTTACCCTCGATGCGACGCCCTTCGCAAATCCTGCTCGTCCAAAAGGTTCGCCATAACTCGAGAGTGTCAAGTGCACACTCCTCTATTGGTATCCACACAAGCAATAGGTGGAGAAAACACACCCTTGAGTGTGCTAGCACTCTATGGATGGTTCGGCCAAGGAGGTTGGGAGAGGGGGAGAGCTTGAGGGAATAATCCAAGGAAGAAGATGAAGTTGTGAAGAAGAAGATGGAGTTACCCAAAATCAATTCACCCCCATCAAGAAGTGGCCGACCACATTATGGAGAGGGGGTTACATGCATGCATGTAACTCCCATGACCCTTGGTCTCCCTCATGAGGTGGCACCATATGACAAAGTCAATGATGATGTGGAGCATCATCATTGGCCGGCCATGCCAAGTCATCATCATGACATGACATTTGGTCAAGTCAAACTTGACCTTTCATCTTCCCTCTCAAGTCAAGTCAAACTTGACCTCTTATCTCCCATGGTTAATCAAATCCAACCATTTGATTCAAGTCAATTTAATTTAATGAATCTCTATTCATTAATTAAAATTGATTTGATGAATCAAATCTAAATTAGACTCATTCAATACTTGAATCAACTTGAGTCAAACTCAATTAGTCTAATTTGGATTACTCTTAATCCAATTTGGTTCATCCCATGAACCTAATCCTCATGGTTCATCATATGAACCTAATCTCCATCTAATTGCCCTTATGTGTGTGACCCTATAGGTTCTTGTAACGTTGGCAATGTCCCTAAACCGATTTAGTAACATAAGCAATGAGCGGTATCTAGCAACACATCATTGCTACCCAAGTTACAAGAATGTTGAGCTCCAACATCACCTTTGTGACTACTAATTGTGACTCTCACAATATGTGACAATGCCCCTCTATCCTTGACATCTAGATTGACCAATCGAGGCATAGACCGTGTCATCCTCGGTACAATCTAAATCTTGAACTCCAAATAGACTCACTCTAATCAAATGAGCTCAATATCTCATATTGACTCATTTGGGCATGGGCATGCACTTCGTGGTCTCACTCTATCAAGAATATCGATGTCACTCCCGTCATATAGGAGGGATAGATCACATCTACATCACTCACATCCCTCCGCATAATTTGTTACATACCCAGTAATCGCCTTTATAGTCCACCCATTTACGGGTGACGTTTGACGAAGCCAAAGTATGCAACTCCTTATGTAGGGAACCATGGTGACTTCAGGTCTAAGGACTAATAGTCATACTAATAGCCACATGAGAAAGTATATGACACTTATATAACGATCCATGATACTTTCTCATGGCGGGTCATTCAGTATATATTCTCCAATGCATACCCATGTGTCAACTTGATATCTCATATCCATGACTTGTGAGATCAAGTCATCATGTTGACCTACATGCTAGTCTCTACGCATTAACATTGTCCCTGAATGTTAATACTCGACTAGAAATGATTAAGAGTAGTGTTCTCTATATCATCTCATTATCGATTCAACTAATCGATTGATGTAGATAAGAACCTACTACTCAAGGACATTATTATATTTAGTTATTTGACACCAATACAAGTAAATATAATAACCATGCCTTTATAAATAGGAATATAATATAATAAAGTCCATACAACAATCATCACATGATTGACTCTAGGGCTTTCACTAACAGGAATGTCGCTCATCATTTTATACCGTCTCTCACTCTTCACTCTTCTTTGTGTGTGTGCGTGTTCTCTTTGTGATGTCAAGAATACGGATGCAACGTGACCTAGAATGGAGAAGCAATAACTCTGTCCCTTCGGAGATAGTTCGATGGTAAACACAAGGTGACGTTTACGAGGATATCCGTGTTCAAAATCAGACGAGGAATCTAAAACCTCTAGGATGAAATATCCTTCCTTGTGTTTATCACTGAGTTATGGGCTAAAGGTCCATCTGTGATTTATTTCCCTCACAATGACCGAGAGATCGATCGATGGGAACCGTTAGATTAACGATTCCAACTTTTTTTTTTACGAGAAGCAATAACTCCATTGTATCATTGTATGGGAAGCAACAACATATCTATTATTTATCAGTATTGTGTATGATCTGTGTGTACAGAGCATGTCTTCTTAACTGCATCAATCCACAAATACTGAAGGAAAAGAATAACAACTATCTATTTCACGAAACCGGATCATCCGCGCATGGCATTGGTTTTGGAAATTTCAAACATGCGAACAGTCAGATAATGGGAGACAAGTGACAGTAACAGTGAAGTTTATCTTGAAACCCCTAAACCAATATTTGAGGTCAGATACGTCTGAAGATTATTTTACCTGTTTGCGTTAAAGTATTGTAAAATTTTGGAGAAAAATAGGAATTAGATGGACCTATAAGTTGTCTAGCTTCGGCCACAAATTAGATTGAGGAATCAATTGTGCATTTCAAACCTTTTCTAATAGTTCAACCTGTATATATTCCGTTAGTAAGTTATCCTCGTGTGTTCAAGATCTTCCCTTCCTAACAAAACCCTTTTGGAATATAGAGGGCATGGTGTTTTTCTCTAAGTAATAGAGCAATTTCCTGCAATTCCCTATGTTTGAATGGATTAGCAGGTACTTTGGACTTATTTGTTCATATAACAATCCATTCTTTGAAAAATTAATGATGCAACATAGCAAAGTGAATAAAAATATGAGAAGAAAATTGTCAATTCACATCTAGAGAACAAAAAATAGAAACTTTATTAACTTAAAACGTAAAAATATATGAGATCCTAATCCCTTTTTTATTTAAGAACATAAGCTATTTTATAAAATAATAATAAAATCTTATTTTTTTTAATAAAAATCTAACAAGCTTTTCTAAAAAAAACAACTTTTTCTAAAAATTCTAACTAATTATAAAAATTAATAATTTAGATAATTTTTAATAAATTAAATTTTTAACTACGTCATTTTCTCCAATCGAAGAAAACTCGACTCCGTCAAGTGAGAGAATGGACTAATAAAGTAAGTCTATCAACTAGATATTGATGAGTGCTTTCATTTGGACAGACCACCATTTGATGGTCTATGATACTCTCAATTTGATGAAAAGGTGGTATTATGGATGAGAGTGTTAGAGTTGGTGCAGTAGGTACATGACCTGTAAGCAAATCAACAGACAAATAAAAAGATTCGAATGCCCCCCTAATATAGTAGTAAGTTTTAAATATTGAAAATTGGATTAATGTTCAAATTAGTAGGTAAATCAACAACATATATGTTAATCTTAATTTTTCTCACAATTTGAATTGGACTAGATGAGCGAGCGTGAAGTTTTCTAAAGATATTTTTAGAAAAGCATTCTGGACGAATTCGGACAAACACATAGTCTCATATATTGTATTCCTTAAACTTACGATGTGCATTAGCTTGAATTTATAGGTTTTATTTCTCAATATGATTTTCCTTCTAATATCACAATGAATACTCTATGATTCGCTCAGTAAAAGTTTTAGGTGACTTAGAAAAAAGGAGAAATGGTAGGTGAGAGAACCAGGTCAATATATTGATGAGCTTTTGTCTCATAAATAATTTCAAATGGACTATAACTAGTAGATCGATTTATTGAATTATTGTAAGTAAATTTAGCAAGGGATAAAATTGAGTCCCAAATTTCTAGTTTTTCATCCACTAAATATCTTATCAAGTTTCCTAAACATCTATTAACAATCTCAATTTGACCATCAGTTTGTGGATGAAAGGCCGAAGAGAATTTAAGTTGAGTCCCAAAAAACTTTCATAATGTTTTCCCAAAATAGCTAATGAACTTTACATCCTTATTTGATACTATAGTTGTGGGGTAACTCATGCAATCAGACAACTTCCTTATAGAATAATTTAGCTATTCAGGGTGTCTGTCCTCCTGCAGCATTAGCCCTGGATTGGACAATATACTTCCCATGATTTACCTCCTTCATGTTGGTTGTGGAACCGCCTAACGGGGGCACTAAGGGCGAGCGAATCGCCCTTTGCACCAATTTAGCTATTTGTGATGCATCATTTATCTTATTGCATGGAATAAAATGTGTCATTTTAGAAAGTATATCTACTACTATTGGGTCATGACTCCAATTGAGGTAATCTTAAAACAAAGTCTATGCTAATTTCTTTCCAAGGTTCATGGGATAGCATGTACAATCCTATATTTTATTTAGTGGTCTTTGCCATTTGACACGTCCAATATTGTGATACAATTTGGACAATATTGTCATAATTAGGGCCAATACAATTGATCTAACACAAGGGCAATTGTCTTATCTTTCTAAAATACCCAACTTAACCATCGTCATGTAATTCCCAAATAAGAAAGTCTCTAAGTGAAGTCCTAGGGATATAAAGACGTGTGCCTGTAAATAGATACTCATCATTGATCACAAAATCTATCAAATCGTGATGATTCCTATTTTGGATATCTTGAAAAATTATTCTAAAATCAAGGCAAGTTGTATATTCATCTTTAAGTTGATCAAATTCTACTTCAGTAATGTTCATGGCATGCAATGTAACGACAATAGGGCTTAGTGCATTTGCCAGTTTATTATCCACTTCAAAATGATGTTTTACAACAAAAGTGTACTCTTGAAGGAACTCGACCCACTTAGCATGTTTAGTATTTAATTTCTTTTAAAATTGAATGAAACTCAATGTTTTATGATCTGAATGTAAAATAAATTTGTGGGGCAATAGATAATAACACTAATGTCTTAAGGCTTGAATAGTGTGATAAAACTCTTTGTCATATGTAGAATAGCATTGTCGAGTCTCATTGAGTTACTAAAGAATGCAATCGAGTGGTCATCTTGACTTGGTGCACTTCCTATACCTACTTTTGATGTGTCACTTGTTATCTCAAATGGTTTTGAGGGGTTAGGATATCTAAGAATAGGAGCCTTAGTCATTCTTTCCTTGATCACTCTAAAGACTATCGAGTTGGATTTAGTCCATTGAAATGCTCCTTTTTTTAAGGCAGTTTGTTATGGGGAGCCTGTAGGGGATCGATCGGCCGGCTAGAGGGGGGTGAATAGCCCTTTGTCGTTGAATGGTGGAATTTGCTCGTCTACACAATTGTTAGCGCAAGCGGAATACTAATAAAGACAAGCAAATAAACAAAGAAGAATACAAACAATGCTAACACGAAATATAACGTGGTTAATGTAGGATATTTGAGGCCGCTAGAGGGGGGTGAATAGCGTCGTGCTAAGTGTGATGGAAATCGTTCGCGTGTCATCTCTATAAATTCGTTAGCACACAGTGGAATATAGATAATAATGACAATAACGAAATAGACAATCACACACGAACACGAGTATGTAACGTGGTTCGGAACCGCACGGTTCCTACTCCACGTCGAGGCTCAAATCAATCACACACCACTAATAAACATTCCTTCTCGAAATAATCCGGAGGCGGAGAAACCTCGTACAAACTACTCTTACAACAATAAGAGATGAATACAAGCAATATACAATAATACAATGCAAAACTAGTAAAGAAAATAACTTTATAAATTCCTTTGGATTGCTTGCTTGTTGATCGCTTGAACCGTGGTTGAAGACCCTGATTTGAAACAGCAAATCGCCTCAAGACGTCTAAGAAATCGGATACTTTTTCCTCCATCACGAGCTCCTTATATAGCTTCAACCTGTGCTGAAAAAAGTCGATCATTGATCGATCGGGACCATCACGATCGATGCCACTTGTCATGAGACAACGGCTGAATCCAGATCCACGCTGGATAAGTCCAACGGATCCATCATCAGTCGACTGATCATATCCATCAGTCGACTGATGGAGTCTTCACTCGACCAGTCGAGTCTCGACTCCATTCTGTGGCAAATTTCTCGAACACTAGTCGACTGATCATACGATCAGTCGACTACTCGAGCCATCAGTCGACTACCCACCTCTGGTAGTCAACTGCTAGGCCACTTCCCGCGGTCAAACCCTTGTTGACTACGCCAGTCGACTGCTACATGGCATCAGTAGACTGGCACACCTCAAACATGAGGTTTTAACCCAAGTATGGTGTCCTCATACTTGCTAGACCACCCTTAGCCTAGACCAAAACCTTCTAGCCACCTCCATCAGCCTCACGCCTCTCGGATCCCTCCAAGTCATCCATGACTTGTTCATCCATCGCGCTAGCCTTCAGGTGCTTCTATCGGCTATGTCATGCTAACGGTGTCTATACTGCCAAGGCACATTGGACTTACGCCGCCAAGACTCCGCTTGGACTTTATGCCGCCAATATCAAATGCCAAGACCATGCTTGGACTTTCCCTTGCCAACCCATGTTGGACTTTTACATTGCCAAGACTCATGCTTTGACTTCCCATGTGCCAAGTACTCAGGACTTGGACTTTTCCAAATGCCAAGTGTCCCACTTGGACTTCCCTTGCCAACTCATGTTGGACTTTCCATTGTCAAGATCCATGCTTGGACCTTCCCAAATGTCAAACATCCCACTTGGACTTTCTATGTCAAGTACCCATGACTTGGACTTTACCATGACAATTACATTGTCATATGTTTTTGTCGAAACATCAAAACATCACTCGAGTCAAACTCGAGTCCTGGTCAATCATGACCTGGGCTGATTGCACCAACAATCTCCCCCTTTTTGATGTTTGACAAAAACCAAACAAACCATTTGAGTTAGACCACTAACTCAAAATTCTTACCGATTATTCCAAATTGGTAATCCCAAACATTCCCAAACATGCTCCCCCTTTTTGACATACATCAAAAAGGTTATCTCTCCAAAGAGGTCAATGTCTCATGTCCCAATGAGATCTTACAATCTCCCCCTTGATCCAAAATTACCTAAGATGCATACCATCTTCCTAGTGATAAGTCTCATATCACTTAAGAGAGATAATCTTATACTCTCTCCCAATTTCCAAATTGGATCTCTCAAAATCCCATCAATTTTCCCAATTGATACTACTCTCCCAATAACTTCTCCCCCTTCAAGAAGAGAAACACATCCATCATCCCAAGATGGATAACTCCCCCTAAAGGCTTGCTCCCCCTTGACCATTGCACCAACAATGTCCTTGGGAAGTCCCTAAGCCAATAAGAACTCTAAAACATCAAAGATAAGGTTAGAAATTCAACATTGAACTTTCCACACCCTAAATTTGATATTTTGACCTAACACCTCTCCTAATCCATATCCAATGGAGTTTCACCCTTTCTAATGCTTCCTAAAGCATATCCTAGGGTTAGGAGTGGTTAGGGACCTTAACCGCAGCTGAACACGGGCTAAACAAACCCTGTTTTCTCGAAATCAGCATTGGCAGTCGACTCCGACAGTTACCAGTCGACTGCCACTCACATCAGTCGACTGCCACCCAGGGCAGTCGACTGATAACTGAAATTTCAGAATTTCAGTTATCAGAAATGAAATTCAGAAAATCATAAGTAATTCTACGTATATCGAAAAATCACGAAATTTGATACGTATATTACTTATAGTCAATACAATGGGTGAAAAATATTTGAAAATTATTTTACCCATAAAATACTGAAATTGATACAAAATTCAAAAGTGAAGAAAACTTCTAAGTTTTGGCTCACTTTGTATCAATCTCATCAATGGTGATTGCTATCAAAAGATAAGCTTCACCAAGGTTTTCTAAAATATTTTTAAAATATTTTCAAAACCTTATTTTGGATCATATTCCTTGGGCTCTATGTACATGACTTGTACACATGCTCTCCCAATGATCCACCACTCATATAAGATGAGTTTGAGTTCATCTAGATGCAAAAACTATGCACCTTGAACTTAACTCATATCCTAGCATCTCACATGCATCTAGAGTGTATAAATACACATACATGTCAATGGGATGTGAGATGTGGGTTTTGGTTCATTTAATCTAGGGTTTCATGCATTTTCTAAGGCAACCCTACTTGATTCCCTCATAAATGAGACTTCAAGTCATGTCATTGTCCTTAATTTAATTTTCAATCAAGTTAATGTATGAATGATTATGACATTAATGATGATATAAATAAACATATGCTCATAATCATGGTATCATGGCATAATATGAAATCTAAAAACACATGACATTTATCCTTAAACCTAAGCATAATCATGACATATAAATCATAAAAATAAACATGATGTCATGACATGACATATGACAAGTCAAAGCATGACATATAAAATATATAGGTATAGTAATACCTAAATTTTAATATTAATTGTCATTTGTTGGGATTAATCATATTTTGCCATATTAACCTAATCTCCCTAGTGTGCCAAAAACCCAAAATGACACACTATAGCCTCTAAACCTAAATTGTGTCAATTTGATCATTTCATCAAGCTTCTCAAATAATATTGGCACATCCTAAAATCTTTTAGGATATTGATTCAAATCTATTTTCAAGGTAACCATAACCTTGAAAATAACCTAAAATGTCACCTTTGTCATGGTTGAGTTAACTACCCATCCAATCAAGGTTGGCACACCCTAAACCCATCTTAGCGTGAATCAATCACGCTCTTAGGAACCCAAAACCGATTTGAGCTCCTAGGGTTAATTAGGTATTCCCTAGGGATAACCTCCCTAGATACCCTCCTAATGACCCTTCTAGGCTTATTAGCCTTGGTCATTTGGGTCTTACCTAGGTTGACTTTAGGGGTAACTCCCCTTGCAACCTTCTTAGTGGTTACCCTAGGTTTCCTAGAAACCCTAGCCATTAGGCACAAGCCGTGGTTACTCTTAGGGATAACTTCCCTAGTAACCTTGGTCTTCCTAGACATAGTTTGTGTTCCATAATCAAATGAAACACTATGGTAAGCCACCTTAGGCTTAGGTTTGTGACCCAAACCTTTCTTTCCCTTGGTTGACTTTTGGCTCTTAGGTCCTAGGTATTGACTTTGACTCTTTGACCTAGACTTTTGATCATTTGACCCTTTGAATTGATTTTGTATCTTATTTAGGGTATTTTCTAGTTTTTCAAGTCTTGACCTCAAGGCTTGGTTTTCTAATTCCAATTGCTCAATTTTAGAATTTTTATTTAAACTTTGAGCATGATTCTTTCTAGGCATATGCCTAGTCCACTTGGGATTAAAATCTAAGTGTTCTTGTATTTTCCCAATTGATTCCCTAGGTAAAACATTTTTAGGGACATTAGTCCCAAATTTCTCCTTAGTTTCAAAATGGACACTATTAGCTCCTAAACAATAATATTTATTGTTCCTAGCATGCATTTGATGATGAATAGCAAGACTATTAAAATTATTCCTAGCATGCCTTTAACTATAAGAATTAGAAAGAGCATTACTAAAATATACCTTAGGGTTAGCCTTAGCTCCCCCTACATGTGATGCTCCATTTTGAGTCTTTTTGCTCCCCCTAGAACATTGATTTCGGTAATGCCCCGGTTGCCGACATTTGAAGCAAATGACTTGCTCCTTGCTTTTCTTGGCATTGGGAACACCGACTTCATTGACTATTTGTGATAGTGGAGCTTTCCTAATCTTCTTTGGGCATTTGCTCTTATAGTGCCCAAATTCCCTACACTCAAAACACATAATATTATTTTTATTTTGAGTTACCTAGGGTGGTTGTGGTGATTGGAGTGGATTATTCGTTCCTCTCGGAGGTTGAAGTGACTTCTTGCTCTTGCTCCGGTGTTGAGGATGGTCTAATCTCCTCCCCCTCAATCCTTGAGGTGAAGGTCTCCTCCAAATCTACTTCCTCTTCCTCCTTGGATGTTGATGGCCTCTCAACCTCCAAGTCCCCACTTCCTTGTGAGGATGATGGGCTTGCCTCTTCGATCCCTTCCTCTTGGACCGGTGATGGACCTTCATGGAGCTTAGCCAAATTGCTCCAAAGCTCTTTAGCATCCATGCACTCACCTAGGCTACACAAGAAGTCATTAGGAATTAAATCGAAAATGAATTTTATTACCTTCTTGTTTTTATCAAATCTTTGGAGTTGATCTTCACTCCATCTCTTCTTTTTTAAGAAATCACCTTTTGGTCCTCTTGTATACTCAAATCCTTCCATTAACAAGGATCATTCCTCAAGGTCTCTCATCATCAAAAAATTTTCAATTCTCGCCTTCCAAGAATTGAAACCTTCTCGTCCATAGAAGGCATATGGAATTGGGGTGTTGATATCTCATCCCAATTATCCTTGAACTTCCATCTTCTTCCTCTAGCGTCTTGACTCCGGGTTGTTAATCCGTAGAAGAGCCCCAGGCTCTAATACCAATTGTAGGATATTTGAGGCCGCTAGAGAGGGGGGTGAATAGCGTCGTGCTAAGCGTGATAGAAATTGTTCGCGTGTCGTCTCTACAAATTCGTTAGCATGCAGCGGAATATAGATAATAATGACAATAACGAAATAGACAATCACACACGAACACGAGTATGTAACGTGGTTCGGAACCGCACGGTTCCTACTCCACGGGTCGGGCTCAAACGAGCCCTAGCGATGTCAATCACACACCACTAATAAACACTCCTTCTCAGAACAATCCGGAGGCGAAGAAACCTCGTACAAACTACTCTTACAACAATAAGAGATGAATACAAGCAATATACAATAATACAATGCAAAACTAGTAAAGAAAACAACTTTACAAATGCCTTTGGATTGCTTGCTTGTTGATCGCTTGAACCGTGGTTGAAGACCCTGATTTGAAACAGCAAATCGCCTCAAGACGTCTAAGAAATCGGATACTTTTTCCTCCATCACGAGCTCCTTATATAGCTTCAACCTGTGCTGAAAAAAGTCGATCAGTCGACTGATCGGGACCATCAGTCGACTGATGTCACTGTTGTCGTGAGACAACGGCTAGATCCACGCTGGATAAGTCCAACGGATCCATCATCAGTCGACTGATCATATCCATCAGTCGACTGATGGAGTCTTCACTCGACCAGTCGAGTCTCGACTCCATTCTGTGGCCAATTTCTCGAGCATCAGTCGACTGATCACACGATCAGTCGACTGCTCGAGCCATCAGTCGACTACCCACCTCTGGCAGTCAACTGCTAGGCCACTTCCCGCAGTCAAACCCTTGTTGACTACGCCAGTCGACTACCACATGACATCAGTAGACTAGCACACCTCAAACATGAGGTTTTAACCCAAGTATGGTGTCCCAATACTTGCTAGACCACCCTTAGCCTAGACCTAAACCTTCTAGCCACCTCTATCAGCCTCACGCCTCTCGGATCCCTCCAAGTCATCCATGACTTATTCATCCATCGCGCTAGCCTTCAGGTGCTTCCATCGGCTATGTCATACTAACGGTGTCTATACCGCCAAGGCACATTGGACTTACGCCGCTAAGACTCCGCTTGGACTTTACGCCGCCAATATCAAATGCCAAGACCATGCTTGGACTTTCCCTTGCCAACTCATGTTGGACTTTTACATTGCCAAGACCCATGATTGGACTTCCCATGTGCCAAGTACTCAGGACTTGGACTTTCTCAAATGCCAAGTGTCCCACTTGGACTTCCCTTGCCAACTCATGTTGGACTTTCCATTGCCAAGATCCATGCTTGGACTTTCCCAAATGCCAAGCATCCCACTTGGACTTTCCATGCCAAGTACCCATGACTTGGACTTTACCATGACAATTACATTGTCATATGTTTTTGTCGAAACATCAAAACATCACTCGAGTCAAACTCGAGTCCTGGTCAATCGTGACCTAGGCCGATTGCACCAACAGTTCACGGCTACGCCGCTAATCCACGGTCCCCGATTCGTCCTCGGTGAATCACTCCGCAACCAAATCACTATCGGTCTCTCCTTTGCACTAAGCTAGGTGGAGGTAACCCTTACAACTCAAAGACACTCCTCCTTTTACAATAGATGTGAAAGAAAGCTAAGAGAAGGAGTTTGAATCTTATAGAGAACTTGGACGATCACTTAGAGCATAAGCATTAGCCATCCAAAAGCTCACACCCTCTCTTTTTATAGAGAGGGCTGATTTCTTCTCGTTGACCTTCACCAGTCGACTGCTGCCCTTGGCAGTCGACTGCCGCCACTTCAATGGCCTCCGAACACGTCGGATCCCGACCGTTGTAGTCCAACGAAACACTTAGCAGTCGACTGATGGATTCCATCAGTCGACTGCTGCCTTCGTAGTCGACTGCCCAGTCGGCTACGAGTGGTTTTGTGGCCAAACCCTCTTAATCAGTCGACTGCTGCCTTCAGCAGTCGACTGATGGTCTTGGCAGTCGACTGCCCACATATCGCAATCGACTGCTGGCCCCAAAACAACTCAGTCGGATACCAGTCGAACCCATTCGACTCAGAGCAGTCGACTGTCATTCCATGGCAGTCGACTGATGTCAGGAAAACTCATCCGACACTTAGCCATTCAGCCAAGTTCACCTAATGAGCTACTTACAATTCACTCATTCTCTCATCTCACTCGAAGTCCCTCGCCGAAGCTCTCTTCGTTCGCGGCCACGTCCCTCGGCAACATCAGGCGCACGACTCTGCAATGCTCCTTCGTGTGTCTTGCCTCCGAAGTCTGCTTCCTTGGCTTCACTTCAAGTTATCTCGTCTGGCGGTCCCTCGACAGCATCAAGCGCACGACTCTGCAATGCTCCTTCTCCGACTCAAACACGAGGTTCTGAGTGGTGAACCCGCCAAGGCTCCATGTGCGAATTACTAAGTCCTGCAAGACTCCAACGCACATATCAAATAATAACAACCTAACTTAAATCCTTTGTCGTACACATCAAAGCCTTATCATGGCAAGAGATTGCCCTAACAATCTCCCCATTTTTGATGTGTGACAATCCGTTTAAGTTAGTTAAAAACATTTGATAAAACTATTAAGGAAAGAAAGCATGTGAATAAACATGATTAGCAACTCTCCCCCTTAATACATGAAACTCCCCTTAAATATATTCCCCCTTACTTAAACATATAGTTTTCTCTCCCTTTGACACCATCAAAAAGATTAAACAAAATATATATATCATGGCATCAAGTATAGAGAAAAACAAACATTAAAATCAGTCAAAAACCTAATAAAATCAGGTTACTGTGCTCGTTTACAGTCCATCAGTCGACTGCTATCAGTATGGCAGTCGACTGGCACAATGAAATCCGAATTTCTAATTTTCTGAACGAAATTCAGAAATGCACTATAAATTCCAAAAAATTCTAAAAATAGTGAAATTTGGGGAACACATTTCTTTTAAGTATATCTATCAATGAAAAATAGTTTTTCATGAAAAATCATCATATTTTGAGAGATTTGCCAAAAATCCAAAAGCTTTAAAAACCACTAGGTTTTTGATCATGTTTGTATCCATTTTAACACCTAGTCTTGCTTTGGATTGTTTCAAAACATGAAGACACAGATTTTAAAATAAGAAATTGTTCTGAAAACATATGAAATATCCAACCATGATCTTTGGGCAATATGTCTATGAATTAAACATAAGCCTTCCCCATGATTGGTCTATTATTGCTATTTTGATATATTAAATGACCATCTAAATGTCATAGGCATTAGTGGACATTTGTATCATCCTAACATCTCACTCATGCTAAGTTTTCAATCAAAGTAGCCTATAGTGAGTGTGAGATGTATCCTAAAGGTATTTGTATATACTTAACCATTATTTTCATGCAATTCTATCAAGGTTAAGTAACATCTTATCATTCCACATGATCTTAAAGATGTATGTGAATTAATTTCACATTATGACCATGAAACAAAAGTATTCATCAAATTGTAGTCATGCATTAGGTATTACATCATGATAATAAAGCAAATATCACCTAAAGCATAATTTATCTACTTATAGGTGCATTATCATCACCTAACACTATTTCAAAAATGTTGTCCCGCCATCGTAAGTCAACCAAAAATATGATATAGGTAAAGTCCATTTGGTTGACTATCCTAGGGTTTTTCTAACCCTTAAGGATGGATTTTAGAACCCAATATAAATTCTTGCCTATGGGGTTCACTAAAAACTTCTTAGGGATCCATTTTCTAACTATTACTTTCTTTTTATCTTGACCCCTAGCAATTAGACATTTATAGGCCTTTTCATTTTTCTTTTCTTTGTAACCTAGGTCTTTCTTATTGAAACCTGCCCTTTGGCTCCCAATTATCATGTTCAAGGTGTTGGAGCCTATAGTAAACTTTTCTAGGGCTTTGGTCAAATAGTCTACCTTTTCTCTTAAAACCATATTTTCTTTTATGCATCCAAAGGCATATAGTTATCATGTGAGCATGCATCATCATTATTATCATTAAAACATGCTTTTCTAAATTTTGCTCTAAATCTTTAATTTGATCAAGCATGGTTTTATTTTTCTTCTTTGCTCTAAATAAATCCCTAGTGAGGCTAGAAATCATAGATATTATTTGCTTAGGGTAGATGTTGGGTTTTTAAAACATGGCAGTGTGTGTTCGAACATGTTTTGTAAACATGTGCACAGCGGAAGGAATAAAATAATAAATCTAATTTATTACAATACACACATCACACGCATACATAGTACACCATGTGTAGACATAATCGTAAATTTAAATTTTGCAATAAAAGGAAATTTAAACAACGTATACCTGACGTATCACGTGTAGCGGGAAAGGTATCAACCGGAACGATTCTTGCTAGAATCGTCTCTATCCGTATCCACACCGAGTATCTTCGGGATGACTTCACAAAGTCACGAGCCTCATCTTCGTACGGGTTACTAGCCTCGTGTTGAAGACGATGTGATCGAGAGAAGATCACGATCCGAATCAAAATTCGAATCCAAAACGAGTCCTCAAAAACTCGCTTCTCCGGAGAGGTTTTCGTCAACCGTTTGACGAATCCTTCTTCCTCCACCTATGAGGATTACCGGAGATCGAATCCTCGGTAAGGCTACTACTGTTGGAGCTTCAAACGTCGTCCAAACGACGCTCCGACAAGAAGGAAACAAGCTGTCCAGAAAACTGGACAGCTTTGGTGGAGGAATAGGGGTCGGCCAAAAAGAAAGGTTGAAGCTTACCTTGTTGCCGAACCCAAAGGAGATCACCGGAGCTCCTCCGGCAGCAGCTCGACGCAAGGAGGGAGAGGACCCTGGGCCGGCAAGGAGATTGGGTGGTGGTGGGCAACGACAAGGGGGTTAGCGGCAACTACTAGATTAGGGCTTAACAAACCCCTTAAGCCCTATTTTATAGAGAACAAATTCTCTTAATGGTTATTGGATCATAACCAAAAGCCCGTTAACCCGCTCCATTAATTTAAGTTAAAATAAACCAAACCATGATGGTTTATTTTAAGTTAAAATGAACCGAACCAATTGGTTCATTCGTTTAAAACAAACCAAACCCTTTGGTTTATTCTCCTCCATTGGATTAGAACCAAACCAATTTGGTTCATCCATCATGTCTTCATAAGACACGGCCCATCGACGCTTCCATTGCGACTGAAACGATTTTATGCTCGCTTTATGTTTGGTCCAACCAAACATAGTTTCTCTCGGTCTGAGAATCCCATTCTCAAGCTCGTTTTAAATCCTTTGGATTACACTCGTTGTGCGTGTGACCAAATAGGTTCTCGGTTTATGTTGGTCATCTATAATTAACCATTAATTATAGAACGATCATGAGTGGCACCTAGTAGTACATCATGATCCCCAATTAACCGAAAAGATCAACGGTTGATCGAGAACTATTTACGAAACCCTTCGACTATCGAATGAATCGTGCCCCATTCCCTTCACTCATCTTATACCCACTTGGTTCAGGACATGGTCTATTGTGTCAGTCCCCACTAGGCTGACTACGTCACACCTAGCCCAAGTATCATTTACTCGTCCTACGGATTCTAGTTACTCCACATGTATCGAAGAGTACCTTACTCTAAACATGTAATGCTTTGGCCAAAGACTTTAGTAACAATCCGACGAGAGGCCATGGGTATACATCTCCTCGCAATGAGTGGTGAATCCTTTATAGGCTATTCAAACACCTTCGATCACTTTGACTTATACCCAATCATCCCGGGTCCACATCTCCTTCGAGATGTTTGCTTAAGATGTCAAAGCATAAGTCTCCATGATCAAGATGACTTGAATACCGCAAGTCAAAGGAACATCGCACTTAAGCCACAGTAAGAACTTCATTGACATATCTATATATGCAGAGAACCATATGAAGTCTTACAGCTGGTCACTCCAATGAACTAGTTACCATAACTAGCATCCACGATTAACTCCGGACATCACAATGTCTCCAGCCAGTGAGAATCAGCTGCTTGGATACACCAAGGAGTATACCTCGTGCTAGTCTCGGCAAGAATTGATGGTGTCCAAATCCATCAATTCATCGACTAGGGATAATTCCAATACATCACAATTACACATGTAGAGATACTCACTAGTTGTGATCCAATCACAAATTCTCTCATGCTGTGAATCGTATCATGGACATTCAGTAAATGAGTTTAAGATCTAATCAAATACATGAAAACATGTATACTCAAATAGTGAATCTTCATTTATCATATAAATGGTTCAAACATAAGGCGATTGCCTTAGGACATCTCTCATATATTACTAACAGTAGATTCGTTACCTCACTTACCAAATCCTCTTCCGATGATGAGGATGTAGAGGAGGCTCCCCCTTCACTTGAGCTCTCTCCACTTGAGCTTGATCCTTCATTTTCGGAGGAGGAGCAATCCAAGTCGTCAAAAGTCATTAGGGCTAAGTTGGTGACAAAGGCATTCTCCTCTTCCGATGATGAGGAAGATGATGAGGAGGGGTCATCCCAAGTCCTTGCCTTTAAAGCCTTGGTCTTCCCCTTTTCTTTGGCCTTCTTCTCTTCTTCCTTCTTTTTGCTCCCCTTTTTCTTCTTCTTTTCTTCTTTCTTCTTCCTCTCTTCTTTGCTCTTGTTTAGGAGAGGACAATTGTCCCTTATGTGTCCCTCTCCTTGGCAATTGTAACAAATTACCTTTCCCCTTGGTCTTCTCCTCCTATCATTAGATTTATTAAAATGAAAACCTTTTAATGCACGCTTTACCCTCCTTACCATATAAGCTTCTTCCGTGCTATCCATGGAGGAGGAGGAAGATGCTTCATCGGAGGAGGAGGGGATCTCTATCTTCTTCTTCCCCTTGTGTGCCATCAAGGCTACTCCTCTTGAAGGTTGAAACTTTGGCTCTTCTTGTATTCCTTCAAGCCTCGTTTCGTGGAGCTCCATTGTTGAGAAGAACTCCTCCAAGGTGCTCACTTCTAGATTCTTGGACATGTAGAAGGAGTCCACCATTGAGCTTCATTTTGACGACCGGGGAAAAGCATCAATTGCTTTCATGAGCATGTCCTGCCCGAGAGTCTTTCTCCTACACTTTTTAGTCCAATCAAAATTTCTTTAAACCTAGAATGCAATGAGGTTACCTTTTCTCCCTTTTCTAATTTTATGTTGGATAGTTGGGAGCAGAGGAGGTCTCTTCTTGCAAGTTTGGCCTCCGAGGTACCTTCATGAAGCTCTACTAGCTTCTCCCACATCTCCTTTGCACTAGAGCATTCCCCTATCCTATTCACCTCTTGTTGGGGGAGTACATTGTAGAGGTGGTGCTTGGCCTTTGAATTTGCCAATTATTCTTCCTTTGCCTCTTGCTCCACCTTGCTTTCTCCAATGGCTCCCATCTTCATTCCTAGGCAATCAAACCGCTTTCCATAATCAAAAGAATTTCAAAATCGGTCTCAAAAATACCTCCATTCTCTTTTCCACTAAGAGAATTTCCTCAACTTTGGTGGATGAATATTAGAGCCGCCATTCTTGAATGTGCTTGTTGTTAGTCCTGACAAGCTTTCCTTGGCTCGATACCACTTGAAGTGGATCGATCGGCCGACTAGAGGGGGTGAATAGCCATTTGTCGTTGGATGGTGGAATTTGCTCGTCTACACAATTGTTAGCATAAGCGGAATACTAATAAAGACAAGCATATAAACATTGAAGAATACAAAAAATCCTAACACAAAATATAACGTGGTTCACGGCTACGCCGCTAATCCATGGTCCTCGATTCGTCCTCGGTGAATCACTCCGCAACCAAATCACTATCGGTCTCTCCTTTGCACTAAGCTAGGTGGAGGTAACCCTTACAACTCAAAGACACTCCTTTTACAATAGATGTGAAAGAAAGCTAAGAGAAGGAGTTTGAATCTTGTAAAGCACTTGGATGGTCACTTAAAGCATAAGCATTAGTCATTCAAAAGCTCACACCCTCTCTTTTTATAGAGAGGGTTGATTTCTTCTCAACGGCCTCCAAACACGTCGGATCCCGACCGGTTAGTCCAATCAGCGGAACACTTGGCGATCGTGATGGATCCCATCGATCCCTCGTAGTAATCGCGCCGATCGGCTATGAGTGGTTATGGCGAAACTCTCTTAATCGATCATCGCGCCTTGGCCGATCGGTGATAATCTCGATCGGCGCCACATATCGCGATCGATCAGGCCCCAAAACAATCTCGATCGGATACCGGTCGAACTCATTCGACTAAAGCGATCATTGTCATTCCATGGCGGTGATCGATGTCGAGAAACTCATCCGACACTTAGTCATTCGGCCAAGTTCACTTAATGAGCTACTTACAATTCACTCATTCTCTCATCTCATTCGAAGTCCCTCACCGAAGCTCTCTTCGTTCGCGGCCACGTCCCTCGGCAGCATCAGGCGCACAGCTCTGTAATGCTCCTTTGCATCTCTTGCCTCTGAAGTCTGCTTCTTTGGCTTTGCTTCAAGTTATCTCGTCTTGCGGTCCCTCGGCAGCATCAAGCGCACGACTCTGCAATACTCCTTCTCCGACTCAAACACGAGGTTCTGAGTGGTGAACCCGCCAAGGCTCCATGTGTGAATTACTAAGTCCTGCAAGACTCCAACGCATATATCAAATAATAACAACCTAACTTAAACCCTTTGCCACACACATCAAAACCTTATCATGACAAGAGATTGTCCTAACAGAGCCATGATGGTGCTAAAGTTTTTAAGAAAACCATGATAGAAGATCGTAAAACCGTGAAAGCTTCGAGCCTCTTAAAGGGTTCGCAATTCGAACCATTTTTAATGTTAAAATACCTTATTCAAGATGATAAACTCAAGGAAGAGAATATAAGGTTGTAGGAAAGAATAATTTTTCATATTGATAAATAAATTTTTAGTCTTAAGGGTCTCTAAGATGAGATGAATGTGCTTCAGGTGGTCATCGTGTGTTACACTATAAATCAAAATGTTATCAAAATAGATTGCTAGAAATTTTCCTATGAAATTTTTTAAAACTTAATTCATTAGCTTCATAAAAGTACTAGGGGCATTGAAAGTCCAAAACGTGATTCGGACCATTTTGAATCCATTAAAATACCTTATGCAAAGATGATAAACTCAAGGAAGAGAATCTAAGGTTGTAGGAAAGAATAATTTTTCATATTGACAAATAATTTTTTAGTCTTAAGGGTCTCTAAGATGAGATGAATGTGCTTAATGTGGTCATCGTGTGTTGCACTATAAATCAAAATGTTATCAAAATAGATTACTAGAAATTTTCCTATGAAATATTTTAAAACTTAATTTATTAGCTTCATAAAAATACTAGGGGCATTGAAAGTCCAAAAAGCACATTGCGTACTCATACAACACTTCTTGTATTTTAAAGGCAGTTTTCCATTCATCACCAATCCTAATTCTAATTTAGTGATAACCACTCATAAGTCAATCTTTGAAAACTAATAGGGTTCTACCATCAAGTCGTGGTAAGAGAAACCTATATTTAATCATAATCTTATGATGGCATGACTATCAATGTATATTCTGTAAGAGTCATCCTTTTTTGGGACCAATAAAGCGGAAACCACATATGGATTCATGCTTTCTCTAATAAAATCTTTTTGTAAGAGTTCTTCAACTTGCCTATTCAATTCAACACACTTTAAAGGATTTAGACGATAATTTAAAAGGTTGGGTAATCGTGACCCTAAGATTAAATCAATAAAGTGTTAGATCATGCGCATAGGTGAGTTCATTGGATACTTCATCACTAGTTATATCCTTGAACTCATTTAATATCTCTTTGACTTCCTGGAAAACATCTTTTGGTGAATTTTTAGGGCCAACTGTGAGAGTTTGAGTTACTAATGCTAACATCACTTCTGGTTTCTTTCCTTCTTCCTCAAATTGAGTTTGTGTAAACAAGTGAAGGGGTTGTGTTGAAGGTTGGATTGGTTTGGTTGTTAGCTTGGGTTTAGACTCTGGCTTTGTAGGCTCAACTAGGTACAATCAAATATTTTGATTTTTGTTCTTAAATAAATAGGTGTTTTCTTGTCCATAATGAGTAACAGATAGATCATAAAGCCAAGGGTGACCAAGGATGATATGAGCCACATTCATAGGAAGAATGTCACACTATATGTTATCATTGTACAATCTCATCTCTATAAGAACTAAACACCTTTGTGCCACAGGAAGGAAAGTTTGATCTACCCATGCCACCTTATAAGGGGTTGGGTGTGTTTCAGGGGTGATTTGAATTCTAGAAAGAGCTTGTGTGAAAATGACATTCATGTAACTCTCACTGTCGATCACAATCTTACATGCCTTATTCCCACATTTGACATATGTGTGAAAGATGCAAGTGTGTTTCCATGTGTCATCGGATGTGGGTATTGAGAGAATACAATACACTATATTAAGTCTCATGGTTTTCTCTTCATTTTCCTTATTTTCGTAGTGTTGGTCAAAAGAGTCAATTTCCTTATCGCTACCTTGGATCGGAATGTATGCCACCTCATCCTTAAAATTTTATTTTTGTTCTAAGACTGAGACTATATATGGGTATTTGAATGCTACATGACCCTTATTATGACAAGTAAATCATTGAAGGTTAGGATTTTTTATTTTCTTAGAATTTGTAAATCCATCTCTACTTGTTGTATGACATATTCATGGTGGGTAGAGCTAGTAGGTTTATTTGATTTTAGTAACACACTATTTGTAGGAGTACTTCTCACTGAGGCAAGGTAGGTATTTTCATAGATTGCTTAATCTTTTTAGCCTTTTGGTATGCTTCTTCAATTGATGTTGGGGCAAATAATTTTACTTATCTTTGAATTTCAAGTCTCAACCCATTAATGAAGTGCATTAGGGTTTCTCTAGGATCGAATTTTCAATTGCAATGCATTTGTGAATTCTCAAATAAAATATCTTGGAATATATTTTCTAGTTAAAATCTATTTCATCTCTACCCAGTATATGATTAGTTCTTCTCCACCTACAATATATTGATCTTAGATACTTTGTCAAATTTCTTCGTCAAACCTACGAGTTCAAATAAAAATCTAATATTTTTTAATAATTTTTTTAATTAATTATAAAAATTAATAATTTAAATAACTTTTAATAAATTAAATTTTTGAATGACTCAATTAGTCATGCTGAAACTTAATCAGTCTTGGCATGGTAATAGAACATAGTTTGCAAGTGTCTATAAGCTGTAATATTCGAAGAATGGTTTCACTAGTGAATCTGATGTCAGACATCATTACTGCAGCATATTGCGTTGTCGCCAATGAGTCGGCGGGCAGACAAACACCCATTGCCTTTCTCGAGAGGGTTAAGGAGGACTTCAGTAAAAATATGCAGCAAAGCTGCAAATGCTGCAGCCAATAGCCTTAACGGACAATATAAGTACAGTTTATCTCCTCTAAACTCTTTGCTGTTATTGGTTAATGTAGTCAATTATGATTTTTTGTCCAAGCTAAAGAGCATATGCGATACTGTGCTGATCACCCTGAGGAGATAAACAAGATCGCCAAAGTCAAAGCTCAGGTTTCTGAAGTAAAAGGAGTAATGATGGAGAATATTGAGAAGGTAATTTTTTTTATTTCCCTTGAATTTAAACAACTATATGGCAAAATAATGTTGTCAATGCTTTGTTTGTTTTTTATATTTCTGTTGATTTTAGGTTCTTGAACGTGGGGAGAAAATTGAATTACTTGTCGATAAAACTGACGATCTTCGCTCTCAGGTATGAAATGAAAATGTTTCACATGTCCGTGGAGGGAATTGCAAGATTACCTCGACAGTGCTGTTTCTTTAATTGTGGAAGGAGAACAATGAGGTTCTTTCAGTAAATTTTATCGTTTTACTTTTGCCTTTTGCTGATTTCGATATTTTATATGTGAGGGATTTCAGGCTCAAGATTTCAGGCAACAGGGAAAAAAGATGAGGAGAAAAATGTGGATAGAGAATATGAAGATAAAGCTGGCTGTATTTGGCATCGTTATTCTCTTGATGCTCCTTATCCTCATATCAATTTGCCATGGCTTCAGGTGCTTCTAATGGGGTTGGATAATGCATAAGTACCACCACCAGTTGCTTAATGAACTGATATATTTTTTACCGCATTACTAATTTTACTTTTTATTTTCTTTTTGTATGTTCACGATGTGAATAGGTTTGACTCTTATCCTCTTATGTTTTTTGTTTGTTTGTTTGGACACTGTTTTCCTTTTTTTTCTTAAACAAAAAAAATACTTCTGAAATTATCATTTTCATTGTGTTTATTTTCATGGAAAGGATACTGATATTAAATCTATGAAACAAAAAATAGGGGTTCCAAAACTAATGGCTTGTTTGGTTCACAAAAACTAATACTTGTTTTTTCTCTCCCAATGTTGGTTTTGACATGATTTTTAATAGTGCCCAATCCAAAAAAATTTAAACCCTAAAATAATTCGAAATGTTGACTTTTTAAATAATTATCCAATTTCGATTTAAGAAACAATCGCTAGGTATTAAGAATCTTGAAATCATCGGCAAACAATAATATAATGTTTAGAAACAGCACCTGCGCTGTAGTCATAGTATAACACGTACGCCTCTCTGTTCAAATCAATCGCTCCCTTTGTTTCATGACTACATCCACATCAGAATCAATCCCGCAGATATAGCAGAGAGGCAAAGCAGCACCTCCCGCAAAAGATCACGTCCCTTGTCGGCAGCGCTGGGTCGAGGGCCTGGCGCCGGGGCAGGTCCTGAGACTGAGCCTCCGGCGTCGGCAGCTGCTGGAACAGGGTACGTCGTACTCGACCCAGCGGGGGCGGCGGCGGAAGGCGCGTGCAGCTTGGCGATCCTGATGTCCACCTTCTGGCCGGCGGCGCAGTGGCCGGGGACGCCGCAGATGAAGAAGTGGTGGCCGCGGCGCTTGAGGGTTACGGAGTCGTTGCCGGTGGTGTAGGTGGCAATAGGCGACGCCGCGTTGCACGCTTTGTAGTCCTCCTTGCTCACCTCCACCACGTTGTGGAAGTTCTTGTTGTACACGAACACTGCATGCAATGCGACACTCCGTTATACACAATGAGAACCACAAATTTTCAATCGCCTTTAAAATGCACAAATAATGAAGAAGAAGAAAAGTATTAGGATGACTTGCTTATGGTGTCTCCCAAATGGATGTCCTTCGATACGGTCCATGCCGTGTAGTTTGGACTCCCCAAGATGGTCCATCCCACCGCATCACCCACCTTGTAAACCACCGCCTCCAACCGCCCAACGCCGACGGCCACTGCCGCTGCTGCCAGCACCACCATTACCATCACCTTCTCCATTTAGCAGGGGAAAAAAAGAGACACTCTCTCACACTTGGCTTCTTCTTCCTCGACTCGTCGCAGAGGTGCATGTAATAATAATTATTATAGGAAGGATAAGAAGGTTCAATCTGATTTGAGTGAGGTGGGGGATGAATCATGTGACGTGAAGTGGAAGGTTTAAGTTTGTAGTGGAGGCGCAGTGGAATCATCATGCTTTTCCTTCCATTAATGACTGCAAACTCCATCGAGATTGCTCAAACTTCACGACATGTATTTTTATCCCATTTTTAATCTACTGATTTGATTTAATAGAGGCTTAAATCAATTAAGCTTTTGCTCGATTTAAAAAAAAAACATTTTCTAGGCTTTTATTGAATTTGATGCAGGCCCGTTGGATAAAGGCCATTCTGCCCCCGCGATTAACCATGCAATCTACATAGATTTTATCTTTTAATAAATCCTTTTTTTACACTAAGTATAATTTAAAAAAAAATTGATTTGAATGGTTGGTGTAATCAATCTCAAGTCAAAGATGATCAATCTCAAATTGAATTCAAGTTGAATTTTGATATTTGCCAATATGATAATAATTGAATGATAGGTGAAAGATGATATAAAATATCTGAAATTGTATGATGAAGAGTATTGAAAAAGGAGATTATTATTGTTGTTGAGTCAGATTGACCATGGTGTATGTAGGGTTTGATGGGTTTCCACGGGGATGGTGTGTTGGTAAATACTGTACAAAATTTGTACAAGGAACAAGGTTCGATCTCTCCGTGTCAGCGGGCTATTTAGTATCCGCGTCGGGCCACGTCCTCCACCGCACTTGCCATCGCACCAAGGTCAGTGACCATCCATGATTTACTTCTTCTCATACTTGTTGGGCCGGGGTGAGGGAGCCGCTAGGTTGGTGGTTCCAACTTTTTGTTAGGGCAATCTCTTGTCATGATAAGGTTTTGATGTGTGTGGCAAAGGGTTTAAGTTATGGTGTTATGTTGATTTGATATGTGCGTTTAAATCATGCAGGACTTAGTAATTCGCACATGGAGTCGTGACAAGTTTCACATCTCATCACTCGGGTCTTGAGTCGGTGAAGGATTGCTTTGCGGAAGTCGTGCGCTTGGAGCATCCGAGGGACCGCCGGACGAGAAGCTTGGAGTGAAGCCGGAGGAAGTAGACTTCGAGGCAAGAGATGTGAAGGAGCATTGCAGAGCCGTGCGCCTGATGCTGCCGAGGGACGTGGCCGCGAACGAAGAGAACTTCGAAGGCGAGGGACTCCGAGGGATGAGAGTGAGCGATTGTAATCCGGGAAGGGGTAGTGTTAGAGTTTTTGTAACGCTAGAAGGGGGGGTGATTAGCGTTAATGGAATTCAATCGCGGTTGTGTCTACAAATTCGTTAGCGCAGCGGAATATAGATAATACAATAACAATAATGAAAACACAACACGCTAACACGAGTGTATAACGTGGTTCGGAACCGCACGGTTCCTACTCCACGGATCGGGCTCGAATGAGCCCTAGCGATGCCAATCACACACCACTATCAAATAACTCCTTCTCAGAACAATCCGGAGGTGGAGAAACCTCGTACAATATGATTACAACAATAATCAAATGAATACAAGCAATATAGTGAAATACAAAGCAATACAAGTAAAGGAAACACTTTACAAATGCTCTTTGAATGCTTGATGGCTTGGTTGATCGAGTAGCACTTGGAGACTACTGAATTGCAAAGACAACGCCCCAAATCTCCTCAAGGAACCATTACTTTTTCCTCCACCACGAGCTCCATATATAGCTTCAACTGTCTTTGGAAAAAGTCGATCGATCGGCCGATCGAGACCATCGATCGATGCCCTTTGTTGTCATGAGACAGCGGCTAGTTCCTGTTGGATAAGTCGATGGAACTATCGGTCGGTGATTGTGACCATCGATCGGTGATGGAGTACTCACTCGACCGGTCGAGTCTCGACTCCGATTCGTGAATTCACGAGCACCGGTCGGTGATCACAAGATCGGTCATTGCTCAAGCCATCGATCATTGCCATCATCATGCGGTCATGCTAGGCCATAACCCGCGATCAAACCCTAGTTGACTCGGTCCGGTCGGCGCCTCATGGCATCGATCCGGCACACCTCAAACATGAGGTTTTAGCCCAAGTATGGTTCCCCCATACTTGCTAGACCACCCTTAGCCTAGACCTAAGCCTTCTAGCCATCTCCATCAGCCTCACGCCTCTCAGATCCCTCCAAGTCATCCATGACTTGTTCATCCATCGCGCTAGCCTTGGATGCTTCCATCGGCTATGTCATGCTAACGGTGTCTACACCGCCAAGGCACATTGGACTTACGCCGCCAAGACTCCGCTTGGACTTTACGCCGCCAACCATTGGACTTATGCTGCCAAGACTTCCGCTTGGACTTTACGCACCAATATCAATCCTTGGACTTCAAACGCCAAGACTCACGCTTGGACTTTCCATTTGCCAACACATGTTGGACTTCTCAAGTGCCAAGACAATGCTTGGACTTTCCATTTGCCAAGTACTCAAGACTTGGACTTTCCATGCCAAGACCCATGCTTGGACTTTACCATGACAATTACATTGTCATATGTTTTTGTCGAAACATCAAAACACATCAAAACATCAAAACATCACTCGAGTCAAACTCGAGTTCTGGTCAATCGTGACCTGGGCCGATTGCACCAACAATCTCCCCCTTTTTGATGTTTGACACAAACCCCACAAAACATGTGAGGTAGAACAGTAAGTCAATTCCCTTACCAATTATCCCAAATTGGTAATCTTAAAACATTCTCCAAAATGTTTTCTCCCAAAATGTCATTCTCCAAACATTCTCCCCCTTTTTGACAAATAGCAAAAAGGTTATCTCTCCAAGGAGGTCAATGTCTCATGTCCCAATGAGATCTTACAATCTCCCCCTTGATCCAAAAATACCTAGGATGCCTACAATCTTCCTAGTGATAAGTCCCATATCACTCAAGAGAGGCAAGCCTATTCACTCTCCCAATGTCCAACTTGGGTAGCAACCACTCCTCACTTTCCCAATTGATGATACATTCATAACTTCTCCTTTTCAAGGAGAAAACACATCCATCATCCCAAGATGGATACCTCCCTAAAGGCTTGCTCCCTCGACCATTGCACCAACAATGTCCTTGGGAGTCCCTAAGCCAATAGGAACTCTAAACAATCAAAATTAAGGTTAGAAATTCAACATTGAACTTTCCAACACCTTAACATTGATACAAACCCTAAACAATTTTCCTCCTAATCCATATCCAATGGATTTTCACCCTTTATAATGCTTCCCAAGGCATATCCTAGGTTAGGGCAAATGACTTCATAATGAAATCATCACATACTATCAATGATCACACCCATAGGGCTGCGATCGATAACTAAAATCCGATTTTCAGTTATCAGAAATGAATTTCAAAAAATCATAAATAATTATACGTTTATCGAAAAATCACGAAATTTGATACGTATAATACTTATGACCAATACAATGGGTGAAAAATATTTGAAAATTATTTTACCCATAAAATAGTGAAATTGGCACAAAGTTCAAAACCATTGAAATTTTCAACGTTTTGGCCCTACTTTGTATCAACTTCATCAATGGTGATTGCTATCAAAAGATAGACTTCACCAAGGTTTTTCAAAATGATTTTAAAATGTTTTCAAAACCTTATTTTGGATCATATTCCTTGGGCTCTATGCACATGACTTGTACACAAACTTTCCCAATGATCCACTATTAAAATTAGATGAGTTTTAGTTCATCTAGATGCAAAAACTATGCATCTTGAACTTAACTCATATCCTAGCATCTCACATGTATCTAAGGTGTATAAATACACAATCAAGGTAAAAGACTTGTTTTGTGAGATGTAATCTATCCTAGACATTCATTTCATGCAACCATATGGTAAAACATATGAAGCATGGTGAATACAAGACATCAAGTTGTGTGACACTTGAGTATCACTCTAGATATTACCTTTACATCTTAACCACACATTTCTTGATACATGACCTTCCCAAGTGTACCAATAATCAAAAGTACACACTATGACCTCTAAATCTAGATAGTGTCAATTTTATTGATTTTCATGTTTTCAAGATCTATATTGACACAACCTAAAATTCTTTGAAATTAAAACTCAAGGATATTTCCAAAGTAACCATAACCTTGAGAGTAACCTTAAAGTGCCACCTTTATTATGGTTGAGTTAACTACCCATCCAATCAAGGTTGGCACACCCTAAACCCATCTTAGCGTGAATCAATCACGCTCTTAGGAACCCAAAACCTATTTGAGCTCATAGGGTTAATTAGGTATTCCTTAGGGATAACCTCCCTAGATACCTTCCTAATGACCCTCCCAGGCTTGGTAGCCTTGGTCATTTGGGTCTTACCTAGGTTGACACTAGGGGTAACTCCCCTTGCAACCTTCTTAGTGGCCACCCTAGGTTTCCTAGAAACCTTAGCCACTAGGCACACACCATGGTCAACTCTAGGGATGACTTCCCTATTGACCTTGGTCTTCCTAGACTTAGTTAGTGTTTCATAGTCAAATGGAACACTATGGTAAGCTACCTTAGGCTTAGGTTTGTGACCCAAACCTTTCTTGCCCTTGGTTGACTTTTGACTCTTAGGTCCTACTTGTTGACTTTGACTATATGACCTAAAAGTTTGACCAATTGACCCTTGCATTTGATTTTGCATAATTTTAAGGGTCTTTTCTAGTTTTTCAAGTCTTGACCTCAAGACTTGATTTTCCTTTTCTAATATCTCAATTTTTAATTTTTCATTTTCTCTTGAGATATTTTTATTTCTAGGCATATGTCTAGATTTCTTAGCATTAAAACCTAGATGTTCTCCTATTTTCTTAATGCTTTCCTTAGGTAAAATATTTTTAGGGACATTAGTCCCAAATTTCTCCTTATTCTTAAGGTGAGCATTCTTAGCACCTAAGCAAATATGTCTATTAGTTCTAGCATGCTTTTCATGTACAATAGCAAGAGAATTAAAAGCATGCTTTTGCCTAGAAATTGAAGGTGCATTAACAAATTTTACCTTAGGGTTTGCCTTGGAGGCTCCCCCTACTTGTGTAGCTCCTTCTTGCCCCTTCTTCTTCCCCCTTGGGCATTGACTCCGGTAATGTCCCGGTTGTCGGCATTTGAAGCAAACGACTTGCTCCTTGCTTCTAGACGTTGGGGGACCGGCATCCTTGACCTTTGGAGCCGGTGGAGCTTTCTTGATCCTCTTTGGGCATTTGCTCTTGTAATGCCCATACTCCCTACACTCAAAGCACATAATATGTTTTTTATTTAAAACTAAATTGCTTGAGTTACCTAGTTCGATGGTGGAGACCGGAATTGGACTTTGGGCTTCTTCATCTTGGCCAGATGTCGAAGCTTCTTCTTGAGGTTGCTCCGGTGTAGAAGATGGTCTCTCCTCTTCTTCTATTTCCTCTTCCGATCCTGAAGTTGACTCCTCACTTCCTCCCGATTCCTCACTTTCACTTGAGGATGAGCTCTCTTCGATCCTCCTCCTCTTCCGAATCTTCTTGGACCGATTCGGGATTTTCGTGGAACTTGATCAACTTGTTCCACAATTCTTTGGCATCCCTATAGCTTCCTAATCTAGACAAAATATCGTTAGGTATCAAATCAATTAGCATTTTTGTTACCTTAACGGTTGTCTTGAATTTTTTCCGTTGCTCCTCGGTCCATCTCTTCATCTTGAGGATTTCGCCGTTTTCTCCTCTCGGAGCATCAAAACCTATAGTCACGGCAAACCAATTTTCTATATTTGTCATTAGAAAATATTGCATTCTACCTTTCCAATACGCGAAATGTTCGCGGTTGAAGGAAGGTGGGATGTTGACGTCGTCACCCAATTTTTCTTGAAATTCCATATTCTTCCCTCTAGCTTCTTCAACTCTCGGCGGTTAGTCCGTAGAAGAGCCCCGGGCTCTGATACCACTTGTTAGAGTTTTTGTAACGCTAGAAGGGGGGGTGATTAGCGTTAATGGAATTCAATCGCGGTTGTGTCTACAAATTCGTTAGCGCAGCGGAATATAGATAATACAATAACAATAATGAAAACACAACACGCTAACACGAGTGTATAACGTGGTTCGGAACCGCACGGTTCCTACTCCACGGATCGGGCTCGAATGAGCCCTAGTGATGCCAATCACACACCACTATCAAATAACTCCTTCTCGGAACAATCCGGAGGTGGAGAAACCTCGTACAATATGATTACAACAATAATCAAATGAATACAAGCAATATAGTAAAATACAAAGCAATACAAGTAAAGGAAACACTTTACAAATGCTCTTTGAATGCTTGATCGCTTGGTTGATCGAGTAGCACTTGGAGAATACTGAATTACAAACTCGCCCCAAATCTCCTCAAGGAACCATTACTTTTTCCTCCACCACGAGCTCCATATATAGCTTCAACCTGTGCTGGAAAAAGTCGATCAGTCGACTGATCGAGACCATCAGTCGACTGATGCCACTGTTGTCGTGAGACAACGGCTAGTTCCACGCTGGATAAGTCCAACGGAACTACTATCAGTCGACTGATTGTGACCATCAGTCGACTGATGGAGTACTCACTCGACCGATCAGTCTCGACTCCGATTCTGGCCCGAATTCCGAGCACCCGGTCGGCCGATCACAAGATCGCCGATCATTGCTCATCATCGATCGGCCATCATCCGGTCACCGATCTAGGCAATATAACCCCCCTAGTTGACAACATGAGGTTTTAGCCCAATATGGTTCCCCATACTTGCTAGACCACCCTTAGCCTAGACCTAAGCCTTCTAGCCATCTCCATCACCTCACGCCTCTATCCTCCAAGTCATCCATGACTTGTTCATCCATCGCGCTAGCCTTCAGATGCTTCCATCGGCTATGTCATGCTAACGGTGTCTACACCGCCAAGGCACATTGGACTTACGCCGCCAAGACTCCGCTTGGACTTTACGCCGCCAACCATTGGACTTATGCTGCCAAGACTCCCGCTTGGACTTTACGCAGCCAATATCAATCCCCTTGGACTTCAAACGCCAAGACTCAAGCTTGGACTTTCCATTTGCCAACACATGTTGGACTTCTCAATTGCCAAGACAATGCTTGGACTTTCCATTTGCCAAGTACTCAAGACTTGGACTTCCCATGCCAAGACCCATGCTTGGACTTTACCATGACAATTACATTGTCATATGTTTTTGTCGAAACATCAAAACACATCAAAACATCAAAACATCACTCGAGTCAAACTCGAGTTCTGGTCAATCGTGACCTGGGCCGATTGCACCAACAGGTAGCTCTTAGGTGAAACTTGGCCATTTGGCCAAGTGTCGGATGGATTTTCTCGACACCACGATCGCTAGAATGGCGGATCGCTTCCGAGTCGATGGTTCGATCGTCGATATAATACGATTTAGTGCTTGGCGATCATTGCGGGGCAGCGATCGGCTAGATCGGGTAGCGATCGTAATGTCGACGAATCGACCGGGAATGGCGATCGATGGGACGTGCACGCGAACGCAGAATGAAGTCGACTCCATTGAGCACTCGACTGATCGAGCATCAGTCGACTGATGGTAGGATCAGTCGACTGATGTCAATACCGTTGGATGGAATCCAATGTGGAAAGCGGCCGTTATTGGGCAACGACTACGGGATCAGTCGACTAATCGAGGGCATCAGTCGACTGATCCTGTGTCAACGGGAAGAAACCCTCTTCCTCTATAAAAAGGAAGGGGGTGGGGCTTTGGGAGGCTAATGCTTGAGCTCTAAACTTCTCCCAAAGTGCCATACACGATTCCCTACTCTTCTACTTGTTCTAATCTCTATTCTATTGTAGAAGAGTGATCCTTGTGTAAAAGAGGTTAGCTCCACCTAGCTTTGTGCAAAGGAGAGATCTAGTGGATAGATTTGGAGGAGTGATTCACCTTGGACGAATCGTGTTGGTGCAATCGGCCCAGGTCACGATTGACCAAGACTCGAGTTTGACTCGAGTGATGTTTTGATGTTCGACAAAAACATATGACAATGTAATTGTCATAGGGAAGTCCAAGTCTTGAGTACTTGGCATGGGAAGTCCAAGTTGAACACTTGGCATTTGCATGAGAAGTCCAAGGGGTTTGATATTGGCGGCGTAAAGTCCAAGCGGGAGTCTTGACAGCATAAGTCCAATGGTTGGCGGCGTAAAGTCCAAGCGAAGTCTTGGCGGCGTAAGTCCAATGTGCCTTGGCGGTGTAGACACCGTTAGCATGACATAGCCGATGGAAGCACCTGAAGGCTAGCGCGATGGATGAACAAGTCATGGATGACTTGGAGGGATCCGAGAGGCGTGAGGCGGATGGAGGTGGCTAGAAGGCTTAGGTCTAGGCTAAGGGTGGTCTAGCAAGTATGGGGGAACCATACTTGGGTTAAAACCTCATGTTTGAGGTGTGCCGACCGGCCCAGTGCCATGTGGCGATCGGCCGACCGATCAACTAGGGTTATGGTTATAGCGCCGATCGGCGAGGTGGGCGATCGGATCGATGACTCAGCGATCGGATCGATCGTGTGATCGATCGGTGGTGCTCGAGAAATCGGCCACAGAATGGAGTCGAGACTCGATTGGTCGAGTGAGGACTCCATCAGTCGACTGATGGGTATGATCAGTTGACTGATGGTAGATCTGTTGGACTTATCCAACGTGGATCTAGCCGTTGTCTCACGACAACAGTGGCATCAGTCGACTGATGGTCCCGATCGATCCCGATAGACCATATAAGGAGCTCGTGATGGAAGAAAAGATAGCGATTTTCTTGGACGTTTTGAAGCGATTTGTTGCTGCAAATCAGGGCTTTCAAGTGCTAGTCCAAGGCAATCAACAAGCAAACTTATAAAGAGTTTTTGTAAAGTGTTCTTTACTTCTCTTGTTGTATTTTCTCTTATATTTGCTTGTTGTATTTAGATTATTGTTGTAATCTTATTGTAAGAGGTTTCTCCACCTCCGACTTGTGTCGAGAAGGAGTATTTATCATAGTGGTGTGTGATTGGCATCGCTAGGGTTCGTACGAACCCAATCCGTGGAGTAGGAACCGTTTCGGTTCCGAACCACGTTACATACTCGTGTTCGTGTGTAATTGTCTATTTCGTTATTGTTATCATTATCTATATTCCGCTGCGCTAACGAAATTGTAGAAACAAACGCGAATAAATTCCATCTACGAACGAATTCTACGCTATTCACCCCCCTCTAGCGGCGTCAAATATTCTACAATTGGTATCAGAGTCTGGTGGCTCTTCAACGGATTAACAACCGGGAGCAAGACGCTAGAGAGTGAAGATGGAATTCCAAGACAAGCTTGGATGGGATATCAACACACCTATCCCTTATACCTTCTATGGACAAGAAGGATTTAATCAATGGAAGGTGAGGATTGAAGAATTCTTGATGATGAAGGACTTTGAAGAGTGGGGCATTTTGATGGAGGGATTTCAATATCCAAAAGGGCCCAAGGGAGGAATTCTCAAGATGAAGAAGTGGACCGAGGAACAAATCCAAGAGTTCGAAAAGAATACAAAGGTAATTAAATTCTTGGTTGATTTGATTCCTAATAAAATTATGTGTGAGCTAGGTGAGTACAAGGATGCCAAAGAGTTTTGGAGTCAAGTGGCAAAATATCATGAAGGCTCACAATCGGTCCAAGAGGAAGAGACCGAAGAGGCTAATTCATCATTCTCACAAGGAAGTGAGGAGTCAATCTCCGGATCGGAGAAAGAAGAGGTGGAAGAAGTGGAAGAAGTATCCACTTCTAGGATTGAGGAGATTAGAGCATCCTCAACACTGGAGCAACAAGAAGTAACATCTACATCCGGTCAAGAGGAAGAACAAGCTCAAGAGATTCTAACCAAACTAGGTAACTCAAACACTCAAATTTCAAATAAAATCCATATATTGTGTTTTGAGTGTAGGGAGTATGGGCACTACAAGAGCAAGTGCCCAAAGAAGGTTAAGAAGACTCCTCCGGTGCCTAAAAGTCAACAAAAGTCAAAGGATGTCGGTTCCCCATCATCTAAAAACAAGGAGCAATCATTTGCTTCAAATGTAAACAGCAGGACATTAAATTAATGTCCTAGGGGGAGCAAGAAGATCCAAGAAGGAGTATCACAAGTAGGGGGAGCTACTAAGGCAAACCCTAAGGTATATTTTCATAATGCTCATTCTTTAAATTCTAAGCAAAAGCATGCTAGAGTTAATTCAAATAATGTTGCTATTACTCATGAATCGAAGCATGCTAGGAATGATAAATCTAGGCCTATTTCAAAGAAGGAGAAATTTGGGACTAATGTCCCTAGAAATATCTTTCCTAAGAAAGTAATTAAGAAAATCAAAAATCATTTAGGTATTAATTCCAATAAGAGTAAACATATGTCTAAGGCAAATGATAATTCCCAAAAACCTAATCAAAAATCATTTGGGCAATTAGAATTAGAGAACCAAGCTTTAAGGTCAAGGCTTGAAAAACTAGAAAAGACCCTAAATAAGCTACAAAATCAATTTCAAGGGTCTAATGGTCAAAGTCAAGGGTCAAGATCTCAAAGTCAACATTTAGGACCCAAAAGACAAAAGTCAACCGAGGGAAAGAAAGGTTTGGGTCACAAACCTAAGCCTAAGGTGACTTATCATTGTGTTCCATTTGACTATGGAACACAAACTAGGTCTAGGAAGACCAAGGTTGCAAGGGGAGTTACCTCTAGAGTCAACCTAGGTAAGACCGCAATGACCAAGGCTAACAAGCCTAGGAGGGTCATTAGGAAGGTATCTAGGGAGGTTATCCCTAAGGAATACCTAATTAATTCAATGAGCTCAAATAGAGTTTGGGTTCCAAAGAGCGTGATTGATTCACGTTAAATGGATTAGAATGTGCCAACCATGATTGGATGAGTAGGTAACTCAACCATGGTAAAGGTGGCATTTTAGGTTATTTTCAAGGTTATGGGTGCCTTGGAAAAACATTTGAGCTTTAATCCTAAAGGGTTTTAGGATGTGCCAATATAGTTTTTGAAAAACATGAAAATCAATAAAATTGACACAATCTAGATTTAGAGATCATAGTGTGTAACTTTGATTGTTGGCACACTTTAAAAGTTCATGTAAAAGTAACATCAAGAGTGATACTCAAGTGTCACACAACTTGATGTCTTGTACTCACCATGCTTCATATGTTTTGCCATATGTTTGCATGGAAGGAATGTCTAGGATGGATTGCATCTCACAAAACAAGTCTTTTACCTTGATTGTGTATTTTAACACTTAGAAAGGGTGAGATGTTAGGATTTGGAAATCATTGAATGTTAATGTTTGCAAAAATGAAATAAAATATTAAAATATATTAACGAATACATGAATATAATTATAACATCAATATGTTCGATATACAAGAATAAACATGATAAAATGGAATAAATTAATGAAGAAATCGAGATTTTTGAATGAAATCGAAATCGATATCACGATCGATACAGCGATTATCGACGATCGATAACATCAGAGCGATACGATCGATCATCGATCAGTCTTCGGCTTCATGACTCGGCTGCTTGAACATGAGTCGACTGATGGGATACATCACCGATCGATGGTACTATTCACCGAGGTGAGGGTCATCACCGAGTGCTCGACGAGCCGAGTGATGCGCATATCGATCGGATATGTTCTTTATGCACGCCACGTGAAGGTTCGATGGTCGATTGCCGAGCCGATCGATCGGTCGATCCGGCTTAGTAAACCCGGTAATAAACCGCTATCAGTCGACTGATGCTGCACATCAGTCGACTGCATCGCGATTTTATAACGCCGAACCGCTAGGGTTCGGCGTCTTCACGTGACGCGCCGGCTTTTCCTCTCCTCTCCGATCGCCATCTCCTTCTCCGACCAACCCTTCCGGACGTGCCAGCCGGCCAAGCTTTTAGGTTTGATAGATAACCCCTTTTTCTTGCGTTTTTCACTTATTTCAAGCCTTAGTTCACTCATTTAGGGTTTGGTTCCTTGTTTCCGATTAGGGTTCCGGCGTTTGAGTCCTCCGACGAACTTTCCGGTGACCCCTTCAGCGATATCTGAGCATCCCATCGCCATATCTCCAAATGGCGCCTAAGTAACATTCTTCTTACCTAAGCCCTAATTTGCCTTTCCATTATAATTTAGTTTTATCTAATCATGTATTATTGTCCTTGCATGTTATATCATTACATTGCATTCATAATAGGAGAGCCCGTAGGAATGATCCACCCGAGGGTGAATCTCGATTGTACCAACCTATGTTGGTTAGGTACATCGATAGGGATTTTTTCAATCACCATTGTAGTGATGTCATGGAATTAATTGCATACTATAATCTCATGAAAATTGTCCTATGCACGCATCCCATTAATGATGACCTCCTTAAGGAGTTTTATCAGAACCTGAAAAAGGTAGACGACGGCCCTACCTACACTATTCGCATTGCAAAACGCGAGTTAGAGTTCACTCCTGCGATACTGCAGGAGTTTCTCGAGTGTAAGCCCTCGGATGACACCTTTATTTTTTACCCTACCATGGATTTCCCTTTACCCGAGCCCTTTGACCATATCTCTATGGAGTCCATGCATGAGCATATCTTTGGTTATCCTCGTCCACCGGCCCAGAATTTATTCCCTATCACTGAGTTATCTGCACCTGACAATGTACTTTACAAGGTCATTGTTGGGTGTTTTCTTCCTATCGTCACTCGGGGTCTGGCCAAGATTCGGCCTCTCCATCTCTTCCTTCTATACGCCATGCGTCAAAAGTTAGACATAAACTTTGCATTAAACATGTTTCACTGCATTGTGCATTTCATTTCCCCTGTACAAGGGAAAGTGCATATGCCATATGGTCATATCATCACAGCATGGCTAGAGTCCGTAGGCGTTGACATCCACAAGGGTTCTCTGAGAGCGCTATCTGAGGTGTACGACTGTATATCAGTTCGTAACTTCTCGTTAGCAAAGCTACGGATGGGGCCTGGACAGATGGAGTTGGCACCTCGACCACCACCCAGGGCACGCAGAGAGCCTCCTCCGATACCCAGAGAGGCGACAGAAGACTATGAGGATGCAGACGCCGCTGATGAGGATGATCAGATGCCGGCAGATGCATCAGCGGCGGGTCCATCAGATCTTCGTGGCCAGCTGGAGTCCAGATTTTAAGACTATCAGCAGTTGATTGACTCTAGGCTGTCAGAGATATTGGCAGGCCAAGCATCCTTCGGCACACGTCTTGATCGGATGGAGGAGTCCCAGAGCCGCATCGAGCAGTGTCAGCTCGATATGTTAGAGATGATGCGGGCCTGGACCTTGAGTCAGCAGCCTCCTCCACCGCCACCTCCTACAGACGATTAGATATTGAGGATATTAGATTTTCTGTGGTTGTCAGTTTTTGTAGTGAGATTGAGCATAGCCAATCTCCATTTTGAATGTAAAAGACTAAAATTTTTTTTAAGTTAAATGAAATTTTTATTTCTGAAAATTTTGTGTGTTTGAATGAGCACTTGTCTTATTGTATTGCTTATGAAAGTTGATATATCATGACATGAAATTGCATCCTATCCTATACCATGTCATGTCATTGTTTAGGATTATTTTAGATGTCATGTGTTCTTAAAGTTCATCATATGTCATGACATCATGATCACTGGTCATATTTTTATTTTTCCATCACTATGCCATGATCATTTCATGCATTAATTTGATTGAACATTGATTTAAGGAAAATGGCATGACTTGAAGTCTCACTTATAAGGGAATCAAGTAGGGTTGCCTAGGAAATGCATGAAACCCTAGATAAAGTGAATCAAAACCCACATCTCACATCATATTGACATGTATGTGTATTTATACACCCTAGATACATGTGAGATGCTAGGATAATAAGTTAGGTTCAAAATGCATGGGTAGTGCATCTAGATGAACTCAAACTTATTTTAATTATCACCAAGAATCATAAGGAAAGCTAATATACAAGCTATGTATATTTAGCCAATAAATTATGGTTCAAAATAGGCTTTCAAAAATATTTTAAAATCAATTTGGAAAACCTTGGTGAAATCTATCTTTTGATAGCCATCATCATTGTAGAAGTTGATACAAAGTGGATCAAAAACTTTAAAGTCTTTAATAGTTTTGAACTTTGTACCAATCTCCTATTTCAATGGTAAAAATATTTTTCCAAAATTTTTCACCTATTGTATTGGTCATAAGTATTATACATACCAAATTTCATTATTTTTCGATATACGTATAATTATTTATGATTTTATGAAATTCAACTCTGATAACTGAAATTTGGAAATTTCAGTTATCGTGAGACTTCATTAATTGGCGATCGGATCGATGGAGGTGCCAATCGGTGATTTCTGAATCACTTTCATTGGTATTGTTTAACCCGATTTACTGATTATGGTCCCTAATCACTCCTAACCCTAGGATATGCTTTGGGTAGCATTATAAAGGGTGAAAATCCATTGGATATGGATTAGGAGAAGTGTTTAGGGTTTGTATCAATTTTAAGGTGTTGGAAAGTTCAATATTGAATTTCTAACATTAATTTAGATGGTTTAGAGTTCCTATTGGCTTAGGGACTTCCCAAGGACATTGTTGGTGCAATGGTCAAGGGGGAGCAAGCCTTTAGGGGGAGGTATCCATCTTGGGATGATGGATGTATTTTTCTCCTTGAAGAGGAGAAGTTATTGGGAGAATATGACATCAATTGGGAAATTGATGGGACTTTTGAGAGACCCAATTTGGAAATTGGGAGAGTAAATGGGATTGCCTCTCTTGAGTGATATTGGACTTATCACTAGGAAGATGGTAGACATCCTAAGTATTTTTGGACCAAGGGGGAGATTGTAAGATCTCATTGGGACATGAGACATTGATCTCCTTGGAGAGGAAACCTTTTTGATGTTAGTCAAAAAGGGGGAGAATGTTTGGGGGAGAACATTTGGAGAGTATTTACCAATTTGGGATAATTGGTAAGGGATTTGAGTTAGTGTTCTAACTCAATAATTTGTTTGGTTTTTGTCAAACATCAAAAAGGGGGAGATTGTTGGTGCAATCGGCCCAGGTCATGATTGACCAGGACTCGAGTTTGACTCGAGTGATGTTTTGATGTTCGACAAAAACATATGACAATGTAATTGTCATAGGGAAGTCCAAGTCTTGAGTACTTGGCATGGGAAGTCCAAGTTGAACACTTGGCATTTGCATGAGAAGTCCAAGGGGTTTGATATTGACGGCGTAAAGTCCAAGCGGGAGTCTTGGAAGCATAAGTCCAATGGTTGGTGGCGTAAAGTCCAAGCGGAGTCTGGCGGTGTAAGTCCAATGTGCCTTGGCGGTGTAGACACCGTTAGCATGACATAGCCGATGGAAGCACCTGAAGGCTAGCGCGATGGATGAACAAGTCATGGATGACTTAGAGGGATCCGAGAGGCGTGAGGCTGATGGAGGTGGCTAGAAGGCTTAGGTCTAGGCTAAGGGTGGTCTAGCAAGTATGAGGGAACCATACTTGGGTTAAAACCTCATGTTTGAGGTGTGCCAGTCGACTGGTGCCATGTGGCAGTCGACTGGACCGAGTCAACTAGGGTTTGACTGCGGGTTATGGCCTGCGATCATTTGGGCGGTGGGCGGATCGGTGATGGCTCAGCGATCGGCGATCGTGTGATCAGTCGACTGGTGCTCGAGAAATCGACCACAGAATGGAGTCGAGACTCGATTGGTCGAGTGAGGACTCCATCAGTCGACTGATGGGTATGATCAGTCGACTGATGGTAGATCCGTTGGACTTATCCAACGTGGATTTAGCCGTTGTCTCACGACAACAGTGGCATCAGTCGACTGATGGTCCCGATCAGTCGACTGATAGACCTTTTCCAGCACAGATTGAAGCTATATAAGGAGCTCGTGATGGAAGAAAAGATAGCGATTTTCTTGGACGTTTTGAAGCGATTTGCTGCTGCAAATCAGGGCTTTCAAGTGCTAGTCCAAGGCAATCAACAAGCAAGCTTCTAAAGAGTTTTTGTAAAGTGTTCTTTACTTCTCTTGTTGTATTTCCTCTTATATTTGCTTGTTGTATTTAGATTATTGTTGTAATCTTATTGTAAGAGGTTTCTCCACCTCCGACTTGTGTCGAGAAGGAGTATTTATCATAGTGGTGTGTGATTGGCATCGCTAGGGTTCGTACGAACCCAATCCGTGGAGTAGGAACCGTTTCGGTTCCGAACCACGTTACATACTCGTGTTCGTGTGTAATTGTCTATTTCGTTATTGTTATCATTATCTATATTCCGCTGCGCTAACGAAATTGTAGAAACAAACGCGAACAAATTCCATCTACGAACGAATTCTACGCTATTCACCCCCCTCTAGCGGCGTCAAATATTCTACAAATCGGACCGTGGATTAGCGGCGTAGCCGTGAACCATGTTACATCTTCTTTGTTAGCGTTTGTATTTTCGTTTATTGCTTTGTCTTTATTGTTTATGCTTCCGCTTGCGCTAACGATTGTGTAGACGAGCAAACGAACGAGAGAATTCCGACATCCATTGTAAGAGGGCTATTCACCCCCCTCTAGCCGGCCATTCGATCTCCCCAACACTTTTTTGCACAATGTAGGATTTGATGGACGGTGTTTGAGCGATAAGTCATAGGTCAAGGTTGACTGGATATTTGACAAGTACAAAAATCTAAGTGAGTCAGATGGAATCAAATACTTGACGGTCGAAATTCCAACAGAGCATTGGTAAGTTAGAAGTCCAAGTGTGTTACGGTTGATTGAATACTTTGCATGAGATGAAAAATCCTAATAAATCAAGGTTGATTGGATACTAGGCACGAGAGAAAAAATTTAAACAAGTTAAAGAGGACTAAATATTTGGTGTCGATGAAGTCTTGACAGGTCAACATAATTGGATTCTAGACATGCGAAATCCCAACAGATCAAGAGTAATCGGATGCTAAGCGAGAAAGGTTATGGTAGGTTGAGATCATCTGATATCAGGTAAAGCGAGAGTTAGCTCAAGATAGAAATAAAACTAAGGTAATAGTTGATCGATAAGATATATTAATTGATTTTTGTGAACCCTAAACCTTGAGTTCAGGAGTCTAAGTGAGTTTACTAGAGATTCAGATGTGATTAGTCAACTAGTTTTACTGTAGCAAAACATAATAGGTTATGTAGTCGATTAGACTCAATCTCAAATCAGGTCCAATTTGGGCCAGTAATTAGTTCAACGGGTTAGTTATCCTTCGATCCGAGTTAATGGGTCAAAACTGTACGGGTCAATTATGATTTAGCAGCCTAGAACTACTGAACCGATGGTTCAATGTTTTTTTTTAAAAGTGACCGTTGGAACCAATGGTTTTAACTGTTGAATCGCCAGTTCAATTAGTTCCAATAGGGATTTCAGATTGTTTTTTTTAAAAATTTTTTATGATTGAGATTTTTGACCATTTTTTTTTATCAATGGCTAAGATTTAGTGTTTGTGATGCTCTAAACTCTATATATATATATTGTGTAGGGACGATGGTGGCTGGCTAGAGGAGGGTGAATAGCCTTTGTCGTAGATGGTGGAAGTCGTTCGTTCGTTGCTCGTCTACAAAACTATTAGCGCAAGCGGAATATACAAATATAAGACAATTAAGATAAAACAAAGTAAAGAGCAATTCTCTAACAAGAGGATGTAACGTGGTTCACGGTCTTGCCGCTAATCTACGGTCCGATTCGTCCACGGTGAATCACTCCACAAGCTTTCACTATTCTCTCCTTTGCACCAAGCTAGGTGGAGGTAACCTCTTTATAAGAATTCACTCTTCTTACAATGGAATGAGAATTAACACAAGTAGAAGAGTGGAAAAATCCTTAGAGCACTTTGGGAGATGTTATGAGTTGAAGCATTAGACCCCCAAAGCCCCTCACCTCTTCTTTTTATAGAAGAAGAGGGTTTCTTCCTGTTGACACAGGATCAGTCGACTGATGCCTCGATCAGTTGACTGGTCCTGTAGCCGTTGCCCACTAATGACTTCTTCCACGTTGAATTTCACCCAATGACTCCTACATCAGTCGACTGATGGAGCTATCAGTCGAATGCCGGAAGCGGACACTCCATTCGTGCGAAACCCACGACGATCGGTGATACCTTCATCGATCAGGGTGGTGCGATCGCCAATCCATGGCGGCATGATCTTGAACCAGACTCGAACACTAGTCGAGTAACAGTCGACTTAGAGTAGTCGACTGATGTCGGGAAATACCATCCGACACTTAGCCAATTGGCCAAGTTTCACCTAAGAGCACTACCCCTTCCCGGGTTACATTCGCTTACTCTCATTCCTTGGAGTCCCTCGCCTTTGAAGTTATCTTCGTCCGACCACTTCCCTCGGATGCGCCAAGTGCACGGCTCTGCAGCGCCATCCTTCGCGTCTCGCCCTGAAGTCTACTTGCTCCGGCTTCACTCCAATCTTCTTGTCCGGCGGTCCCTCGGATGCTTCAAGCGCACAACTTCCGCAAAGCTATCCTTCACCGACTCAAGGACCGAGTCATGAGAGGTGAAACTCGCCAATGCTCCATGTACGAATTACTAAGTCCTGCAAGACTCCAACGCACATATCAAATCCAATCATCCTAACTTAACCCCTTTTCCACACACATCAAAACCATATCACGGGTTGATTGCACTAACAATCTCCCCCTTTTTGATATGTGACAATCCATTTAAATAGGTAAAACATTTGATAAAAATATTAAGGTAAGAAAGCATGTAAATAACATGATTAGCAACTCTCCCCCTTAATACATGAAACTCCCCCTAAATACAATTCCCCTTACTTAAACATATATATTTCTCCCCCTTTAACACCATCAAAAATATTAAACAAAGTTTATATAAGCATGACATCAAGTTTAGAGGGAAACAAAAGCCAAAACATGACTTAAAATCGGATAAAAGAGGTTATTGGGCATGTTATCAGTCGATCAGTCGACTGGTTCAGACTACCAGTCGATTAACACTCTGATTTCGAATTTTTCTAATTTTCAGGGTGAATTTCAGAAATGCATAAAAAATTCTATAAAATTTAAAAAATCATGAAATTTGGGGAACACATTTCTTTTAAGGTCCTTTATCAGTGAAAAATAGTTTTCCATGAAAAATCATTATATTTTCAAAGATTTGCCAAAAATCCAAAAGTTTCAAAAATAACTAGGTTTTTGATCAAGTTAGTATCAATTTTAACATCTAGTTTTTCTTTAGATTGTTTCAAAACATGAATACACAGATTTTAAAGTAAGAAAATATTTTGAAAACATATGAAATATCCAACCATGATCTTTGGGTAATATGTCTATGACTTAAACATAAGCCTTCCCCGTGATTGGTCTATTATTGCTATTTGATACCTTAAATGACCATCTAAATGCCATAGGCATTAGTGAACCATTAGTATCATCCTATCATCTCACCCATGCTAAGTTTTCAATCAAGGTAGCCTATGGTGAGTGTGAGATGTATCCTAAAGATATTTATATATACTTAACCATTAATTTCATGCAATTCTACACAAGGTTAAGTATCATCCTAACATCCCACATGATCATAAAGACATATATGTATTGATTCCACATTATGATCATGAAACAAATGTATTCATCAATTTGTGATCATGCATTAGGTATAAAATCATGATACTAAGTCAAATATCACCTAAAGCATGATCTAAACCTTATTGTCCATGATTATCTATCAAATATCAAGATCATAAATCATGATTGCAAACATATATAGCAATTACATTAACTATCATGATTTAAGTATTATTATCAATTTATGGGCACATTATCATCACCCAACACTATGCTAAAAATGTATAGGTCATGAGTATCAAATAACACTGAGTGTTGAGCATGATTTAAACTATTTAAGGGTGCATTATCATCACCCAACACTATTTCTAAAATTAAGTCCCACCATCCTAAGTCAACCAAAACATAAGATATAGGCGAAATTCTTATGGTTGACTATCCTAGGGTTTTCCTAACCCTTAAGGATGGATTTAGGAACCCAAAACAAGTTCTTTCCTATGGGGTTCACTAAAAATTCCTTAGAGATCCATTTTCTAGCTATTGTTTTCTTTTTATCTTGACCCCTAGCAATTAAACTTTTATAGGCCTTTTCATTTCTATTTTTCTTATATCCTAGGCTTTTCTTATTGAAACTTGCCCTTTGGCTCCCTATGATCATGTTAAGGGTGTTGGAGCCTATGGTGAATTTTTCTATGGCCTTGGTTAAATGATCTACTTTCTCTCTTAAAGCTCTATTTTCTTCAATGCATGCATCATTTACATCAAATGACATATAGTTATCATGTGAGTATGCATTATCATGACTAGAAGAAGTATCATCATTAATATTCAAGCATGCTTTTTCTAGTTTATTTTCTAAATCCTTAATCTGATTTAGCATGCTCTTATTTTTCTTTTTGGCCCTAAATAAATCCTTAGTAAGGCTAAAAATTATGGAAACTATTTTACTTGGTGAGAGATTCATTACCATAGTCTCCATGTCTTCTTCTTCGGATGAGGAAGATGATGATGAGCCTCCCCCTTCACTAGAGCTCTCCTCACTTGAGCTTGCTTCTTCATTTTCGGAGGAGAAGGAGTCTAGGTCATCAAATGTCATTAGGGCAAGGTTTGAGTAGACATGTTCTTCCTCTTCTTCGGATGAGAATGATGAAGAGGGATTATCCCATGTCTTTGCCTTTAGTGCTTTGGCCTTTCCCTTTTCTTTGACCTTCTTCTCTTCTTCCTTCTTTTTACTCCCCTTCTTCTTCTTTTCTTCTTTCTTCTTCCTCTCTTCTTTACTCTTGTTCAAGAGGGGACAATTATCCCTTATGTGTCCTTATCCTTGGTAATTATAGCAAATTACCTTCCCCTTGGTCTTCTCCTCCTATCATTAGATTTATTAAATTTGAAATTTTTCAAAGCACGTCTTACCTTCCTTACCATGTAAGCTTCTTCCGTGCTATCCATGAAGGAGGAGGAAGATGCTTCATCGGAGGAAGAGGGAGTCTCCACCTTCTTCTTCCCTTTGTTGGCCATCAAGGCTACTCCTCTTGAAGGTTGAAGTCTTGACTCTTCTACTACTTCTTCGAGTCTTGTTTCGTGGAGCTCCATGGTTGAAAAGAATTCCTTCAAGGTGCTAACTTCTAGGTTCTTGGAGATGTAGAAAGAATCCACTATAGAGCTCCATCTTGAGGACCGGGGAAAGACATCTATAGCCTTCATTATCATATCCCGGTTGGAGAGCTTTTCCCCTACACTTGTCAAACCGGTTAGAATTTCCTTAAACCTAGAGTGTAGGGATTTTACCTTCTCTCCCTTTTCGAGTTTGATATTGGATAGTTGGGAGCGAAGGACATCTCTCCTTTCTAGCTTGGCCTCAGATGTGCCTTCATGAATCTCTATGAGTTTCTCCTACATTTCCTTGGTGCTAGGACATTCCCCTATCCAATTCACTTCTTGTTGGGGGAGTAGGTTGTAGAGGTGATGTTTGGCTTTTGAGTTTGCCAAGTACTCTTCCCTTTGCCTCTTGCTCCACCTTGATTTTTCCAATGGCTCCCCTTATTCATCCCTAGGCATTTCAAAATCATTTTCCATAATTAATAGAATTTCGAAATCGGTTTCGAAAAATACCTCCATTCTCTTTTTCCACCAAGAGAATTCTCCTTCAAACTTCGATGGATGAATGTTCGAGCCGGCCATCTCTTGATATAGTGCTTGTGTTGGCGGTTAGTCCTCAACAAGCACCTTGGCTCTGATACCACTTGTAGGGACGATGTTGGCCGGCTAGAGGGGGGTGAATAGCCTTTGTCGTAGACGGTGGAAGTAATTCATTCATTGCTCATCTACAAAACTATTAGCGCAAGCGGAATATACAAATATAAGACAGTTAAGATAAAACAAAGTAAAGAGCAATTCGCTAACAAGAGGATGTAATATGGTTTACGGCCTTGCAGCTAATCCACGGTCCGATTCCTCCACGGTGAATCACTCCGCAAGCTTTCACTATTCTCTCCTTTGCACCAAGCTAGGTGGAGGTAACCTCTTTACAAGAATTCACTCTTCTTACAATGGAATGAGAATTAACACAAGTAGAAGAGTGGAAAATCCTTAGAGCACTTTGGGAGATGTTATGAGTTGAAGCATTAGGCCCCCCAAAGCCCCTCACCTCTTCTTTTTATAAAAGAAGAGGGTTTCTTCCCGTTGACACAGGATCAGTCGACTGATGCCCCGATCAGTTGACTGGTCCTATAGCCATTGCCCACTAATGGCTTCTTCCACATTGGATTTCACCCAACGGCTTCTACATCAGTCGACTGATGGAGCTATCAGTCGAGTGTCGGAAGAGAACACTCCATTCTGTGCCCGAAATGTCGGGGGTTGCTTCGGAGGCTCATTGGCTCCCATATCCTCGGATTAAAATTTTCACTAATGAAAGAATTAATCTGGATGGGATGAGTTTCCTTAGCACAACCAATTCATCGCCGTGCTAACAACTTGAGTGGTCGCTTGAACAAACTAGTTGTTCAAGCAACACAACTCTTCTAGTTGGTTAGCCGCGGAAGAGACGACGGACGGATCCCCGATTTTTGTGTTTGTCTTCGGGGTCCAAGATTATACAAAATATATACATATGCATAATTGTATAATCAACAATTAAAACAACATGCTCAGATCTGAAAATAAAGTTGTACCACTTTATACCTTACGATCTTCTATCGTATGTCCTATCCTCCTCGTGGACGACGTGTGGACGAAGATCCTCCACGAGTAGAAGCCTTCTAGATCGCATTCTTCCCTTCCTTGTCCGCTGTGAACAAAGAGAAGAACCAACAAATACCTATCCTTTCTAGAACCGGCCACCAAATTAGGGAATTTGATGCAACCGCCGGCCAAGGAACAAGTGGATGAAGCGCCGGCCACCAATGGAAGGAGAACCGCCGGCCACCTTGGAGAGATTGAAGGAGTGAACGTCGGCCACCAATGGAAGGAGAACCACCGGCCAAGGAATAAGAGAGTGGCCTAGAGGGTGGGTGCCGGCCAAGTCTTGATGGAGGAAGATGGGCGCCGGCAACAATTTGATGGAGGAAGATGGGCGCCGGCAACAATTTGATGGAGGAAGATTGCCGCTCAAGCCCTAGCTTCCAAACCCTAGCCGCCCACTTTGAGAAGAGCCAAACCCTAACTCCAATTCTTATTTCTTGCCGCCCAAGCCTAAGCCCTCTATTTATAGAATTGGGCTTAAGCCTCCTTTAATCTCCACCGTCGGATCTAGGGATTTAATCTCCACCGTCGGATCTAGGGATTTAATCTCCACCGTCGGATCTAGGGTTTTATCCCAACCGTCGGATCTAGGGTTTCATCCCAACCGTCGGATCTAGGATTTCATCCCAACCGTCGGATCTAGGGTTTCATCCCAACCGTCGATTCTAGGGTTTCATCCTAACCATCGGATCTAGGGATTTAATCCCAACCGTTGGTTCTAGGGTTTCATCCTAACCATCGGATCTAGGGATTTAATCCCAACCGTTGGTTCTAGGGTTTTGTTTTACATTCTTGGATCTAGACTTCACAAGGATTATATTAGGCTACGATAGGGACCATAAGGAGGAGTTGGATCTTGGCCACCCGATGGATCGGAACCACACAAACTTGATCCATCAATGATGTTCCATTCCACTAGAGGATCATCATTGAACTACCTCACCAACCCCCATAAATCAATATGAGCTCCATATATTATTTGTACATTCATCTCCCTGTGTTTAAGATATCGAATGTCTGTCAATTAATTGATTTACTGACCATCAATTAATTAACATCTAATTCCTCGAGTAGTACCACTCAACCTTATCATCATGTTGACTAAGTCAATCAGCTAGGTTTACATGATGAACCTTATGAGCTCCTCAAGGGGACATCATCAACCTAATATATAGGACATGGTTTCCTCCTATAATCAACGGCACACCATGTAAATAATATCATTTCCCAACTTACCGGGCATATTGATTTAATCCATCTAAATCTCACCCTCTGGTAAATCAAAGAAATAAATACTAAGTACATGTGCCCATTATTATATCGGGATTAAGAGCATGTACAACATAATATCCGAGGTCCGATTCAATTATGTAGTCAGCAATTAATTGAATCACCTCTATGTCGGTCCTGCTCAATACACCTAAGTGTACTAGTGTAACTCTATGTTAAAGACAAAACAATACCAAACTACACTACAACCATGCCAATGGTTTGTCCAAAACCATCTTGGTTGTGAGCCTCTACTTATATTCTACAAGGGACTGATAACATGATCTTCTGTGCCACACCAAGCACCATGTTATCTACAATGTAAAATATTAGACAATATGCACACATATAATAAATATAAAGTGCAAACAATGATCATGTGATTCTTATTCCAAAATAAAATGTTCATACAAAAAGAACTAGGCTTTCAGTATACATTCCAATAATCTCCCACTTATACTAAAAGACTATGCCGTCATCATATTGCCATACATCTGATCCCCATGTCCTCCACATGCCTATCAAACGCTTTCGCTGGAAGGGCCTTAGTGAATGGATCCGCCAGGTTATCCTCTGATGCAATCTTGGCGACAGCTACTTCTCCTCGCTTTACGATCTCTCGTATAAGGTGGTACTTGCACTCTATGTGTTTACTCGCCTTATGGGCTCGTGGTTCCTTCGAGTTTGCAACTGCACCACTGTTATCACAATGAATTGTGATAGTTCTGGGCAAACCAGGAATCACATCCAAGTCCATCAAGAAGTTCTTGAGCCATACAACTTCTTTGGCTGCCTCAGAGGCTGCCACATACTCAGCTTCCATGGTAGAGTCCGCCACGCATTTCTGCTTGACACTCCTCCATACTATGGCTCCACCTCCAAAAGTAAATACAAACCCCGAGGTAGACTTACTCTTGTCCCTATCTGATTGGAAATCCGAATCCGTGTAACCCACAGGGACTAATTGGTCTGCCCGATAAACCAGCATATAATCCCTAGTTTTTCTCAGGTACTTCAATATATGCTTTACTGCAGTCCAATGTCCCTGTCCAGGATTACTCTGATATCTGCTAACCATTCCCACGGCAAAGCAGATATCCGATCTCGTACATAGCATAGCATACATAAGGCTTTCTACTACCGAAGCATAGGGAACCGCCCTAATGTCCTCTATCTCCTTTGATGTTTTGGGACACATCTCTTTAGATAAAGGAACTCCATGCCTAAAAGGTAGAAAATCTTTCTTGGAGTTCTGCATGCTAAAACGAGCAAGGATAGTGTCAATGTATGAAGCTTGAGATAAGCACAACATCCTTTTCTTGCGATCCCTTATAACTTTGATCCCAAGGATGTGTCCTACTTCTCCCAAGTCCTTCATATCAAACTGTTTGGACAACCATACCCTTACGTCTGATAACACTTTGATATTGTTGCCAACTAACAAAATGTCATCTACGTATAGTACAAGAAACACCACTACGTTTCCGTCACATCTCTTGTATACACAAGGCTCATCCGGACTTTGAATAAATCCATATGACTGGATTACCTCATCAAAGTGGATGTTCCAAGATCTAGAAGCTTGCTTCAAACCATAAATGGACCGATTAAGCTTACATACAAGATGCTCTTTGCCTTTAGCAATGAATCCCTCTGGTTGTCGTATATAGATGTTCTCCTCAAGACTTCCGTTAAGGAAAGCTGTCTTGACATCCATCTGCCAAATCTCATAATCCATATGAGCAGCTATAGATAAGAGAATCCGGATAGACTTAAGCATAGCTACCGGCGAAAAGGTCACCTTATAATCGATGCCCTCTTTCTGAGTATACCCTTTCGCAACAAGCCTAGCTTTGAAGGTCTCAACCTTCCCGTCTACTCCTCTCTTTCTCTTGTAGATCCACTTTCATCCAATAGCTTTTACACCATCGGGTGGTTCTACTAGCTCCCAGACCTGATTAGAATCCATAGATTCTATATCTGAATCCATCACTCTTTGCCAAGATACCGCATCTCTATCTTGGATTGCCTCGTCATATGTCCAGGGATCAGGTTCATGTTCACCAGGGACTAAGTCCGAAGACTCTCCCAAAAACATGAATCTCTCGGGTTGTCTAACAACCCTCCCACTACGACGAGGTGCCTCATGTGTATGCTCTGTGACACGCGGTGCAGTGACTTGTGGTGTCTCCTCTTGTACCGGTGGTACTGAAGTCGGAACTTCCCCTGTCAACTCCTCCAGAACAATCCTACTCTTTGGCTTGTGGTTCATTACATAATCCTCCTCTAGAAATCTGGCATTCGTGCTAACGATCACCCTCTGATCTCTAGGATTATAAAACAAACCACCTTTCGTTCCCTTAGGGTAGCCAACAAACATGCACGCATACATGCGAGGTTTCAACTTACGGCATCTCCTTCTTGGCACATGTCTTTGGACTCCCCATATCCGAATATGTCTTAGACTAGGCTTTCGGATCCACAATCTACTGAGGAGTAGAAGGTGCGATTAGATGGAACCAAGTTCAGTATACATTGCCGTATCCGGCATACCCCGAGCGAAGCGGTAACTCGGAATAACTCATCATCGATCGACCATCTCCATAAGAGTCCTATTCTTCGCTCCGCTACACCACTGCTGGGGTGTGCGGTGCGGAATTAGATTGAATCGACCTCTGATAAGTAATTCCTAAACTCTCCCAAGAGGTACTCGCCACCACGATCAGATCGTAATGTCTTGATACTTTTACCTTGACGGTTCTCCACATCAGCCTTGAATTCTTTGAACCTGTGAAAGCATTCAAACTTGCGGCGCATCAAGTAAATGTATCCATACCTTGAATAATCTTCTATAAAAGAGACGAAGTATTCAAAACCACCTCTTGCCTGAATAGACATAGGACCACACAAATCAGAATGAACCAATTCTAACAGATCTTTGGCCCTATACCCCTTGGCCTTGAAAGGCCTCTTGGTCATTTTACCTTCCAAGCAAGATTCGCAGGTTGGGAGATCCTCCACCACTAATGAACCCAAAGGTCCATCAGCTATCAACCTTTGAATTCTACTTAGGTTAATATGACCAAGCCTTAGATGCCAAAGATATGTTTGGTTCATTTGCGAAGGTTCTTTTCTCTTATTAGACTTAGAAGATGAGTTATTGATTTCTATATGCATCGTGGGAGTTCTCGGTTCAAGAGTATATAAATTGCCAACCAATGTACCAGAACAGATAATCTCCTTATTCCTTTTTTTAACCACTTTGTCATTAAAAGAAATAGAATATCCATCCATAAACAATTTAGAAACTGAAATTAAATTCTTTCTAAAAGTAGGTACATAAAGATAATTTCTCAAAACCAAAACTTTATTCCTATCAAAAGATAAATAAACGTCTCCCACTGCAATAGCCGCCACCTTTGAAGCATTGCCCATGAAGACGGTAATCTCTCCCTCAGCTAGTCGTCGGGTTTCCTGGAACCCCTGCAAAGTATTGCAGACATGATCAGTGACTCCTGTATCTACACACCAGGCACTGGTAGATAACACCGCTAAACATGTTTCAACAACTAAACAAGAAGATATACCTTTGTTCTTTCTCGAAGACAAACCGCTTCCAATGTCCACCTGCAAGTGAAGCACTTGCCTTTCGGCTTCTTCACTCCTGCCTGAGGTCCCACTGCCACCTTCTTCGCTCCACCTTGCTTCTTCTTCTTCTTACCTTTCGGTTTAGAGGAAGAAACCTTCTGAGCGACCATGGCTTGAGCACTTTGACGAAAAAGCCCCTCTACCGCCTGGAGTTCTGTCAGAAGCTCCGCCAATGAATACAACCTCTTGTTCATGTTGTAGTTGAGGTGGAACTGCTCAAAACTCCTAGGCAGAGACTGGAGAATGATATCGACCTGGGTTTCCCCATCGATCTCAGCTCCGAGGACTTCCATCTCATTAAGATGAGCCATCATCTTGAGAACATGATCCCTAACGGGTGTTCCCTCGATCATGGAGGTCGTCATCAAGTTTCTCATCGCCTCCTTCCTAGCCACCCTACTCTGATGTCCGAAAAGTTCCTTGAGATTTACCATCATGTCATAAGTTGTGGCCATGGGCTGATGCTGATGTTGCAGCACATTTGACATAGATGCCAAAATGTAACACCGCGCCATCTCATCTGCCTTGATCCATTTCTTATAACCGTCTCTCTCCTTTTCATCAGAGTCATCGGTGGGCTTAGGAGGACAGACCTCGAAGAGTACAAATTTTTACTCCTCCGCAGTTAAGACAATATCTAGGTTTCTTTTCCAATCAATGTAGTTTGGTCCAGTAAGCTTATTTTCTTTTAAAATCATAGCAAGTGGGTTGAAAGCCATTTGAAAATCCTAAAAATCACAATGATCAAAATATTAGATTTCAAATATTATTGATTCTTCAAAACAATAAAATTCTGAAATCAACCAACACCTCAAATCACCGAGAATATCGCATACAACGCTGTGTGGACGTATACGAATTCTACATTTGTAAGAGGAGGTTTTACCCATTAATTTTATTATCTTGTCAACCTTACTTTTTCACAAATAAAATTAATAGTTGGTTCCTCTTTGGCCCTACAAATAAAAGCAGTGACTCCGATGGGGAGGATACTTCTATTTGCATCTAAGTGTGCACCATTACACGATACTAAGGGAATTATTTCGGATTATGTGCCTTACCGCTGTGGAAGTACACATGCTCCTAGATAATTTCCTATAACCATTATTTGACCTAGTGATCCGCAAACAAACCCGTCCGCAGGGAGGAAGGCACTCAGAGCCGACACACAGGTTTGTTGCATCACACGTCAAATTGTAATGGAGGCCGCGGGAATTAATTAAAATGTCCCTCTCCCACTTAGTAAATTGAAAAATGAGGAATTTTAAAACATACACAACATGCATATAAAACAAATAAGCAATAAATATGGAAAAAAAAGAATTTTTCCAACTATTATGACATTGTCCTCCAATATGCATCCCGTCGTGTCGCCATCTCGTCCGCTCCATCTTTTCCCGTGTGCAAGTCACCAAAGAGATCCGAGCCGAGATTAAGCTATTTTAATTTACATCCATCGATCCTATACACCACGAAGGAGTGTACAAATAATCTAGATCGAAAGTAAACTAAAAATGAGCGGCTAAACAATGCCGTATTTAATTACATAAATTAAATACTAATCTAGCCTCGTCAACCCCGAGGATTCAAATAATAAATATTTACACACATCCAATCACATACACACATATGGCCATAATAGTTGGATCTTATGCCTGCAACCAAAGAGTTAAACTACGCATATCCTACTATTATTCGGCACATATAATATATGAAAAAGTGCATAAAAATTAACCGAATCCTAAACACACAAAACCGGAAACCGTGGCTCTGATACCACTTGTCGGGGGTTGCTTCGGAGGCTCATTGGCTCCCATGTCCCCGGATTAAAATTTTCACTAATGAAAGAATTAATTCGGATGGGATGAGTTTCTTTAGCACAACCAATTCGTCGTTGTGCTAACAACTTGAGTGGTCGCTTGATTGAGAATTTGATGCAATGGCCAAGGAACAAGTGGATAGGCAAGCCACTAATGGAAGGAGAACCGCCGGCCACCTTGGAGAGATTGAAGGAGTGAACGTCGGCCAGCAATGGAAGGAGAACCACCGGCCAAGGAATAAGAGAGTGACCTAGAGGGTGGGCGCCGACCAAGTCTTGATGGAGGAAGATGGGCGCCGACAACAATTTGATGGAGGAAGATTGCCGCTCAAGCCCTAGCTTCCAAACCCTAGCCGCCCACTTTGAGAAGAGCCAAACCCTAACTCCAATTCTTATTTCTTGCCGCCCAAGCCTAAGCCCTCTATTTATAGAATTGGGCTTAAGCCTCCATTAATCTTCACCGTCGGATCTAGGGATTTAATCTCCACCGTCGGATCTAGGGTTTTATCCCAACCGTCGGATCTAGGGTTTCATCCCAACCATCGGATCTAGGGTTTCATCCCAACCGTCGGATCTAGGGTTTCATCCCAACCATCAATTCTAGGGTTTCATCCTAACCATCGGATCTAGGGATTTAATCCCAATCGTTGGTTCTAGGGTTTCATCCTAACCATTGGATCTAGAGATTTAATCCCAACCGTTGGTTCTAGGGTTTTGTTTTACATTCTTGGATCTAGACTTCACAAGGATTATATTAGGCTACGATAGGGACCATAAGGAGGAGTTGGATCTTGGCCACCCGATGGATCGGAACCACACAAACTTGATCCATCAATGATGTTCCATTCCACGAGGATCATCATTGAACTACCTCACCAACCCCCATAAATCAATATGGGCTCCATATATTATTTGTACATTCATCTCCCCATGTTTAAGATATCAAATGTCTGTCAATTAATTGATTTACTGACCATCAATTAATTAACATCTAATTCCTCAAGTAGTACCACTCAACCTTATCATCATGTTGACTAAGTCAACCAGCTGGGTTTACATGATGAACCTTATGAGCTCCTCAAGGGGACATCATCAACCTAATATATAGGACACGGTTTCCTCCTATAATCAACGACACACCATGTAAATAATATCATTTCCCAACTTACCGGGCATATTGATTTAATCCATCTAAATCTCACCCTCTAGTAAATCAAAGAAATAAATACTAAGTACATGTGCCCGTTATTATATTGGGATTAAGAGCATGTACAACATAATATCCGAGGTCCGATTCAATTATGTAGTCAGCAATTAATTGAATCACCTCTATGTCGGTCCTGCTCAATACACCTAAGTGTACTAGTGTAACTCTATGTTCAAGACAAAACAATACCAAGCTACACTACAACCATGCCAATGGTTTGTCCAAAACCATCTTGGTTGTGAGCCTCTACTTATATTCTACAAGGGACTGATAACATGATCTTCTGTGCCACACCAAGCACCATGTTATCTACAATGTAAAATATTAGACAATATGCACACATATAATAAATATAAAGTGTAAACAATGATCATGTGATTCTTATTCCAAAATAAAATGTTCATACAAAAAGGGCTAGGCTTTCAGTATACATTCTAACACGAAACCCTTGCGACCAATCGACTGATGCCTTCATCAGTTGACTGGTAGTCTCGCAGTCGACTGCCAATCCATGACAGTCGACTGTTGACACTTGAACCGGATTCGAACACTAGTCGAGTCACAGTCGACTTAGAGTAGTCGACTGCCATGACATGGCAGTCGACTGATATCGAGAAATCCCATCCGACACTTAGCCAATTGGCCAAGTTTCACCTAAGAGCACTACCCCTTCCCGGGTTACATTCGCTCACTCTCATTCCTTGGAGTCCCTCACCTTTGAAGTTATCTTCATCCGACCACGTCCCTTGGATGCGCCAAGCGCACGACTCTACAGTGCTATCCTTCGCGTCTCACCTTGAAGTCTACTTCCTTCGGCTTCACTCCAATCTCCTCGTCCGACGGTCCCTCGGATGCTCCAAGCGTACGGATTCCGCAAAGCTATCCTTCACAGACTCAAGGACCGAGTCATGAGAGGTGAAACTCGCTAATGCTCCATGTGCGAATTACTAAGTCCTACAAGACTCCAACGCACATATCAAATCCAATCATCCTAACTTAAACCCTTTTCCACACACATCAAAACCATATCACGGGTTGATTGCACTAACATATTGCTCATTTAATCATTTTAATACAATCTTCTCTATTCTTCTTTTTGAATTCTGCAATTTCAATCACTTTCAACTTCGATTCTCCGATTCTAATGGAAGGAGGTTCATTTCGTTCTTGGAAGGGCAAGGAAGTCATTATTTCGAATGTCGATCCTGAGTTCGAGGATGTTCAAATTATCGATGACTAACTAGAGTAATTTCTGACAATTGATACATAGGGAAGTACTGAAACTTTCAAGGTTCAGGAACCTTTACCTTTAAAATAATTTATTTTTACTAAATATTTTGAGAAAGTTATTCTTTCCTCCGAAGAAATGCGAACAAAATATAAGTATTACAATACCTCATATAAATTTCAATCAAACGATGATTATGGATTATTAAAGTGACACGTTGAAACAAAGCACCCGATGGAATGTGAGATCAACCATTCTCAAATACAACTTTTTAGATTTTCATCATCCACTGAAGGTACGGATGTAAGTTTATTTAAATATTCTGATATTAAATTAAGATAATTATTAGCTAAATTTATTTCTGTAAAGTATCTTTCTTTTAGTTTTAGATCTAAATGCACTTTTAAAGATTTTTGTCATGAATTTTTTAACCCATCTACTAAATATATTACATGAACTATACTTATTTGTATAATTAAAAAATTAGTAAGATAAAAAAAGAAATTTAATTGAAGAATTTAGTAAATTAAATAATAAAATTATAAAAAAGGAGATACGGAGGAGTGAAGAAATGTAAAAAAAGTATAGAGTAAATAATGAAATTCTGAAAAATATTCTTTCTTATTGAATTTTATCCAAAACCTCTTACATATATACAAGTTGGGCAAAAAAAAAAAGACAATACATATTTAACATTTATTATAGCAATAATAATAATGTAAATAATCAGCTAACCAAATCAAGGAAAATAGGAAAAATTGATTAATGAGAATCAACACAACATATTCCAAAGTTTTATTGAAATAGCATATTTCAACACTCGCCCTTAAGTTAGAGTATGAATATTTGAAATGCTCAACTTGTGCAAAAGAGATTGAAAGAGTGACTTTCTAAGTGGGTTAGTAAAGTTATTTACAATTTGAGAGTTTGGTAGTTGAAATTTGACCCAATCGAATTCTTTCTCAAATCACATGACAATCCATTTCAATATGTTTTATCTACTCAAGAAAAATTGGATTTACTACAATATGTAGTGTTGCTTTGTTATCACAATGTAATATGGTAGGACCCAAATTATTAATTTGTAAGTCTTATAAAATATACCTTAACCAAGTTAACTCACATATAATTGTTGTTATCGCTCTGAAACTGCTTTTGCAGAGGAATGAGAAACTGTTGTTTATTTCTTTGTCTTCCAAGAAATAGGAGAGGGGCTAAGGAAAACATAATATCTAGATATCGATCGCCTTGTAATTGGATAACTTCCTCAATCAACATCATAATAACCAATTAAATTAAGGTCATTTTTGCTTGAAAGAAAAATACCTTGTCTAGGTATTCCTTTTAAATATCTTAGAACTTGAATAACTACATTAAGATGTGATTTACGTGGATGGTGCATAAACTAACTAAACAGATGTGTTGAATAAACAATATTTGTTGGGAGTCCTAGGAGCATGCACAGCGGAAAGATGTAAATAAAACAATTTTTATTTTCTCCTAGACATCCCCTGGGGGGGGCAAGAATTCTTACTTTGACATAATTACACAATAAACGAGAGGAGAAGAGAAGTTTTATACCTTCAAAATTCTTTTTGAATTCGTAAAAACCAAGAGGAAGACCAACGAGTCTTGCCTATATCAGTATCCATGTCGAGATCACTTGAGACGACTTCTCGAGTAGCAAGCCTTCATCCCTAATTAGTGTTAGCCAACCAATAGAGATGAGAGAGGGAGAGAGAGAGGAAAAGACGACTACCAAGAACGAAAACTAAACTTGTCTTCAAAGATTATCAAGGGATCTATTTATAAATCTCTCTTGATTAGGGCATCTTAGGAGGCTTAAATGTAACCTATCTTATCATAATTATCCCATAATTATAGTGAGAATACCCAAAAAAATTTCATATGAGCATGCACTAAAAATTAGCGACCAATGACACGGTTGTGTTCGTACACATGGCCTGGCCATGCCTAAAAAGCACGGTCGTGCTTGGACACATGACCAGGTCATGTGTCCTACTGGGCACAACCTCAACCCTGACCAATTTCGGCCAGAGCTAGGCATGACCTGTGCTTGGTTAGGCACGGTTGTGTGAAGCTCTGTATTATCCATTTAACTTCGTTTAAGTGCGATATGGTCGTGCTAAGCCTCGGCATGGCCATAGGAGGTTCCATATTGTTGGTGCAGTAGGCACCTGAATCAAACCTGAGTTTTGATTATAGCAAATACACAAAGTTAAGTTCATTTTATTATCTCACAAGATGAATCGAGTGTGCAGGAATGCTTAGCTAAGCTAAAGGTCGGCGACACCCGGAGGTTCTCATGTTGAGAAACCGTGGTGGTTGGGCGACACCGGGAGGACTTCGGAGAGAGCTGAAGAACTTAGGTGGAGACCAGAAGCAAAGCTACAACAAAGGTAAAGCTCAAGGTAAGCTCGTGTGAGTAAGTGAAGAAAGTTTGAGTCCTCTGTACGGGGACGTCCTTAGGTGATGATCCGACTAAAGACTTTCAAAGGAAGGTCTATGTTGAGATTGGACGGTTGGTGGCCGTCTGAATCACTTATTTTCGAGCTAACTTTCTATTGCAGTCGAAAACCCTAGTCATTAGTCAACTGCTGGCTTGTAGCAGTCGACTGATGGTCATCAGTTTGATTGGTAAGAGTGGCAGTCGACTGTTGGTCAAGGATCAGCTTCGAGGAGAGTCAAAACTTATCACCATTTCTCAAGGTCTAGGTGGCATCACCTCATGAAACCTAATCTAAACATTTAGGGTTTCACAAGGCTATAAAAGAAGGGGTTCTCCACACCATTTTCATTATTCAAAAGCCTCTAAAGTGCTCCCATAACGCCGCTACTCTCCAACGATCCTACGATAATGAAGCACTGCCGAAACGATGACAACCTGAGCTCAAACTCAAATCTTCAAGTCGTTGGTATTTACTTAGTTTAAATTGCATTTCTATATCTCTGTAATTGTCTTAATTTTCGAGGTTTTATCGTAATGAGGAGAGAGGAAGTATCTCTCTACCTCGTATCTTTTTCATTCTTGTATTCGTTCAACTCCTACCTCCAACGAGGAGGAGTGTCTTAGTGTTTTGCCCTCCGTATGTGGTCTTGGACCATTAGGGCCTTGGATTAGCTGCCGGAAGGCTGTGAACCAAGTAAAAAACATTTTAGTCTCATTTACTTTCCGTTGCACTCGTTTTTTAATCAAAAGAAAAAGAAATTCATTTATCGCTATTCACCCCCCTCTAGCGCTCAAATCGATCCAACACATAGCCTTTGACTCGCACTCCCTTGGCTTGGTCCAACCAAATACATCCTCTCTCATTGAGAATCTCATTCTCAGACTTATTTTATGTCTCGAGATCACCCATATTATGTGTGACCCAATAGGTTCCTAGCTATGTTGGTCATTCATAATTAATCTCTTAATTATGAATAGATCATGAGTGACACCTACCACTATATCATGCCCCCCAATTGACTGAAAAGTCCAAATCCACTTCAGAATGTTTCAGAACCCTTCGACAGTTATAGTTGTTTTGTGTCTTTTTTCTTTTCACTCATCCTATATTCACTCCGTTTAGGACACAGTCTATGTGCTCGTCTCCACTAGTCTGATTACATCACACCTAGCCCAAGTTAGTTCCCTTGTCATGTGGATTAAAGTTACTCCTACGTGTTCCCAAGAAGACTATCTTCTCAACATGCTTGGTATGGCCAAAAACTTCTGAGTAACAACCCTGACAAGAGACCTTGCATATACATCTCCCTTTTACAGGAGTGGTGAATTCTCTGTGGGCTATTCAAACATCTTCGATCACTTGGACTTATGCCAAATCAATCCGGAGTTACACCTCCTATGGAGATGGCTGTGAAGAAGTCAAAGTATAAGACGCCATGATCAAGATGACTTGAATACCTCGAGCCTAAGGAATCTCACACTCGAGCTGCAATGAGATCTTCAACGACATAAAGAACCATATGAAGTCTCATAGCAAGTCGCTCCAATGAACTAGTTATCTTAACTAGCATCCACATGTTCACTCTCAGCATCTCTATGCTTCCATTCAGTGAGTACCGAATGCTTGGATAAACCAAGGAGCATAACATATGCTAGTCTCACAGAATTGTGAAGGTAGGAAACTTCGCTTCCCACTTCAACTCGGTCGCTTGTTCATGGCGATCCCTTCTATGTCCCCGGATAAAAAAAAATTATCCTTGACAAGAGGGATTGCCCAAGCAACCTTGTCATCATCATGCTATTCGATTAGAGTAGTCTCTTGAACAAACTTGTTGTTCAAGCGACCAACCTCTATTTTACGAATAGTCGCGGAATAGACGATGTACGGATCGCCAACTTTTGTGTTTATGTTCGGGGTCCAACTTATATTAGCCACAAAATAGAATATAACATTCATATAATTGAAAAACAAATATAAACATGTTACTCATGAAGATAGATAAGTGATATATCTCTCGATCTTCTATTGTATGATCTTCCTTCTTTCGGACGTCGTGTGGGCGACGATCTACCAAAAGTTGAAGCTCCTAGATCACCAATCTTCCTTCCTTGCTCGTTCTGAGCAAGAGGAAGAATAGAAACAAGACTCTTCTCCTTCCTTTAGTCAACCAACAAGCAACAAACAAGTTGCTTGCCGCCGACCAACAAGGAGAAGGAAAAAGGATGGTTGCCGACCAAGAGCTCCAAGGGAGGACCCCAAGCCTTGGTTGCACCGGCCAAGGAGAGGAGAAGAAGGTGGTTTTGACACCGGCCAAGGGCTGGTAAGGCTGGTATGGGCGCCGACCACCAATGGAGAAGAAGAATACAAGGAAAGGATTTCCTCATTTGGTGCCGCCAAGCTCCAAACCCTAATCCTAGCTTCTTGCCGCCAACTCCAAAGCTCCCTTGCTTCTTAATTGCTTTTCACGCCAACCCTAAGGCCTCCATTTATAGAGTTTAGGGATAAGCCTTGTTTTAATCTCCACCATTGTTTCTAGAGATTTAATCTCAACCGTCAGATCTAGAGATTTAATCTCAACCGTCGGATCTAGAGATTTAATCTCTACCATTGGATCTAGAGTTTTGTTTCTATCCATTGGATCTAGGCTTCATGAGGTATTAATAGGCTATAATAGGGACCATGAGGAGAAGTTGGATCTTGGCCACCCAATGGATCAAGCCCACATAAAATCCGATCCATTAATGATAATCCAATCCACTAAAGGATTATCATTGATCTACCTCACTAACCCCCATAAGTTAATATGGGCTCCATATATTATATGTATATATTCTCCCCATGTTTAAGATCTCGAATGTCCGTCAATTAATTAATTTACTGACCATTAATTAATCAACATCTAACTCCATGAGTAGTACCACTCAACCTTTTCATCATGCTGGACCAAGTCCACCTGCAGGGTTTACATGATGAACCTTATGAGCTCCTCAAGAGGACATCATCATCCTAATATATAGGACACGATTTCCTCCTATAATCAATGGCACACCATATAAATAATTGTTAGGACCTTTGTAACGCTAGAGGGGGGGTGATTAGCGTTTCTTCGTTTCTACAATCAAGTTAGCGGAAGCAATACAAATACAAAACGAATACAAATACGAAATAAGAAACCAAACGCTAACACCCAATTTACGTGGTTCGGAGATGACGCTCCTACTCCACGGCAATCCGTACGGTGGATTAGCCCTAGCCAAGCTTCACTATCTTCTCCTTTGGATGAACCAAGGTGGAGAAACCTTTCTTACAATACACTCCTCTTCTTTACAATGATGGATGATGAAGAACACTAGAAGAGGAGGTTTTGGATTGCTAAAAACACTTAGAAAACTTGGTGAGCACGAGGATGAAGTTAGGAGTTAGAGCACTAGGCTCACCATGCTCCCCATGACCCCTTTTTATAGAAGAGGGGCTGTTTTTCCCGTTGGGCCTCGATCAGTCGGTGATGCATGCCATCGATCATCACCCTCCACGACAACGCGATCTCCGCGGAGATTCGTAGCCGCAATCTCAGCGGCGGGTGATCGGTCGGTGATCTCCATCGATCGGCCCGATGGAGTGATCGATCGGTGATCACGCAGCGGCGATCAGTGAGGCGCGTGCGTGGCATTTCTTTCCTTGATCGATCATTGTTGCCCATAGCGATCGGTGATCGTCATCGATCGTGACATGCCCAAAGCGGTCGGTGATGGTCATTTCACCACGACTCGGTAAACGACGACGGTCGGTGATACATCGTATCGATCGGTGATACTCATTAAGTATGAATAATTCATACTTGTCTTTATACCCTAGACCTAGACTCAACCTTCTAGCTCCGTATTAAGCCTTGCGCCTTCAGGATCCCTCCGAGTCCGCGACTTGTTCATCCTTTGCGCTTTGCTTCCAAGAGCTTCCTTCGGTTTCGTCATGTCTTGGGTTGCCAAATGCTTGGACTTTACGCCGCCAAGACTACAAGCTTGGACTTATGCTGCCAAGACCTTACTTTGGACTTCCTTTGCCAAGGTTCACTTGGACTTTACGCTGCCAAGACTACAAGCTTGGTCTTATGCTGCCAAGTCCATCCCTTGGACTTCCTTTGCCAAGATCATACTTGGACTTCCTTTGCCAAGGTTCACTTGGACTTTACGCTGCCAAGACTACAAGCTTGGTCTTATGCTGCCAAGTCCATCCCTTGGACTTCCTTTGCCAAGATCATACTTGGACTTCTCTTTTACCTATCACTTAAACACATTATGCAATTAGATCACAACACATTTGCCTAGCAAATGATTATCCAAACATCAAAACATATAAATGCTTGGAGCATTGTTGCACCAACAATCTCCCCCTTTTTGATGTTTGACAATCATTTAAGTTAGGTCTTTAAAAATATAATCATATTTCCAATATAGATTCTAACTTAAACATTCCTTCTCCCCCTTTGACAGACATCAAAAAGAGAAGGATTCATAAATGAAAGAGTTAAGGGTATTGGATCTTGGACTAAGGTATAAGATTGAAATTAAGCTCCCCCTTAATCCAAGATATGATGTGTAAACCATATTTGAAGCAAAGCATATCAATGAATTAAACATGAAGTTCTAACTTTGCACTAACAATGGATTTTAGGAAAGAAAACGATATTATATATGAAACTCCCCCTAAAACACTGCATTAATCTGTCCTAAAACTTTGTTTATTGCAACATTATCATACCATAGTTTTAGGACATCAAGGATACACTAAATATCAGAAAATGGAGCTTAATATCGATCAAGGTTTCGAACCACCGATCGCTGATAAACCCGAAATTTCACCTTTCATTAACTTTAGAAATGCGGTAGAAATTCCAGAAATCTTGAAAAATCACGAAATTTCGCGTACACATTTCTGAAATCATACTTGATGAAGGAAAAATAATTTGAAAAATATATGTTTTTCAGATTTCAAGATTGATACAACCTTGGAATCTAACAAAAGTTCTAAAGAGTTTGCAACCTTTGTATCACTTTTGTGGTTCATTTGGAAATTGTTTTTCAAAATATGATGAACATAGTTTAAAATATATATTATTTGGAATTTCCAACCATGTTCTTTGAGCTATGTATCCATTACTTGAATACAAGCCTTCCCAATGATTGGTCCATAAGGTGTTTATGTCTCTAGGTGTGTCATTGGCTCATAGTAATGCATCATAACAAGCATGATGAGCCAAGTACACCTTCCCTATTATCTCACATGGTTCTAGGTGTCTCAATACAAAAATCAAGGTTCTTAAGGCTTTTTGTGAGATGTAACAAGGTATAAAGATAACATATAATCATGGGATTATGCAAGCCTAGAATTTTACTCCACAAAGCACATACCAAGCTCTCTCCTTAAAGATGAAAATTCATTTTCGGGAAGAGCTTTGGTGAAGATATCGGCAAGGTTGGACTTAGATTCTACATAATTAAGTTCAATGTCCCTCTTGCCACATGATCTCTTATGAAGTGATGTTTCACTTCAATGTGCTTGGTCCTAGAGTGATGTACCGGATTTTTGGTCAAGTTGATGGTACTCACATTGTCACAATAAACCTTAATGTTAGAGTAGTGTAGCTCATAGTCCACAAGAGTATGTCTCATCCAAAGCAATTGAGCTACACAACCACCCATAGCCACATATTCGGTTTCGGTGGTTGATAAAGCAACACAATGTTGCTTCCTACTACTCCAACTAACTAGGGAGGACCCAAGAAATTGGCATCCACCACTAGTACTTTTCCTATCCAATTTGCACCGATAATCGGAATCGGTATAACCAAGCAATTCAAATGACCTAGTCCTAGGATACCAAAGTCCTACATTTAGAGTACCTTTAATATATCTTAAAATTCTTTTGACGGCTACTAAATGTGATTCTTTGGCACAAGATTGGTATCTTGCACACATACCTAAATAAAATATCGGGTCTACTAGCGGTTAGGTATAGTAGGCTACCTATCATACTCCTATAAAGTTTAAGATCGATTGATTTACCATCATGATCACTATCTATTCTAGTGCTAGTGGCCATAGGAGTGCTTAAAATTTTGGCATTTTCCAAACCAAATTTCTTGATCATTTCATTTGCATATTTGGTTTGATAAATATGGATACCTTCATTGGTTTTTTTTACTTGTAATCCTAGGAAAAAATTGAGTTCTCCAACTAAACTCATTTCAAATTCATTTTCCATATTTTTTATAAAGTCTTGAAGTAGATCATCATTTGTAGACCCAAAGATGATATCATCAACATATACTTGGGCTATGAATATATCTTTCAATGTTGACTTTATAAATAAGGTTTGATCTACTTGTCCTCTTCTAAAATCCTTAGAAATTAAGAAGGATGACAATCTTTCATACCATGCCCTAGGAGCTTGTTTTAACCCATATAATGCTTTCCTAAGCTTATATACATGATTTGGATAATCTATGTTCTCAAACCCGGGTGGTTGCTCTACATACACTTCCTCCTTAATAAAACCATTTAAAAATGCCGATTTAACATCCATTTGGTAAAGTTTAAATCCCATGTAGGAAGCATACCCTAAGAGAATTCTAATAGACTCTAATCTAGCAATCGGGGCATAAGTCTCATCATAGTCAAGCCCCTCAACTTGATTAAATCCCCTAGCAACCAACCTAGCCTTATTTCTAGTGATATTCCCTTGGTCATCTAACTTATTCCTAAAGACCCATCTTGTAGTAATTATGGTGCTATCATTGGGTCTAGGTACTAACTCCCAAACTTGACTCCTCTCAAATTGAGCCAATTCATCTTGCATTGCCAAAATCCAATCCGGATCATGGAGTGCATCATTGATCGATTTAGGCTCAATTTGTGAGATGAGAGCAACTTGACTAGTAGGAGCCCTATGAAATGACCTAGTTCTTACTCCTTGAGATAGATCTCCTACTACTTGGTCAAGTGGATGATCTTGATGAATTCTTAGGTTTCTAGAAGGGGTTTCAAATTGATCATTGTTATCCTCCACCCTTCTTTCATCATCGGAATCTTCTTTTCCTCCCCCTTGATCATTCACCCTAATGGTCAAATTTTCAAGTTTTTGGGTAATGTCTTGATAATTATCATTAATATCCTTATCAATGGAGGACTTTCTAGGGTAGGTACTGTAGTTTCATCAAATTTAACATTTGAGGACTCCTCAATACCTTGGGTTCTCTTATTGTAGACTCTATACCCTTTACTTGTGGATGAGTATCCAACTAGAATTCCCTCATCCGCTTTAGATTCAAATTTCACTAAGTTGTCTTTGGTATTTAAGATATAAACTTTACATCCAAAGACTTTGAAATAGTGAATTGTGGGAATAGTTCCATTCCATAGTTCAAAAGGTGTCTTTCCTAAAAACCTATGGATTTGAACCCTATTTTGGATATAGCAAGCGGTATTAACCGCTTCCGCCCACAAGTAGCTAGGTAGAGAATATGCATTTAGCATAGTCCTAGCCGCTTCTTGTAGGGCACGATTTCTCCTTTCCACCACCCCATTTTGTTGGGGTGTTCTAGGACAAGAGAACTCATGCTTGTACCCTTGCTCTAAACAAAATTGTGAAAATTTAAAGTTTTCAAATTCACCACCATGATCACTACGGATCCGGTTGATTTTGAGTTTCTTTTCATTTTCAACCCTTTTACTAAATCCTATGATTATTTCTAAGGTATCATCCTTATGTTTCATAAAGTAAACCCAAGTATACCTAGAAAAATCATCCACAATGACTAAACAATATTTGTTACCATTTAAAGATGGAGTGCTATGGCAATCAAATAAATCAAGATGCAATAATTCTAATGGTAAAGACGTATTAGTTAAGGTTTTACCTTTGTGTGATGCTTTTGTTTGTTTTCCTTCTTGGCATGCATCACACATTTTGTTCTTGACATACTTGATCTTTGGTAACCCTTTGACCAACTCCATCTTGGCTACCTTGGCTATGTTTTTCATGTTGACGTGCCCCAATCTTCTATGCCATAGCCAACATTCTTCTTTTGCCACAAGACACTTAGTAGAAATGTTAGAAGCATATGAAAGATCAACATAATAGATGTTTGATTTCCTATATCCAACTAACATGCAATCATTTAATTCCTTGTGTTTAATCATGCATTTAGAGGATTCAAACGAGACATGATAGTTTGCATCACAAAGTTGACTAACACTTAATAAATTAAACTTCATATTTTCAACTAGCAAGACTTTGTGAATAACAATTTTAGGGGATACCTCAATTGTACCTCTACCTAGTATCTTGAGTTTTCCACTATTCCCAAAAGATACCGCTCCCTTCTTCACATATTTAATTGTGGAGAACTTGCTCACATCGGTCATATGTGTTGAGCAACCGCTATCCACAATCCACATACCTCGCTCTCCTACCTAAATCACATGAAAAACACAAGCTTTTGGTACCCAAACATTTGGACCGTAACATTAATTAAAAACTTCTTAGGTACCCAAGCTTTCTTAACCTTACCCTTAATGGTTCCTTTCCTATTAATTAATGAAATATAAGCAACCTCTTTCTTTTGGCTTATATCCTAAATCGGCCTTGTTATAAACCACTCTTTGCCTACTAAGGATCATGTCAAGACCTTTTGAGCCATTTGAAAATTTTTCTAAACATGTTTTCAATTTACTAACCTCATCCTTAAGTTTTTCATTTTCTTCCCTAAGCATGCAAGAGTCAACATGTAAAAGTTTTTCATCCCTAATGGCTTTTAATTCTATCTTCATGCTCTTAACCTTAGATTTAGATTTATCTAGAGCTTCTTGAAGATATGCAATTGATTTATAAAGAAGTTCTACTTTAGGAGAATTCATTACCTCATCGTCACTAGATGACGATTCATCACTTGAGGAGCTTTCTTCTTGGCTTGACGCCCGGAATCATCTCCTAGTGCCATGAGTGCCACATGGCGAGTGATGTGGCAAAGCTCATCATCGGAAGATGAGTCTTCAACGCTTGTGTCCCATGTGGTTTGAGCCACCATAGCCTCCTTCTTCTTCTTCTCCTTCTTGTCCTTCTTCTTCTTTTCTTTTCCTCCTTCTTCTTTAGCTCCGGGCAATTTGGCTTTATGTGCCTTCTTACTGCAAGCATGACAAATCACATTATTGTTAAAATTTGAATTACCACTACTTTTACCTCTTGATGAGTGGAACCCCTTCCTTGCTTCTCTATTCTTGAATTCCTTTGATTTTCTAAGGAACTTCTTGACAAAATGGGCCACCTCACTAGCCGAGTCTCCATCACTACTTGACTCTTGCTCCGACTCGGATGAAGATGACACCTCTTTCCTTTCTTTCTTCTTCTTTTCTTTCTTTTCAACAAATAGGGCTAAACCCTTTTCCTTAGAAGACATGTTAGTTTGTTCATGCAATTCAAACTCACAAAATAGTTCATCAATTTTAATTTGTGAGAGATCCCTAGTTACCTTAATGGCATCAACTATAGAGGTCCATAAAGAGTTTCTAGGAAAAGCTTGTAAAATATACCTTACTAAATCCCGATTGTCAACTCGCTCACCTATGATATGGAGTCCGTTCACAATTTCCTTGAACCTTCCATGCATTTGGCTTACGGTTTCATGCATCTTCATTTGGAAGGCTTGAAGTTGTCCAATTTGTATGTCATTCTTGGCCCTCTTTGACTCCTTGGAACCTTCATTTAGCTCAATGAGTTTTTCCCATAGCTCCGGATTCAAAAGGCCCCACCTTGTTGAGTTGCTCCATTGTGACGCCGCATTGGATGGTGAGGACGGCTTTTGCATTTGACTCAAAATTGCGGTTCATCTCCCTTGTCCAATCCTTGCTTGGAATAGGGTTTCCACGCTCATCCACCGGTTCCTCGAAGCCATCTACAACACTATGCCAAATTTCAATATTACTCATTAAATAGTACTTCATCCTACCTTTCCAATATGCGAAGTGACTCCCATCGAAGAGTGGTGGCTTGGCGATGCTATATCCCTCTTGAAGAGCCATTGATGCCTTGGTTGATGGTGAGATCTTCCAAGCGATCCGGGCTCTGATACCACTTGTTAGGACCTTTGTAACGCTAGAGGGGGGGTGATTAGCGTTTCTTCGTTTCTACAATCAAGTTAGCGGAAGCAATACAAATACAAAACGAATACAAATACGAAATAAGAAACCAAATGCTAACACCCAATTTACGTGGTTCGGAGATGACGCTCCTACTCCACGGCAATCCGTACGGTGGATTAGCCCTAGCCAAGCTTCACTATCTTCTCCTTTGGATGAACCAAGGTGGAGAAACCTTTCTTACAATACACTCCTCTTCTTTACAATGATGGATGATGAAGAACACTAGAAGAGGAGGTTTTGGATTGCTAAAAACACTTAGAAAACTTGGTGAGCACGAGGATGAAGTTAGGAGTTAGAGCACTAGGCTCACCATGCTCCCCATGACCCCTTTTTATAGAAGAGGGGCTGTTTTTCCCGTTGGGCCTCGTCGGTCGGTGATGCATGCCATCGGTCGATCACGCTGGCCAACGGCGCCAAACGCGATCTCCGCGGAGATTCGTAGCCGCAATCTCCAACGGCCAGGTGATCAGTCGACTGATCTCTCCATCGATCGGTGATGGAGTGATCGATCAGTGATCACGGCACGATCGAGTGAGGCGCATTCGTGGCATTTCTTTCCTTGATCGATCATTGTTGCCCATAGCGATCGATCGATCGTCATCGATCGTGACATGCCCAAAGGCGATCGGTGATGGTCGAGTTTCACCACGACTCGGTAAACCGACGACGATCGGTGATACATCGTATCAGTCGACTGATACTCATTAAGTATGAATAATTCATACTTGTCTTTATACCCTAGACCTAGACTCAACCTTCTAGCTCCGTATTAAGCCTTGCGCCTTCAGGATCCCTCCGAGTCCGCGACTTGTTCATCCTTTGCGCTTTGCTTCCAAGAGCTTCCTTCGGTTTCGTCATGTCTTGGGTTGCCAAATGCTTGGACTTTACGCCGCCAAGACTACAAGCTTGGACTTATGCTGCCAAGACCTTACTTTGGACTTCCTTTGCCAAGGTTCACTTGGACTTTACGCTGCCAAGACTACAAGCTTGGTCTTATGCTGCCAAGTCCATCCCTTGGACTTCCTTTGCCAAGATCATACTTGGACTTCTCTTTTACCTGTCACTTAAACACATTCGCAATTAGATCACAACACATTGCCTAACTTAAATGATTATCCAAACATCAAAACATATAAATGCTTGGAGCATTGTTGCACCAACAATAATATCATTTCCCAACTTACCGAGCCTATCGATTTAATCTATAAATCTCGCCCATTGGTAAATCAAAGAAATGAATACTAAGTATATGTGCCCGTTATTATATCGGGATTAAGAGTATGTACAATATAATATCTGAGGTCTAATTCGATTATGTAGTCAGCAATAAATCGAATCACCTCTAAGTCGGTCATGCTCAATACACACAAAGTATACTAGTGTGATTCTATGGTCAAGACAAACCAACACTAAATCACACTACAACCATACCAATGGTTTGTCCAAAGCCATCTCGGTTGTGAGCCTTTACTTATACTTTACAAGGAGCTGATAACATGATCTCCTGTGTGACACCACACACCATGTTATCTACAATGTAATGTATTAGACAATATGCATAACCATAAAAATATGTAAATAATAATCATGTGATTCTTATTTCAAAAATAAAGATGTTCATACAAAAGATAGTCTTTTCAGTATATATCCCAACAATCTCCCACTTATACTAAAAGACTATGCTGTCCTCAAACTGCCATACATCTGATCCCCATTCCCTCCACATGCCTATCAAAAGCTCTCGCCGGAAGGGCCTTAGTGAAAGGATCTACCAGGTTATCCTCCGATGCAATCTTGGCCACAACAACTTCTCTTCTCTTTACGATTTCTCGTATTAGGTGGTACTTGCGCTCTATGTGTTTACTTGCCTTATGGGCTCGTGGTTTCTTCGAGTTTGCAACTGCACCACTATCATCATAATAAATTGTGATAGTTTTGGGCAAACCAGGAATCACATCCAAGTCCATCAGGACGTTCCTGAGCCACATAACTTCTTTGGCTGCCTCAGAGGCTGCCACATACTCAGCTTCCATGGTGGAGTCCGCCACACATTTCTGCTTGACACTCCTCCATACAATGGCTCCAACTCCCAAAGTAAACACAAAACCTGAGGTAGACTTACTGTTATCCCTATTTGATTGGAAGTCGGAATCTGTATACCCAACAAGGAGTAATTGGTCTGCCTGGTAAACTAGCATATAATCCCTAGTCCTTCTCAGGTACTTCAATATATGCTTTACCGCAGTCCAATGTCCCTGTCCTGGATTACTCTGATATCTGCTGACCATGCCCACGACAAAACAGATATCTGGTCTCGTATATAGCATCGCATACATGAGGCTTCCTACCGCCGAAGCATAAGGAACCACCTTCATCTCCTCTATCTCCTCAGATGTTCTAGGACACATCTCCTTAGATAAAGGAACTCCATGCATGAAAGGTAGAAAACCTTTCTTGGAGTTCTGCATGCTAATACGATCCATAATCGTGTCTATGTATGAAGCTTGGGATAAGCACAACATTCTTTTCCTGTGATCCCTTATAACCTTGATCCCAAGGATGTGTCCCACTTCTCCCAAGTCCTTCATATCAAACCGTTTGGACAACCATACCCTTATGTCCGATAACACCTTGATATTGTTGCCAATCAACAAAATGTCATCTACGTATAGAACAAGAAATACCGCTATGTTTCCGTCACATATCTTGTATACACAAGACTCATCCGGACTTTGAATAAATCCATAAGACTGGATTACCTCATCAAATCGGATGTTCCAAGAACTCGAAGCTTGCTTCAATCCATAAATGGACCGATTAAGCTTACATACAAGATGCTCTTTGCCCTTCGCAATGAATCCCTCTGGTTGCTTCATATAGATGTTTTCCTCAAGACTTCCATTAAGGAAAGCTGTCTTGACATCCATCTGCCATACCTCATAATCAATATGAGCTGCAATGCATAAGAGAATCCGGATAGACTTAAGCATGACTACCGGTGAAAAGGTCTCCTCATAATCGATACCCTCTTTCTGAGTATACGCCTTCGCAACAAGCCTCGCTTTGAAGGTCTCAACCTTCCCATCTATTCCTCTCTTTCTTTTGTAGATCCACTTGCATCTAATGGTTTTTACACCATCGGGTGGTTCCACTAGCTCCTAGACCTGATTTGAATCCATAGATTCAATCTCAGCATTCATTGCACTTTGCCAAGATACTGCATCTTTATCTTGGATTGCCTCGTCATATGTCTAGGGATCCGGTTCATGTTCGCTAGGGACCAAATCAGAAGATTCTCCTAAGAACATGAATCTATCAGGCTGTCTCATAACCCTCCCACTACGATGAGGTATCACCTGTGTATCCTCTGTGACACGTGGTGCAGTTACTTGTGGTATATCCTCTTGTACTGGTGGTACTGAAGAAGTGACTTCCCCTTTTATTTTCTCCAGAACAATCTTACTCATAGGCTTGTGGTTCATCACATAGTCTTCCTCTAGAAATTTGGCGTTCGTGCTAACGATCACCCTCTGATCTCTAGGACTATAAAACAAACACCTTTCGTTCCTCTAGGATAGCCAACGAACATGCATACTTCTGTACGAGGTTCCAACTTACCAGCATCCGCCTTCAGCACATGTACAGGACTCCCCCATATCCGAATATGTCTTAGACTAGGCTTTCGTCCAGTCCACAATTCTGTGGGAGTAGAAGACACTGATTTAGATGGAACCAAGTTCAGAATGTACACCGCCGTATCTAGAGCGTATCCCCAGAACGAATCTGGCAACTTAGAATAACTCATCATCGATCTAACCTTCTCCATAAGAGTCATATTCCTTCGCTCTGCTACACCATTCTGCTGAAGTGTGCCAGGTGCAGACAATTGGGATTGAATCCCAGCCTCTGATAAGTAATTCCTAAACTCTCCCAAGAGGTACTCACCACCACAATCAGATCGTAGTGTCTTGATACTTTTACCTTGACGTTTCTCCACATCAGCCTTGAATTCTTTGAACTTGTCAGACTTGCGGCGCATTAAGTAAATGTATTCATATATCGAATAATCGTCTATAAAAGAGACGAAATACTCAAAAACACCTCTAGCCTGGATAGACATAGGACCACACAAATCAGAATGAACCAATTCTAACACATCTTTGGCTCTATACCCCTTGGCCTTAAAAGGCCTCTTGGTCATTTTACCCTCCAAGCAAGATTCACAGGTTGGGAAATCTTCCACCACTAATGAACCCAGAGGTCCATCAGCTATCAACCTTTGAATTATACTTAGGTTAATATGACCAAGCCTAAGATGCCAAAGATATGTTTGGTTCATCTTCGAAGGTTCTTTTCTCTTATTGGAATTAGAAGATGAGTTATTTACTTCTATTTGTATCGTGGGAGCTTTTAGTTCAAGTGTGTATAGATTTCCTATCAATGCACCTGAATAGATAATGTCCCTATTCCTTTTTTATAACAACTCTGTCATTAAAAGAAATAGAATATCCATCCATAAATAATTTAGAAACCGAAATTAAATTCTTTATAAATAAAGGTACATAAAGGCAATTCTTAAGAACCAAAACTTTATTTTTCTCAAAAGATAAATAAATGTCTCCCACTGCAACAGCCGCCACCTTCGTGGCATCGCCCAAGTATACGGTAATCTCCCCCTCAGCCAGTAGTCTGGTTTCCTGGAACCCCTACAAAGTATTGCAGACATGATCAGTGGCTCCCGTATCTACACACTAGGTGCTGATAGATAACACCGCTAAACATGTTTCAACGACTAGGCCAAAAGATATACCTTTGTTCTGCTTGCGGTTGGGGTAGTCCTTCTTCCAGTATCCAGTCTGCTTACAAGTGAAGCTCTTGCCTTTCGGCTTCTTCACTCCTCCCTGAGTTCCTCCCACCGCCTTTGTCCAGTTTATTTCTTCTTCTTCTTGCCTTTCAGCTTAGAAGTAGAAACCTTTTGGGTCACCAGGGCATGCACCTGAGCACTCTGACAAAATAGCCCCTCTGCCACCTGGAGTTCTGTTAGAAGCTCCGCCAACGAATACAACCTCTTGTTCATGTTGTAGTTCAGGTGAAATTGTTCAAAACTCCTAGGTAGAGACTGGAGAATGATATCGACCTGGGTTTCTCCATCGATCTCAGCTCCAAGGACTTCCAACTCATTCAAATGAGCCATCATCTTGAGAACATGATCCCTCACGGGTGTTCCCTCGATCATGGTGGTCGTCATCAAGTTCCTCATGGATTCCTGCCTAGCATCCCGATTCTGGTGTCCGAAAAGCTCTTTGAGATTGAGCATCATGTCATAAGCAGTGGGCATGGCTTGATGCTGATGTTGCAGTACATTTGACATAGATGCCAAAATGTAACACCATGCCATCTCATCGGCCTCTATCCACTTCTTATAACTCTCTTTCTCCTTTTCCCCAGAATCATCTGCAGGCTTAGGAGGGCACTCTTCGAGGAGTACATATTTGTATTCCTCAACAGTCAAGACAATATCTAGATTCCTCTTCCAATCAACATAGTTAGGTCCAGTAAGTTTGTTCTCTTTCAGTATCACAGCAAGCGGATTGAAAGTCATTTTGAAAGAAAACCTAAGAATCACATAGATCAAAACATTAGATTTCAAAAAATTATTGATTCCTCAAACAATAATATTTTAAAATCAACCAACACCTCAAAACACCGAGAATATCGTATGCCACGATAGTGTGGACGTATACGAATTCTACATTTGTAAGAGAAGATTTTATCCATTAATTTTACTATCTTGTCAACCTAACTTTTTGACAAGTAAAATTAATAGTTGGTTCCTCTTTGGCCCTACAAATAAAAGCAGTGACTCCGATGGGGAGGATACTTATATTTGTATCTAAGTGTTCACCATTACTTGGTACCAAGTTATTTATCTCGGGTTATGTGCCTTCCGATGGGGAAGTACACATGCTTCTTAATAATTTCCTTTAACCATATTCAACCTTGTGATCCGCAAACAAACTCATCCGATGGGAAGGAAGACACTCAGAGCCGACACACAAGTTTGTTTGTATCACTTGTCAAATCGTAATGGAGGCCGTGGGAATTTATAAAAATTTCCCTCTCCCACTTAGTAATTTGAAATTGAGGAATTTTCTAGCCTACGACATGCATATCAAACAATAAGCAATAAATATGAAAAATAATTATTTTCCAACTATTATGGCTTTTGTCTTCAATATATCTCCCGTCGTATCGCCATCTCGTCCGCTCCTCCTACGCCATGTACGAGCCATCCGGAGATCCAAGCCGAGACTAAAATATATTTTAATTTACATCCATCGATCCTATACTCTACAAGAGAGTGTACATGAAATCTAGATCAAAAGCAAACTAAAATAAAAGGAGTGGCTAAACAATGCCGTATCTAATTTATAAAAAATTAAATACTAGCCTCGTCAACCCCGAGGATTCAACAAAATAAACATTTACACACATACAATCACATACACACATATGACCATAATAGTTGGATCCTATGCCTGCAACCAAAAAGTCAACCTACGCATATCCTACTATTATCCGACACATATAATATATGAAAAGTGTATAAAAGTAATCGAATCCTAAACACACAAAATCGGAAACCGTGGCTCTGATACCACTTGAAGGTAGGAAACTTCGCTTCCCACTTCAACTCGGTCGCTTGTTCATGGCGATCCCTTCTACGTCCCCGGATAAAAAAATTTTATCCTTGACAAGAGGGATTGCCCAAGCAACCTTGTCATCGTCGTGCTATTCGATTAGAGTAGTCTCTTGAACAAACTTGTTGTTCAAGCGACCAACCTCTATTTTATGAATAGTCGCGGAATAGACGATGTACGGATTGCCGACTTTTGTGTTTATGTTCGGGGTCCAAGTTATATTAGCCACAAAATAGAATATAACATTCATATAATTGAAAAACAAATATAAACATGTTACTCATGAAGATAGATAAGTGATATACCTCTCGATCTTCTATTGTATGACCTTCCTCCTTTCGGACGTCGTGTGGGTGACGATCTACCAAAAGTTGAAGCTCCTAGATCACCAATCTTCCTTCCTTTTGTGTGCATCAGTCGACTGATAGTGCTCCAATGGGAAAATCAGCCCTCTCTCTATAAAATGAGGGCTTGTGGTGGTTTTGAGGGCTAATGCTTATTCTCTGATAATACTCTCAAGCCTCCATGATTTTTCCAAGCTTTCTAGTGGTTTTAAATCCCCTCCTCCTCTCTAAGCTCCATCTTCATCCTTTGTAAGAAGAGGAGGATTGTTGTAAAGGAAATCTTCATAGTGATATTGATTAGGGTTGATCCACTTCAAGGATCACCGTGGAGTAGGAGCGATATCTCCGAACCACGTAAAAGAATTGTATTAGCATTGTTTTCATTTGTGTTATTATTATTTTTGTTGTGCTTCCGCTAATCTTTTTGTAGAAACGAACAACAAGCTATTCACACCCCCTCTGGCTTCCAATCGATAACCAACAAGTGGTATCAGAGCCCGGATCGCATCGGAAGATCTAACAATCAACCGGAGCAAAATGGCTTTCCAAGAGAGGTATAGCACGACAAGGCCTCCGTTCTTCGACGACAATGACTTCGGCTACTGGAGAGGTAGGATGGAGTATTATTTAATGAATGATATTAAAAATTAGTTTAACATTGTAGATGGTTTCGAGAAGCCGGACGATGAATACGGAGCGCCCATAACGACCAAGGATTGGACGAGAGACATGGCCAAGAAGGCTCAAGCCAACGCCAAGGCAACAACCACACTTCAATGTGGGTTGTCAAAAGAGAAACTAAGCAAGGTGGGGCCATTTAAATCGGCGAAGGAGCTTTGGGAGAAGTTGATAGAGCTCAACGAGGGATCCAAGGAAACAAGAAGAGCCAAGAGAGATCTCCTAATTGGCCAACTTCAAAGTTTCTCCATGAAGACCAATGAGACCGTGAGCCAAATGCATGGTCGCTTCAAAGAAGTAGTCAACGGACTACATGTAATAGGTGAGAAGGTCGACAACCGAGACCTTATAAGGTATGTGCTCTAAGCCTTCCCTAGAACAACCTTATGGGCTTTAATGGTAGATGCCTATAAGGTCTCTAGGGATCTCTCTTTGGTTAAGTTAGATGAGTTATTTTGTAAATTTTAATTACATGAACAAGCTAACACTTCATCCAAAGAGAAGGGTATAACTCTTTTTGTAGGAAAGAAGGACAAAAAGAAGAAGGAGAAGAAAGAAGTGTCCTCCTCATCCGAATCCGAGGAAGACTCATCAAGTAGTGAAGATAAGCTATCGGCAAGTGAGGTGGCTCATTATGTCAAGAAGTTTGGTGGAAAGTCAAGGAAACTCACCAAGAAAGATGTGAGGAGGATGTTCCAATCCTCAAGAGGTAAGTCTTCAAATAGTTCAAATACTACACCTAATGTAACTTGCTATGGTTGCAACAAAAAAGGGCATATCAAGCCAAATTGCCCGGAACTAAAGAAGAAGGAGGAGAAGGAAAAGAAAAAGAAGGAAAAGGAGAAGAAGAAGAAGGAGGCAATGGTGGCACAAACATGGGACACCCTAAGCATGGAGGACTCTTCCGATGATGAAGAAGTATGTCATGCCACCCGGAATCTAGCCCTCATGGCCTTGGAGGAAGAAACCGGGAGCTCAAGTGAGGAATCCTCATCTTCTTCTTCAAGCGACGAATCATTATCGAGTGATGATGATGAGGTAAACAACTCCCCTAGGGTAGATTTACTTTACAAGACAATTTCATGCCTTCAAAATGCATTGAATAGATCGAAAACTAGGATTAAGGACTTAAAAGTAGAGATTAAATCACTTAAGAATGTAGAACCATCTTGTGATAAATTATCTTGTGATGATGATGCATGTACCCTTAGAGATGAAAATGATGAATTGAGAAAAGAAATAGGTAACTTAAGAGCATGCTTAGAAAAATTTACTAATGGCTCTAAATACCTAGACATGATAATTAAGGATCAAAGGGCTATTTACAACAAGGCCGGACTAGGATATAGGCCTAAGGAAAAGGAGGTAGCATTTACATCTCTTGTTGGTAAAAAATCCATAATTAGAAGCAAGGGTAGAAAGGCTTGGGTCCCTAAGAAATTTCTAATTGATGCTAGTGGTCCTAAAATTTGGGTACCTAAGGATTGTATTTTTCATGTGATATAGGTAGAAGAACCAAGCTTGTGGTTTGTTGATAGTGGGTGTTCAAAACACATGATTGGTGATGAGAGAAAATTCTCCACTATCAACCACACTAGCAAGGGAAAGGTATCATTTGGTAATAGTGGCAAACTTAAGATTCTAGGAAAGGGCACAATTGAGGTATCCTCCAACCTTGCCATTCATAAAGTGTTATTAGTTAAGGATATGAAATTTAATTTACTTAGTGTAAGCCAACTATGTGATGCAAAATTTGATGTTAAATTTGACTCTTCAAAATGTTTTATAAAACATAAAACCTTAGATGATTGCATGCTAGTAGGTTTTAGGAAATCAAATATATACTATGTTGATTTATCCTATGCTACTAATGTTTCTACTAAGTGTCTTATTGCAAAAGAAGAGGAGAGTTGGTTTTGACATAGGAGGCTAGGACACATAAACATGAAGAACATAGCCAAAATAACAAAAATGAAGTTAGTCAAAGGGTTTCTTAAAGTCAAATTTCTCAAGGATAAAATGTGTGATCCATGCCAAGAAGGGAAACAATCAAAAACATCACACAAATGTAAAACTTTACTTAGTACCGCTTTACCTTTAGAACTTTTACATATGGACTTATTTGATTGTCATAGTACCCCTTCTATGATTGGTAGTAGATATTGCTTAGTAATAGTAGATAATTTCTCTAGGTTTACTTGGGTATTTTTCATGAAAAATAAAGATGAAACCCTAGGAATAATCATAGGATTTAGCAAGAGAGTAGAGAATGAAAGAAAACTCAAAATCAATCGAATCCGTAGTGATCATGGTGGAGAATTTGAGAGTTCTAGTTTCTTAACCTTTTGCTAAGAACAAGGGTACAAGCATGAGTTTTCTTGTCCTAGAACACCCCAACAAAATGGGGTTGTGGAAAGGAAAAATCATGCCCTACAAGAAGCGACTAGGACTATGCTAAATGCATATTCTTTACCTAGCTACTGTAGGGATGTATACTGAAAAGTCTATCTTTTGTATGAACATCTTTATTTTGAAATAAGAATCACATGATCATTGTTTGCATATTTTTATGGTTATTCATATTGTCTAATACATTACATTATAGATAACATGGTGTGTGGTGTCACACGGGAGATCATGTTATCGGCTCCTTGTAAAGTATAAGTAAAGGCTCACAATTGAGATGACTTTGGACAAACCATCGGAATGGTTGTAGTGTGATTTGGTATTGGTTTGTCTTGACCATAGAATCACACTAGTGCACTTTGAGTGTATTGAGCAGGACCGACTTAGAGGTGATTCGATTTATTGCTTACTACATAATCGAATCGGACCTCAGATATTATTATGTACATGCTCTTAATCCCGATATAATAACGGACACATATACTTAGTATTCATCTCTTTGATTTACCAATGGGCGAGATTTATAGATTAAATCGATAGGCTAGGTAAGTTGGGAGATAATATTATTTATATGGTGTGTCGTTGATTATAGGACGAAATTGTGTACTATATATTAGGATGAGGATGTCCCCTTGAGGAGCTCATAAGGTTCATCATGTAAACCCTGCAGGTGGACTTGGTCCGGCATGATGAAAAGGTTAAGTGGTACTACTCACGGAGTTAGATGTTGATTAATTAATAGTCAGTAAATTAATTAATTGACGGACATTCGAGATCTTAAACACGGGGAGAAAATGTACAAATAATATATGGAGCCCATATTATCTTATGGGGGTTGGTGAGGTAGATCAATGATAATCCTTTAGTGGATTGGATTATCATTAATGGATCGGACTTTATGTGGGCTTGATCCATGGGTGACTAAGATCCAACTCCTCCTCATGGTCCCTAATGTAGCCTATTAACACCTCATGAAGCTTAGATCCAATGGATGAAAACAAAACTCTAGATCTAAAGGTAGAGATTAAATCTCTAGATCCGACGGTTGAGATTAAATATCTAGATCCGACGGTTGAGATTAAATCCCTAGAACCAATGGAGGAGATTAAATCATGGCTTATCCCTAACTCTATAAAAGGATGTGATAGGGGTGGGCGGCAACTTGATGATGGCTTAGGGGATTAGGGTTTGCTTCCTTTGGAGGCTAGGAATCCTAGTTTGTTTAGGATTAGGTTTGGGCGGCTAGGGTTTGGGAGAGAGGGGTGGGCGACAACATGAGGAAGAGCTCTTTTCTTCTTCTTCCCAAGTTGTTGCTGTCACATATACTTCTCCCTTCTACCTTGGCCGGTGCTCATCCTATTCTTCTTCCCCTCTTCCATGGGCGGCCATTAGGAAAGATAAGATTAGGGTTTGGAGGCTTAGGGTTTTGGAGGCTTGGGCGGCACCAAATAAGGAAGTATTTTCCTTTCTTCTTCCTCTCCTTTGGTGGCCGGCGCCCACAACCTTCTTTCCAGCCCTTGGCCGGCATCCAAACTCCTTCTTCCCCTTCCCCTAAGGTGGTGGAAACAAGATATAGGACTTTCCCTTAGTGTCTTGGCCGGTTTCCACCATAATCTCCTCCTCCTTCTTGGTCGGCGGCAAGCTCCTTCCTTGGAGGTTGTTGGTTGGTTGAAAGAAGGAATAGAGCTTTGTTTCTATTCTTCCTCTTGCTCGGAATGAGCAAGAAAGGAAGATTGGCGATCTAGGAGCTTCAACTTTTGGTAGATCGTCGCCCACATGACGTCCGAAAGGAGGAAGGTCATACATTAGAAGATTGAGAGGTATACCTATTCTCTATTCTCTTTTGTTACTTGCTTGTATTTGTTTTTTCAATTATGAGCATGATATAATTCTGATTATGGCTAAATAATACTTGGATCCCGAACATAAACACGAAAGCTGATGATCCGTACATCGTTTATTCCGCGGCTACTCGTAGAATAGAGGTTGGTCGCTTGAACAATAAGTTTGTTCAAGTGACCTCTCTAAACGAATAACACGACGATGACTTGGTTGTTTGGGCAATCCCTTTGTCTAGGATTAAATTTTTTTAATCCAGGGACATCGATGGGATCGCTATGAACAAGCGACCGAGGTGAAGTGGGAAGCAAAGTTTTCCCTCACGGGCTCGATAAGCAAAACCCTTCAATTGGTATCAGAGCCAAGATTTCCGATTTTGTGTGTTTAGGATTCGGTTAATTTTTATGCACTTTTCATATATTATATGTACCGGATAATAGTAGAATATGCGTAGTTTAACTCTTTGGTTGCAGGCATAAGATCCGACTATTATGGCCATATGTGTGTATGTGATTGTATGTGTATATTTTGTTGAATCCTCGAAGTTGACGAGACTAGTATTTGATTTTTTGTAAATTAGATACGATATTGTTTAGCCACTCTTTATTTTAGTTTACTTTCGATCTAGATTTCATGTACACTCCCTCATGGAGTATAGGATCGATGGATGTAAATTAAAATAGGTTACAGTCTCGGCTCGGATCTCCGGATGGCTTGTACATGGCGTAGGAGGAAGATTATTGAAGACAAAAGCCATAATAGTTGGAAAATAATTTATTTTTCATATTTATTTCTTTTTGTTTGATATGCATGTCGTAGGCTAGGAAAATTCCTCAATTTCAAATTACTAAGTGGGAGAGAGAAATTTTTATAAATTCCCACGACCTCCATTACGATTTGACAAGTGATGCAAACAAACTTGCGCGTCGGCTCTGAGTGCCTTCCTCCCCATCGGATGAGTTTGTTTGTGGATCACAAGGTCAAATATGGTTATAGAAAATTATTAAGGAGCATGTGCACTTCCCCATCGGAAGGCACATAACCCGAGATAATTTCCTTGGTACCGAGTAATGGTGAACACTTAGATACAAATATAAGTATCCTCCCCATCGGAGTCACTGCTTTTATTTTTAGGGACAAAGAGGAACCAACTATTAATTTTACTTGTCAAAAAGTTAGGTTGACAAGATAGTAAAATTAATGGGTAAAACCTCTTCTTACAAATGTAGAATTCGTATACGTCCACACTATCGTGGCATACGATATTCTCAGTGTTTTGAGGTGTTGGTTGATTTTAAAATTTTATTGTTTGAGGAATCAATAATTTTTTGAAATCTAATATTTTGATTTATGTGATTCTTAGGTTTTCTTTCAAAATGACTTTCAACCCACTTGCTGTGATACTGAAAGAGAACAAACTTACTGGACCCAACTATGTTGATTGGAAGAGGAATCTAAACATTGTCTTGACTGCTGAAGAATACAAATATGTACTCCTCAAAGAGTTCCCTCCTAAGCCTACAGAAGATTCTGGGGAAAAGGAGAGAGTGAGTTATAAGAAGTGGGTAAAGGCCGATGAGATGGCGCGGTGTTACATTTTGGCATCTATGTCAAATGTGCTGCAACATCAACATTAAGCCATGCCCATAGCTTATGACATGATGCTCAATCTCAAAGAGCTTTTCGGACACCAGAATCGGGCTGTGAGGCAAGAAGTCATGAGAAACTTGATGACGACCACCATGATCGAGGGAACACCCGTAAGGGATCATTTTCTCAAGATGATGGCTCATTTGAATGAGCTGGAGGTCCTTGGAGCTGAGATCGATGGGGAAACCCAGGTCGATATCATACTCCAGTCTCTACCTAGGAGTTTTGAGCAGTTTCGCCTGACCTACAACATGAACAAGAGGTTGTATTTATTGGCGGAGCTTCTGACAGAACTCCAGGCGGCAGAGGGGCTTTTTCGTCAGAGTGCTTAGGCACATGCCATGGTGACCCAAAAGGTTTCTACTTCTAAGCCGAAAGGAAAGAAGAAGAAGAAACAAACTGGGGCGAAGGCGGTAGGAGGTATTCAGGGAGGAGTGAAGAAGATGAAAGGCAAGTGCTTCACTTGTAAGCAGACTGGACACTGGAAGAAGGACTGTCCCAACCGCAAGAACAAAGGTATATCTTTTGGTCTAGTCGTTGAAACATGTTTAGCGGTGTTATCTACCGGCAGCTGGTGTGTAGATACGGGAGCCACTGATTATGTCTACAATATTTTGCAGGGGTTCTAGGAAACCAGACGACTGGCTGAGGGAGAGATTACCGTGTACTTGGGCGATGCCACGAAGGTGGCGGCTGTTGCAGTGGGAGATGTTCATTTATCTTTTGAGAAAAATAAACTTTTGGTTCTTAAGAATTGCCTTTATGTACCCTTATTTAGAAAGAATTTAATTTTGGTTTCTAAATTGTTTATGGATGGATATTCTATTTCTTTTAATGACAGAGTTGTTATAAGAAGGAATAGGGACATTATCTGTTCGGGTGCATTGATAGGAAATTTATACACACTTGAACCAAAACCTCCCATGATGCATATTGAAATTAATAACTCATCTTCTAATTCCAATAAGAGAAAAGAACCTTCGAAGATGAACCAAACATATCTTTGGCATCTTAGGCTTGGTCACATTAACCTAAGAAGAATTTAAAGGTTGATAGCTGATGGACCTTTGGGTTCATTAGTGGTGGAGGATCTCCCAACCTGCGAATCCTACTTGGAAGGTAAGATGACCAAGAGGCCTTTTAAGGCCAAGGGGTATAGAGCCAAAGATGTGTTAGAATTGGTTCATTCTGATTTGTGTGGTCCTATGTCTATCCAGGCTAGAGGTGGTTTTGAGTATTTTGTCTCTTTTATAGACGATTACTCAAGATATGAATACATTTACCTGATGCGCCGCAAGTCTGAATGCTTTGACAAGTTCAAAGAATTCAAGGCTGATGTGGAGAAATGTCAAGGTAAAAGTATCAAGACACTACGATCTGATCGTGGTGGTGAGTACCTCTTGGGAGAGTTTAGGAACTACTTATCAGAGGCTGAGATTTAATCCCAATTGACTGCACCTGACACACCCCAGCAGAATGGTGTAGCAGAGCGAAGGAATAGGACTCTTATGGAGATGGTTAGATCGATGATGAGTTATTCTGAGTTGCCAGATTCATTCTTGGGATATGCTCTAGATACAGCGGTGTACATTCTGAACTTGGTTCCATCTAAATCAGTGCCTTCTACTCCCACAGAATTGTGGACTGGGCGAAAGCATAGTCTAAGACATATTCGGATACGGGGGAGTCCAACACATGTGCTGAAGGCAGATGCTGGTAAGTTGGAACCTCGTACAGAAGTACGCATGTTCGTTGGGTATCCTAGAGGAACGAAGGGTGGTTTGTTTTATAGTCCTAGAGATCAGAGGGTGATCGTTAGCACGAACGCCAGATTTCTAGAGGAAGACTATGTGATAAGCCACAAGCCCCAGAGTAAAATTGTTCTGGAGGAATTAAAAGGGGAAGCCACTTCTATAGTACCACCGGTACAAGAGAATATACCACATGTCACTGCACCGTGTGTCACAGAGGATACACAGGTGATACCTCGTCGTAGTGGGAGGGTTGTGAGACAACCTGATAGATTCATGTTCTTGGGAGAATCTTCTGATTTGGTCCCTGGCGAACATGAAACTGATCCCTGGACATATGATGAGGCAATCCAAGATAAAGATGCAGCATCTTGGCAAAGTGCAATGAATGCTGAGATTGAATCTATGGATTCAAATCAGGTCTGGGAGCTAGTAGACCCACCCGATGGTGTAAAAATCATTGGATGCAAGTGGATCTACAAAAGAAAGAGAGGAATAGATGGGAAGGTTGAGACCTTCAAAGCGAGGCTTGTTACGAAGGGGAATACTCAGAAAGAGGGTATCGATTATGAGGAGACTTTTTTGCTGGTAGCCATGCTTAAGTCTATCCGGATTCTCTTATGCATAGCAGCTCATATGGATTATGAGGTGTGACAGATGGATGTCAAGACAGCTTTCCATAATGAAAGTCTTGAGGAAAACATCTATATGAAGCAACCAGAGGGATTCATTGCTAAGGGCAAAGAGCATCTTGTATGTAAGCTTAATCGGTCCATTTATGGATTGAAGCAAGCTTCGAGGTCTTGGAACATCCGCTTTGATGAGGTAATCCAGTCTTATGGATTTATTCAAAGTTCGGATTAGTCTTGTGTATACAAGAGATGTGACGGAAACGTAGTGGTATTTCTTGTACTTTATGTAGATGACATTTTATTGATTGGCAACAATATCAAGGTGTTATCGGACGTAAGGGTATGGTTGTCCAAACAGTTTGATATGAAGGACTTGGGAGAGGTGGGACACATCCTTGGGATCAAGGTTATAAGGGATCGCAGGAAAAGGATGTTGTGCTTATCCCAAGCTTCATACATAGACACGATTATGGATCGTTTTAGCATACATAACTCCAAGATCATCTGAGGAGATAGAGGAGATGAAGGCGGTTCCTTATGCTTCGATAGTAGGAAGCTTCATGTATGCGATGCTATGTACGAGACCAGATATCTGCTATGCCGTCGGCATGGTCAACAGATATCAGAGCAATCCAGGGCAGGGACATTGGACTACGGTAAAGCATATATTGAAGTACCTGAGAAGGACTAGGGATTATATGCTAGTTTACCGGGCAGACCAATTACTCCCTGTGGGTTACACAGATTTCAACTTCCAATCTGATAGGTATAACAGTAAGTCTACCTCAGGTTTTGTGTTTACTTTAGGAGGTGGAGCCATTGTATGGAGGAGTGTCAAGTAGAAATGCATGGTGGACTCCACCATGGAAGCTGAGTATGTGGCAGCCTCTGAGGCGGCCAAAGAAGCTGTATGGCTCAGGAACTTCCTGATGGACTTGGATGTGATTCCTGGTTTGTCCAGAACTATCACAATTTATTGTGATAATAGTGGTGCAGTTGCAAACTCGAAGGAACCACGAGCCTATAAGGCGAGTAAGCACATAGAGCGCAAGTACCACCTGATACGAGAAATCATAAAGAGAGGAGAAGTTGCTGTGGCCAAGATTGCATCAGAGGATAAACTGGCAGATCCTTTCACTAAGGCCCTTCCGACGAGAGCTTTTGATAGGCATGTGAAGGGAATGTGGATCAGATGTATGGCAGTTTGAGAACAACATAGACTTTTAGTATAAGTGGGAGATTGTAGGGATGTATACTGAAAAGTCTATCTTTTGTATGAACATCTTTATTTTGAAATAAGAATCACATGATCATTGTTTGCATATTTTTATGGTTATTCATATTGTCTAATACATTATATTATAGATAACATGGTGTGTGGTGTTACACGGGAGATCATGTTATCGGCTCCTTGTAAAGTATAAGTAAAGGCTCACAACCGAGATGGCTTTGGACAAACCATCGGAATGGTTGTAGTGTGATTTGGTATTGGTTTGTCTTGACCATAGAATCACACTAGTGCACTTTGAGTGTATTGAGCAGGACCAACTTAGAGGTGATTCGATTTATTGCTGACTACATAATCGAATCGGACCTCAGATATTATTATGTATATGCTCTTAATCCTGATATATTAACGGGCACATATACTTAGTATTCATCTCTTTGATTTACCAATGGGCGAGATTTATAGATTAAATCGATAGGCTCGGTAAGTTGGGAGATGATATTATTTATATGATGTGCCGTTGATTATAGGAGGAAACTGTGTCCTATATATTAGGATGATGATGTCCATTTGAGGAGCTCATAAGGTTCATCATGTAAACCTTGCAGGTGGACTTGATCTGGCATGATTAAAAGGTTGAGTGGTACTACTCATGGAGTTAGATGTTGATTAATTAATGGTCAGTAAATTAATTAATCAACGGACATTCGAGATCTTAAACACGGGGAGAAAATGTACAAATAATATATGGAGCACATATTATCTTATGGGGGTTGGTGAGGTAGATCAATGATAATCCTTTAGTGGATTGGATTATCATTAATGGATCGAACTTTATGTGGGCTTGATCCATGGGTGGCCAAGATCCAACTCCTCCTCATGGTCCCTAATGTAGCCTATTAACACCTCATTAAGCTTAGATCCAATGGATGAAAACAAAACTCTAGATTCAAAGGTAGAGATTAAATCTCTAGATCCGACGGTTGAGATTAAATTTCTAGATACGACGGTTGAGATTAAATCCCTAGAACCAATGGAGGAGATTAAATCATGGCTTATTCCTAACTCTATAAAAGGATGTGATAGGGGTGGGCGTAAACTTGATGATGGCTTAGGGGATTAAGGTTTGCTTCCTTTGGAGGCTAGGAATCCTAGTTTGTTTAGGATTAGGTTTGGGCGTCTAGGGTTTGGGAGAGAGGGGTGGCCGGCAACATGAGGAAGAGCTCTTTTCTTCTTCTTCCCAAGTTGTTGCTGTCACATATACTTCTCCCTTCTACCTTGGCCGGTGTTCATCCTATTCTTCTTACCCTCTTCCATGGCCGACCATTAGGAGAGATAGGATTAGGGTTTGGAGGCTTAGGGTTTTGGAGGCTTGGGCGGCACCAAATAAGGAAGTATTTTCCTTTCTTCTTCCTCTCCTTTGGTGGCCGACACCCACAACCTTCTTTCCAGCCCTTGGCCGGCGTCCAAACTCCTTCTTCCCCTTCTCCTTAGGTGGTGGAAACAAGATATAGGGCTTTCCCTTGGTGTCTTGGCCGGTTTCCACCATAATCTCCTCCTCCTTCTTGGCCAACGGCAAGCTCCTTCCTTGGAGGTTGTTGGTTGGTTGAAAGAAGGAATAGAGCTTTGTTTCTATTCTTCCTCTTGCTCGGAATGAGCAAGGAAAGAAGATTGGCGATCTAGGAGCTTTAACTTTTGGTAGATCGTCGCCCACACGACGTCCGAAAGGAGGAAGGTCATACATTAGAAGATCAAGAGGTATACCTATTCTCTATTCTCTTTTGTTACTTGCTTGTATTTGTTTTTTCAATTATGAGCATGATATAATTCTGATTATGGCTAAATAATACTTGGATCCCTAACATAAACACGAAAGTCGGCGATCCGTACATCGTCTATTCCGCGGCTACTTGTAGAATATAGGTTGGTCACTTGAACAACAAGGTTGTTCAAGTCACCTCTCTAAACGAATAGCACGACGATGACTTGGTTGTTTGGGCAATCCCTTTGTCTAGGATTAAATTTTTTTAATCCGGGGACATCGATGGGATCGCCATGAACAAGCGACCGAGGTGAAGTGGGAAGCGAAGTTTCCCCTCACAGACTCGATAAGCAAAACTCTTCAGCTACTTGTCGGCGGAAGCGGTTAATACCGCTTGCTATAACCAAAATAGGGTGTTAATTCATAGGTTTTTAGGAAAAACTCCATTTGAATTGTGGAATGGTACAATTCCAACAATTTATTATTTTAAGGTTTTTGGATGCAAAGTTTATATTTTAAATACCAAAGACAACCTAAGTAAATTTGAGTCCAAAGCGGATGAGGGAATCCTTGTTGGATACTCATCCACTAGTGTAGGATATAGAGTTTATAATAAAAGGACTCAAAAGATTGAGGAATCTTTAAATATCCAATTTGATGAAACTTCCAATACATACCCTAGGAAATCCCCTATTGATGATGATATTAATAATGAAAATCAAGAAATTATCCAACAATTTCAAGATTTAACCTTAGGGGGTAATGATCAAGGGGGAGGTTTGAGTCAAGGGGGAGTAAGAGGTGATTCCGATGATGAGCATAGGATTGAGGTTAATTATGATCAAACTCAAATTAATACACCTCCTAGAACCATAAGAGTTCATCAAAATCACCCCTTAGATCAAATTGTGGGTGAATTATCTCAAGGTGTTAGGACTAGGTCATTTCTTAGGGATCCCACTAGTCATATAGCTCTAATTTCTCAAATTGAGCCCAAAACAATCAAAGATGCATTACTTGATCCGGATTGGATCTTACCAATGCAAGATGAATTGACTCAATTTGAAAGAAGTCAAGTATGAGAGTTAGTTCCTAGACCAAATGAAAACACCATTATTACTACAAGATGGGTCTTTAAGAACAAACTAGATGACCAAGGGAATATTACTAGAAATAAAGCAAGATTAGTTGCAAGGGGTTTTAATCAAGTTGAAGGACTTGACTATGATGAAACATATGCCCCGGTTGCTAGATTAGAGTCTATTAGGATACTATTAGGGTATGCCTCCTATATGGGTTTCAAACTCCATCAAATGGATGTTAAATCGGCATTCCTAAATGAGTTTATTAAGGAAGAGGTATATGTAGAACAACCTCGCGGGTTTGAGAATATGAACTATCCAAACCATGTATACAAGCTTAGGAAAGCTTTGTATGGTTTGAAACAAGCTCCCCGGGCTTGGTATGAAAGATTATCATATTTTTTAATTTCTAAGGATTTTAAAAGGGGTAGTGTAGATCAAACTCTATTTATAAAGTCAACATCAAAGGACATCTTTGTAGCCCAAGTATATGTTGATGACATTATCTTTGGGTCAACAAATGATGAACTTCTTCAAGACTTTATTAAAAATATGGAAGAAGAGTTTGAAATGAGTCTAGTTGGGGAATTAAATTTTTTCCTAGGATTACAAGTCAAACAAACAAGTGAAGGAATTTATATTTATCAAACCAAATATGCTAAGGAAATGATTAAGAAATTTGGCTTAGAAAATGCTAAGGTAGTTTCAACTCCAATGTCAACCAATACAAAAATAGATAGTGATAATGAAGGAAAACAAATTGATCTTACACTCTATAGGAGCATGATTGGTAGCCTTTTGTACCTAACCGCTAGTAGACCCGACATATTATTTACGGTTGGTATGTGTGCTAGGTATCAATCATGTGCAAAAGAATCTCATTTAGTTGTCGTTATGAGAATCTTAAGATATATTAAAGGCACACTAAATGTAGGACTATGGTACCCTAGGACTAGGTCTTTTGATTTGGTTGGGTACACCGATTTCGATTATGCCAGTTGCAAATTGGATCGGAAGAGTACTAGTGGTGGATGCTTCCTTGGGTCCTCCCTAGTTAGTTAGAGTAGTAGGAAGCAACCTTGTGTTGCCCTATCCACCACCGAGGCTGAGTATGTGGCTATGGGTGGTTGTGTAGCTCAACTACTATGGATGAAACATACCTTAGAGGATTATGAGCTATCTTACTCCAACATGAAAGTATTTTGTGATAATGTGAGCACCATAAATTTGACCAAAAATCCAGTGCATCACTCTAGGACCAAGCACATTGAAGTGAAACATCACTTCATTAGAGATCATGTGGCTAAGGGGGACATTGAGCTTAATTACATTGAATCCAAGTCCAACCTAGCCAACATATTTACCAAGGCTCTCTCTGAGGTAGAATTTTCATCACTTAGGAGAGAACTTAGAATGTGCTTGGTTGAATAAAGGTGTAGGTTTGCATGATCCTATAGAAGTCCTAGGATTTATACCTTTAAGCATCTCACAAAAATACCTAAGAAACCATGATTTTTGTATTGAGCCACTTAGACAACATGTGAGATGTTAGGAAGATGCACTTGGTTCATCATGCTTGTTATGATGCATTACTATGGACCAAAGTGTCATCTAGAGACATTAATCCTTCATTGGAAAGGCTTATACACAATTGATGTGCATATAGCTCCAAGAACATGATTGGAAATGTCAAATAAAATATATTTTAAACTATGTTTATCATATTTTGAAAAACAGTTTTCAAGTGGAACACAAAAGTGATATAAAGTTTGCAAAAATATTAGAACTTTTGTTAGCTCCCAAGTTTGTATCAATCTTGAAATCTGGAAAACATATATTTTTCAAATTATTTTTCCTTGATAAAGTATGATTTCAGAAATGCGGACACAAAATTTCGTGATTTTTCGAGGTTTCTAGAATTTCTAATGCATTTTTGAAGTTGGGCTGAAAAGGCTGAAATTCGGATTTTAGGCATAGCAGTCGACTGAGTCAGAAACCAGTCGACTGATACACTGTGTTTTCTGAAAAATAGCTCCATTTTCTGATATTTAGTGTACCTTTGATGTCCTAAAACTATAGCATGATAATATTGAGTATAAACAAATTTTTAGGACTGTTTAATGTGGTGTTTTAGGGGGAGTTTCATAAAATATATTTTTTTCATTCCCAAACTTACATTGTTGGTGCAAAGTTAGGACTTAACCTTCAAATTGTTAGTTAGGCTTTGCTCCACATGTCTTTTACTCATCATGAACTATATCTTGGATTAAGGGGGAGCTAAATTTCAATTCTATACCTTAGTTCAAGATTACGACACATTCAATTCTTTTATGAAATATATGACTTCTTCTCTTTTTGATGTATGTCAAAGGGGGAGAAGAAATGTTTAAGTTAGAATTGGATATATGATTATGTGATATGATTATGTGCGTATTTTTAAAAGACCTAACTTAAATGATTGCCAAACATCAAAAAGGGGGAGATTGTTGGTGCAACAATGTCCCAAGCATTTATATGTTTTGATGTTTGGATAGTCATCTAAGTTAGGCAACAATTTGTGATCTAATTGTGAATATGTTCAAGTGACAGGGAAATCCAAGTATGAAGACTTGGTAAAGGCAAAGTCCAAGTATGATCTTGGCAAGAGAAGTCCAAGGTAAAGGTTTGGCGGCATAAGACCAAGCATGTTGTCTTGGCGGCATTAAGTCCAAATGGACTTTGGCAAAGGAAGTCCAAGCATGTAGACTTGGCGACGTAAAGTCCAAGTACGCTTTGGAAAAGGGAAACCCAAGACATGATAAAACCGAAGGAAGCTCTTGGAAGCAAAGCGCAAAGGATGAACAAGTCGCGGACTCGGAGGGATCCTGGAGGCACAAGGCTTAACGAAGAGCTAGAAGGTTGAGTCTAGGTCTAGGGGGTGAAATCAAGTATGAATTATTCATACTTGATGAGTATCAGTCGACTGATATGATGTATCGATTGGAGTGTTCGATCGAGTCGATGAAACCACGATGATCGATCATTTGTTTATCGTGGCGATCGGTGATGTTGCGCGATCGATCGACACGAAGCCAAACGGCGCCGGTGATCAAGTTAAACACGAGCATAGAATGGAGTTTCACTCGACTGCGACCTGTGATCACTCGACTGATCACTCCATCAATCGACTGATGAGAGTGTCGTTGGAGGTAACGACTCTGAATCCCACGAATCCAGCTATTTAGAAGCCGTTAACCACGTCGATAGTCGACTGATGCTGTGCATCAGTCGATTGATGGTGCTCCAATGGAAAAATCAGCCCTCTCTCTATAAAAAGAGGGCTTGTGGTGGTTTTGAGGGCTAATGCTTATTCTCTGATAATACTCTTAAGCCTCCATGATTTTTTCAAGCTTTCTAGTGATTTTAAATCCCCTCCTCCTCTCTAAGCTCCATCTTCATCCTTTGTAAGAAGAGGAGGATTGTTGTAAAGGAAAGCTTCATAGTGATATTGATTAGGGTTGATCCACCTCAAGGATCACCGTGGAGTAGGAGCGATATCTCCAAACCATGTAAAAGAATTGTGTTAGCATTGTTTTCATTTGTGTTATTATTATTTTTGTTATGCTTCCGCTAATCTTTTTGTAGAAACGAACAATAAGCTATTCACCCCTCCTCTAGCTTCCAATCAATCACCAACATTCTGTACCTGTCGAGATCAGATTGATGCAGATTTATTCGCCATGATTCTAATTCTGAATGCGAGCCGCACCCCAAGACCTTCTTCACATAGAGACTAAGCCTCCTTTTTCCTTTTATGAAATTCCTTTCGGTTTATTCTTGGTTTGTCGATGTCTTGTAGTTGGATCTCCATCTTATGGAGTAGATTTTTATGATTCTTTGATTAGGGAGTAGCCTATCTTGACTTGTAAACATACGTATGCAATGAATTCATATTATCTTACATTGCTTTCATTATATATGACTGTTTTTTTATTCTATGATATGATTGTTCATGGTCCAACTTTATTGTAATAATCTGATTTAGATGCCAAAAGCACTAGGTCATACTTTAGAGGTATAGGGAAGGACCGAAAGGAGAACCCAATCCTTCGAACCATAGAGAATCGAGACGTGAGAGAATCGACTATGAGTGAGGAGTTAATCCACTAGGGTTCTAGTGATAGGTTCCCTGTGCGACCAAGGTTATCTCACAAGTTGATTGATTCACTGCGAGGACCCATAGGTATCATAGAACGTAACGAACCTATTCTAGCAGAAGATCCAAAGTAGGAGAAATCAACTCTAGAAGGGTTGTGGGACCCAGTGACAAGGGGCTTCCCAAAGATAGCAACCGCCTGAGCTCTTACAATTCGAAAGGGAAACTTGGCTAGGAATAGGGCAATTCGATGTAGTTCCAAAAGATCACATCGGATAAAATAGGATATCCTACCTACATGAACAACCATTGAGAATTAGGAGTAAGACATATGTTTACAATCATTTAGGTGAAACCGAAAACATAGAAGCATTCCGTCAATCATAACAGGGACCCAATGACAGTGGTGTCCCTGTAAAAGTGATCTCCCAAATCCTCTTGTTTTTGCCTTCAATCTCTTTGCGTATTAAATAACTGATTCGGTCTAAACAATCTATATTCTCTTAGTAAACCAGTACTCGATTACCAGTCCTTGTGGGATCGATATTTTATTACTTGACGATAACCGTGCACTTGCGAGCATTGAGCGTGAGCGCGCACTTCAAGTCCTTAGCGATTCTCATCGGAGATTTGAGGTCGTTCTCATATGCATCAAGTTTTTGGCACTGTTGCCGGGGACTGGGTTATATTGATATTGGTTGAAAGGTGAATTGATTGGATTAGACCACTTTATTTTAAGTTTTTCATTGTTCTTATTTTTTTATTACTGTCTTTTCTATTTTTGTCTATTTCAATTATCACTGCAATTTTCCTTTTCCATTTTATTGCTTTCATTCATTTTATTTTTCAGGTGACTAATGGTGAACATGAATACATAGACCCTCCACAACCATCTTAATTGCTTCACCTGCAGAAGTATGCTTCAACGTAAGTCGGGGGGGGGGGGGAATATCATTTTAATTTAATTGGACGTTTGCACATTTAGTTATCTTACTTAAGTAGTTTAGGTATTTGCTTTTACAATTTTTAGGTCTGGTTTATTATTTCTTCATATGGTTACTTGCTTTCTTGTCATATTCATGCATTGACAATTTTGTTTTTAGTATAGGCACCCACTTGTCCTTTAAGTAGGCTTAAATGTGTACTATTTTGATGGTATCATGTTGATATGCTTTATTATTTTTAGTAATTCATATTCTTCTATCTAGTGGTGCCAATTTTATACAAGTTATATGAGCGTCTACCAAGTTTACTAGCTAGTTTTTATTTTTCACTTACACTTAAATTGAATTCCAAAAAGTTGATCTAGTACATAATTAGTTATGATTCATCTTGTTGGACTAGTACTTTGGAATCCATAGGTAACTTTCAATTATCATTTTAGTCACTAGAGATGCTCAGATTATGTAAGCCCATTTGAAAAAAATCAAAATCCTTGTGAGCACGAGAGGAACAAAAGCTCTTTGAAAAGAAAAAAAAAAGAGAAAAGAAAAGAAAGAGAGCAAACAAAAAAATTGTGTTGTGAGGTTTAAAAAAAAAGAGAGAATTTTTTTTGAGGGATAGAAAATAGTTATCGTGGGTGGAAATAATTTGGTGTCCTTTTGAGACCGAGTTAGGTTACTAGGGAAACACCTACCAATTTCTCTCAATACCGAGTACGCATTTGAGACTTTGTGTTAGTTTGGGAGGATAATCCTTACTTAGGGCAGGTAAGTGCCCAGAGCTGGAAACCTTAGAAACACAATGAGATGACGACTTGACTTATCATGGAATTTGAAAACTCAAGGATGAAATTTTACACTTGCACGAAAAACTTTCTTTGTAGACTTGGTAAACTTATTTATTTGATTTAACAGTAGCACCACTTGATAGGATTAGATGAACATACTAGATAACGAAGCTATTCATTTATATGCATTGAGCTGAACATAGAAGTTTGCTTGAGGACAAGCAAAGTTTAAGTCTGGGGGATTTTCATGCGAGCATTTTATATAGGGTTTTAGCTATCATTTTAGCGCACAACTTACCTCATTTTTATGGTATTCATTGCATAATATCTTTGTTTACTCCACTTTTCTATTATTTTTGTTCGAAGATCTGCTTTTGTTAATTTTATGTGTAGGATGATGTTTTTGGAGAAAAATGAAGCATTTATGGAGCATGGACATTAGGAACATCCTCTGGCTGTGTTCCAAGACATTGGCATGTTCTCGAAGTGAAACGGATCAAAACTGAGGCTCTAGAGTGACACACGATCGACTATGTTAAATTAGCATGATCATGTGTTTTTTTGGCACAATTTACAGCCTAGATTTCAACCATTTCCAACTTTGCACATGGCTATGTGGCGGCATCACAAATTCAAGGAAATAGGGTTTTTAAAGCATTTATGGGAAGATGAAGCCGCTTCTATATATAGGAAACTCATCTAAGAGGCTAGGGATTACTTGGATCGCGAGGATCGAGAGGGGAGCTACCCTAGGGCTCCCAAGCCTCGAAGGGGGGCCGTGCAAGGGCCCCCAACCCACCGGAGGATCCTGTTCTAGAGCTTCTCTACCTGCCAAGATCAGATTGATACAGATTTCTTTCCCATGACTCCAGTTCTGAATGCGTGCCGCACCCCAAAACCTTCTTCACATCGAGACTAAGCCTCCTTTTTCATTTTATTCAATTCCTTTCGGTTTATTCTTGATTTGTTGATGTCTTATAGTTGGATCTTCATCTTATGGAGTAGATTTCTGTGATTCTTTGTTTAGGGAGTTAGCCTATCTTGACTTGTAAACATACGTATGCAATGAATTCATGTTATCTTACATTGCTTTCATTATATATACTTGTTTTTTATTCTATGATATGATTGTTCATGGTCTGACTTTATTGTGTTAATCCGATTTAGATGCCAAAAGCACTAGGTCATACTTTATAGGTATGGGGAAGGACCTAAAGGAGAACCCAATCTTATGAACCATAGAGAATCGAGACGTGGGAGAATCGACTATGAGTGATGAGTTAATCCGTTGGAGGGTTCTAGTGACAGGTTCCCTGTGTGACCAAGGTTATCTCACAAGTTGGTTGATTCACTGCGAGGACCCATAGGTATCATAGAATGTAATGAACCTATTCTAGCAGAATGCCTAAAGTAGGAGAAATCAACTCTAGAAGGGTTGTGGGACCCAGTGAAAGGGGCTTCCCAAAGATAGCAACCCCTTGAGCTTTGACAATCTGAAAGGGAAACTTGGATAGGAATAGGGCAATCCAACGTAGTTCTAAAAGATCACATCGGATAAAATAGGATATGTTAGTGCCTATAAGATCCCGTATATATCTCCACTATGGTATAATATTGTCCACTTTGGGTCTAAACCCTCATGGTTTTGTTTTTGGGCTTCACCCAAAAGGCCTCATACCAATAGAGATATCATTTTCATCTTATAAGCACATGATCTTTTCCATGTCTTACCAATGTGGGACTTTGATTGTATTCCCAATACTCCAACAATCCCCCTCTCAAACGAAGGACCACATTGATCCCCCCTCAAGCCTATCCATCCTCGAAAGATATCCTCTGCTTGATGTCCGATCTCAACCCACCAGGACTTCACTCCATATCAGTCCTCTGACCCCTGGACTTTCGCCGATTGTCCACCCTTTCGCCTAATCGGACTTCGCCGCTTGTTCGATCCTCCTGATCCAACTGGACTTCCTGCCTGGTGTCTGGTTCTCTTGATCCGGACATGGGAGCTCAACTTCCTTCGTTCGAGGTTCATGGCTTGACATGGATCATGACTCTGATACCAATTGTTAGTGCCTATAAGATCCCGTATATATCTCCACTATGGTATGATATTGTCCACTTTGGGTCTAAACCCTCATGGTTTTGTTTTTGGGCTTCACCCAAAAGGCCTCATACCAATAGAGATATCTTTTTCATCTTATAAGCACATGATCTTTTCCATGTCTTACCAATGTGGGACTTTGATTGTATTCCCAATACTTCAACAGGATATCCTACCTACATGAACAACCATTGAGAATTAGGGGTAAGACATATGTTTACAATCATTTAGGTGAAACCGAAAACATAGAAGCATTTCGTCAATCATAACAGGGACCCAGTGATAGTGGTGTCCCTATAAAAGTGATCTCCCAACCCTCTTGTTTTCTCCTTCAATCCCTTTGCGTATCAAACAACTGATTCAGTCTAAACAATTTATATTCGCTTAGTAAACTAGTACTAGATTACAAGTCTCTATGAGATCGATATTTTATTACTTGATGACAACCGTGCACTTACGGGTGTTGAGCATGAGCGCATGCTTCAAATCCTTGGTGATTCTCATCGGAGATTTGAGGTTGTGCTCGCGTGCATCAACCACTAATGCAAGAGAAAAAGGAGGTGCCATCTACATCTGGGAGTGATTCTCCTATCACTGACCTAGGTAACTCAAGCATAAGTTGTAAAAATAATAATCATATTATATTCTTTGAGTATAGGGAACATGGACATTACAAGAGTAAATGCCTAAAATTGGCTAAGAAGAAGGATCCCATGACACCTAAAGTCAAGGACAAGCCAAGGAAGTTGGAGCCCCAACACGCAAAGGCAAGGAGCATATTGTGTGCTTCAAGTGTCAACAAAGGGACCACTATAAGAGTATGTTGAAGATTCAGAGATCATGCACAGCGGAATAAAGAGAATAAAATAATTTTTATTATATCCCAGACATCCCCTGGGGTCAGGAATACTTGCTTTGGCATAATTACATGAAAACACATAAAAGGAGTAGGAGAAGTTATTTCTTCGAGATTCTTTCAAATCTGTCGAACACCACAAGAAAGACCAACGGGCCTTGCCTCTATCAGTATCCACATCGGGATCACCTGAGACAAATCCTAGAGCAACAAGCCTTTGTCCCCGATTGGTGATAGCCAATCGGCGGAGACAATAGAAGAAGAGAGAGAGACTGCTACCAAGGAAAAACCTAAGAGAAATTTGATGTGAGCAAAACATATAGGATTTTAGGAGTAGTTTTTGCTCACATCTCATTACGTTTTATGTTAGTTTTCATACATATGTCACTCTATTTTGCATGCATTTATTATTTTCTGGTTCAGAGGTATGCTCTTTGTACTTTTGTGTGCAAGTTAGCATTTCGGGTGAAAAAGGACACTTTCGGAGCAAAAGAAGGACATTTTGCAGCTAGACGTAGAGTGGGACACGGTCAGGGCGTGTGACTACACACGACCATATCCAATGGGTGAGATTAGCCACCCCAAGGCCGCATACGACCTGGCAGTGTGGAAACACACAACTATGTGGCACCCACCAGATTTGCGCGACTAGGGCTTTTTATGGATTTTACAGCGGTCCGAGGTGGTGTCTATATAAGGATGGCTCCGCCCAAACCCTAGGGGGAGGCACGACGGCTAGGATGATACACCGAAGCCCTAAAAATCTTCGGGAACTCACAATGGGGAGGGGAAACGCCGTCGGAGGTCCATACTTTGCACATCAACGCTAGAGAGAAGACCACTAAAGCATTGTAATCTTTTGTTCCTGCATTTTATCTCTGATATATTCGAACATGTACATGCTTTGTAATTCCTCCTTTATATACATGGAGTAGTTCTTTTGATTCTAGGATTAGGGAGTAGCTTGTGTGCACATTACATGTTGGTTCATGTTAGATTTTGTCTTTGAATTTAATTTGGCGATTGGAAGTTGTTTATACTATATCTATGCGTGTTTGGTTTTCTACCTACTGCGCTTAGGCGATACGAGGGGTGACAGCCCTCGTATCTAAGATTTAGGGGATTTTATATAAGGGACCTAGGGGTAAACCTGATCTCCTATAACCGTGGGTAGAAGGATGCGATTGAACCGGAAACGGTTCATTGTAGGGATTGATTCGATATCCTCGTACCATCTATCCCGTCCTTTTAGGCGGAGATAGCTCCCGATAGATGTGGTGGCTCATCAGGAGAGTGTATGATGTCCCTTCCACAAAACCATAGCTAAACGTCTAGACAACGCCAATTGACAGTATTGTTTTGCAACACACAAGCGAAACCGAAGTCCTAGAATCACCTTTGAAGACCTCGGCACGCTCCCTTCTTCCTCCGTGTGACACCGTATAGAGTATAGTCCATCGACAACCCTCACAAGTCGAAACCTCATAGAGTTTTACTTTCGAATAATTTCAACCATTGAACATATCGATATTTGAATCCCAGTCCCTGTGGGATCGATAATCTTTTATTATTTGATGACATCCGTGCACTTGCGGGTGTTGAGCGTGAGTGCGCGCTTCGAGTCCTCGACGACCTCTATCGCGAGATTTGAGATCGCGATCTCGTGCATCAAGTTTTTGGCGCCGTTGCCGGGGACTGATTGATTCGATATCGAACTGAATAGTGGAAAATTGGATCAGACTTAGGATTAGATTTATTTACTTTCTAGTTTGCTTTAGTTACTTTAGTTTTATATTTTCCATATTTAGATTTAGTTTTTAATTTTTAGTTTTTATTTATTTATTTTTAGCAGTAGTTTTTGCATTTCATTATTGCATCTTAGGTTTTATTAGCTAGATTGTTTTATTTTCTGCCTCTTAGGACTAGGTAGCACTCCAAATTTTTTGTGGCTTGGTTCGTCGTATAATTAGATGCTTAGGATCAGAAGGCCTGATTCCGATCGACTTAGAAATCGAGCGAACCTTTCATTGTCGGAAAGCAGAGCAGCGAAGGATGGAGGATCAAGCCGCATCCGAAGTGAACATAGGTAGCCGAACTCTGCGAGACTACGCAGCTCCTAACGCTAGAGGATTTAGGCCGAGTATAGCTGGACCATCTATTTCGGCAAATAACTTTGAGGTGAAACCAACACTTATACATATGGTCTAGCAGAGTCAATTCAGGGGAGTTGCGACTGAAGACCCGAACTGGCACCTTGAGGCATTTTTAGAAATATGCTCGATAATGAAAATGAATGGAGTCCCTACTGACGCGATTAGCCTGAGCCTATCCCCATTCTCACTGTGGGATAAGGCTAAGGCATGACTTCACTCCTTACCTTCGGGGAGCATCACTACATGGGAGCAATGTGAGCAGTAGTTTCTAAACAAATACTTCCCACCAAGCAAGACTGCTCACATGCACCATCTCATCACGAGCTTCCGCCAGAAGGAGGGGGAGTCCTTATTCGAAGCTTGGGATCGCTACAAAGGGCTACTCTACCAATGCCCCCGCCACGGACTGGAGAGGTGGTTGGTGATCCACATCTTCTATAATGGGATCGCGTACGCCACGAAGATGTCCCTGGATTCTGCTACAGGAGGAGCACTGATGAACAAGACCATAGAGGAGTCAGAGGAGCTGATAGAAGAGGTGGCCCAGAACCACCATCAATGGGCTTCTGAACGTGGTCAACCTACGCCTGCAGCAGGATGATACACTGTCAACTCCATGGACCACCTGATAGCGAGGATGGATACGCTCAACAGACGGTTCGAATCTTTGAATCCTTTATCTGCATGCGCGTCCATTGACTTTGGAGAGGGAGCTGAAGTGTATCGAGAGGACCACTATGGAGGGCAGGGAACCTTAGAGGAGCAGATTAAGCATATTGATGCGGTTGGGGACTACGACCAAAGACCCAACAACCCATACTCCAACACCTACAATCCCGGATAGAGAAATCACCCAAATTTCTCCTATAAGAATAACTCGGGAAACTCACAACCATCAGGGGGGTATGGGCAGCAGCAGGGCAATGGGCAACGACCACAGAACTCCAGACTGGAACTGATGATGGAGGACTTCATTGCTACCCAAACTAAGGCCAATGAGGAATTTTGTCATCAACATCAGAAGTCTGAAGAATCACTCAGGGACTTGAAGGCCACCGTTGATGACCTTGCAAGTCACACCAGAATATTGGAGATGCAAGTGGCCCAGATAGCCCAAACCGTGTCGCAACCTGTGAAGATCTTTCTGGTGAGTCAAGCTAAAGAGGAAGGAGTGGGCAGAGTAGCAAATTCGCCAAGGGGTATGCAGCCATGATTACCACCCTACTTGACCAAGCTGAAATTGAAGAAAATACTCCACTACAGCTTGAGGACCCCGATGAATTTGTTATTCCCTACTCAATTTATGGGGAGACCTTCGATGAAGCTCTATGCGATCTGGGATCATCAGTCAGTGTGATGCCCTATGCATACTATCTGAAGATGGGATTGAATGAGCTCCAACCAGCGAATCTTGGTATTGGTATGAGGGATGACTCAGTCAAGGAACCCGTCGTCTTGTTTGCACACATGCGTGTGGTGATTGGGGATTTTGTGATACCCACGGACTTCATCATACTGGACACATGACCAGATCCCCAGAATTCCATCATTCTAGGGAGGCCTTTTCTAGTGACTGCAGGGGCGTGCATAGACATGAAGGCACACCAAATCTCCCTGGAGGTAGATGGGGAGATCATCCTCTTCAGCCTTTCGGAGCACAGAGCCCCCTACCTCAACGACTTAATGTTTAGCAGAGTGAAGCCGGAACCACTAGATGAAGCTTCCGAGACGGATGAATGGAGGTTCACTTAACCTCCAGAGCCAAGTTGATAGTGGAGTGTGGTTGAGCTAAATGACCTTAAACAAAGCGCTTCTTGGGAGGCAACCCAAGTTTAGTTTTAGATTTCCCTTTGATTGTATTGCATGCATTCATTTAATTTTAGTTTTGATTTCCATCCCATTTAGAGTTAGGACTAGAAAAGAACTTTGCTAGGCAAAAATAAAATCCATATTAACCTACACGGCGAAGTGTATGAGAAAATTCGAACCCTAACATAAAACGGGGAGAAAAATAGGGACACACAGCCTGGCCGTGTGTTTTCCCACAGCCGTGCCTGACTGACCCGAGGCACACACGGCCTGGCCATGTGTTTTCACACGATCGTGTCACGCAAGGTTAAAAGGGCCGAGCTATGTGTTTTCACCCCATTTGTGCCGTGTGCTTCGAGTGCTCTTGCCCTAGTAATGTGGCTTCGTCTTCCCCGCCATCTAGAAGAACTTTTAACCTCAAAGGAAGCAAAAATAAGCAAGGATGAGGAGGACCAAGCATGTAACACCTCGATCCGGTGCTTCGGAACGACGAACAAGGAGAGCCGATGCCCCTCAAGCTCCGGAGGAGGGTAACTCCCTACCCACTCTTCTTTTTCGCAATAATGAACATAGAGATAGATATAATATGCTTTCTACTCGTAAACTCACTGCTACTAGGTACTTAGATGAAGATTTGCTAGAGTCTTTAGGGTTGTTGAGTGATATTCAAGCCTTATTTGCAAAAATGGGGTGGGAAGAGATGATGGGAATAAGGCACCTAACCTACCCTAAGATAGTTCTAGAATTTTTGAGTTCCTTAGAGGCGGAAATTTTAACAGGTGGAGAGAGCGAAGAGGGTAGGATAACTTTTAGGATTTTTAACATTAAGCATGAGTGGACCTTTCACCAATGGAACTCATGCTTTGGCTTGCCGAGTGGGGGAGAGAGAAGAATCCCTATTGGGTTCAACGCTCGGGTATTTTGGACCGAGTTGACGGGGGAGCACGCTTATGACCCTTCTAGGGCCAAAGTGTCGCGCCTTCAAAACCCCGTCTTCCGATACCTCCACCGCATCATACCCAGTACTATATTTGGTCGTGGGGAGAGTGATGGTGTAGTTGGAGCTAGCGAGCTGCTTTGCCTCTGGGATATGCTACAAGAAAGGAGTAGCATCGATGTAGGGTCCCACTTCATCAGACACTTAGTGAAGATGGGCAAAGCAGCACGAGGAGAGATTAATGTGGGGGGGGGGCCCTCCTTACTCACATTTGCCATAGGATGGGGTGTGATTACACTGCATTAGAGAGTATAGAGGGGAGCCCTAGGATCGACCTAAGAGTGTGCTTGGCCATGAAGATGATTGTGAGAGAAGGACACTCCTTATGCTGTGTAAGGAAAAATCTAATGACACTTAGGCTCCTCGACCCTGATCGTACCATCATCACTACACGCGCCAACTGGCGCTTGGACATGATAGTGGAGTCCCCTCCACATGAGGGACCACCCACATCGGCGCCCATCTCTCCCCCTTTACATCACTCTCACTCCAGTCTACACATGCATAGGAGCCCACCTAGTCCACGCCGATATGAGTCTGCACCTGCACAACTACATTTTTCCACCTTTGAGCAGGATGTAGGTGTTGGTTGATCCGTGAGGGGAAACTTCGCTTCCCACTTCAACTCGGTGGCTTGTTCATGGCGATCCCATCGATGTCCCCGGATTAAAAATTTAATCCTAGACAAAAGGGAACACCCAAGCAACCTTGTCATCGTCGAGCTATTCGTTTAGAGTGGTCACTTGAACAAACTTGTTGTTCAAGCGACCTACCTCTATTCTACGAGTAGCCGCGGAATAGACGATGTACGGATCGCCAACTTTTGTGTTTATGTTCGGGATCCAAGTATTATTTAGCCACAAAATAGAATATATCATGCACATAATTGAAAAACAAATATAAACATGATACAAGAGAAAATAGAGAATCGATATACCTCTCGATCTTCTATTGTATGACCTTCCTCCTTTCGGACGTCGTGTGGGCGACGATCTACCAAAAGTTGAAGCTCCTAGATCACAAATCTTCCTTCCTTGCTCGTTCTGAGCAAGAGGAAGAATAGAAACAAGGCTCTTTTCCTTCTTTCAACAAACCACCAACCTCCAAGGATGGAGCTTGCCGCCGGCCAAGAAGGAAGAGGAGATTATGAAGGAAACCGACCAAGACACCATGGGAAAGCCCTATATCTTGTTACCACCAGCCAAGGAGAAGGAGAAGGGAAGCTTTGGCCGCCGGCCAAGGTAAGGAAGGAGCTATTTGGGCACCGGCAAGCTTGAGGAAGAAGGAGATAAGGAAATAGATTCCTTATTTGGTGCCGCCAACCCCTATTCCTCTTGCCGCCCAAAACCCTAGTCCTTTCTCTATCTCAATTATCCTCCATGCCAACCCCTTGTTCTCCTTTTATAGAGTTAGGGATAAGCCTCCTTTTAATCTCCACCATTGGTTCTAGGGATTTAATCTCAAATGTCGGATCTAGAGATTTAATCTCAACCGTCGGATATAGAGATTTAATCACAACCTTTGGATCTAGAGTTTTATTTCTATCCATTGGATCTAAGCTTCATGAGGTTTTAATAGGCTACAATAGGGACCATGAGGAGGAGTTGGATCTTGGCCACCCATGGATCAAGCCCACATAAAGTCCGATCCATTAATGATAATCCAATCCACTAAAGGATTATCATTGATCTACCTCACCAACCCCCATAAGATAATATGGGCTCCATATATTATTTGTACATTTTCTCCCTGTGTTTAAGATCTCGAATGTCCATCGATTAATTAATTTAAAGACCATTAATTAATCAACATCTAACTCCATGAGTAGTACCACTCAACCTTTTCATCATGCCGGACCAAGTCCACCTGCAGGGTTTACATGATGAACCTTATGAGATCCTCAAGGGGACATCATCATCCTAATATATAGGACACGGTTTCCTCCTATAATCAATGACACACCATATAAATAATACCATTTCCCAACTTACCGAGCCTATCGATTTAATCTATAAATCTCGCCCATTGGTAAATCAAAGAAATGAATACTAAGTATATGTGCCCGTTATTATATTGGGATTAAGAGCATGTACAATATAATATCTGAGGTCCGATTCGATTATGAAGTCAGCAATAAATCGAATCACCTCTAAGTCGGTCCTGCTCAATACACACAAAGTATACTAGTGTGATTTAATGGTCAAGACAAACCAATACCAAATCACACTACAACCACACCAATGGTTTGTTCAAAGCCATCTCGATTGTGAGCCTTTACTTATACTTTACAAGGAGCCGATAACATGATCTCCCGTGTGACACCACACACCATGTTATCTATAATATAATGTATTAGACAATATGCATAACCATAAAAATATGTAAACAATGATCATGTGATTCTTATTTCAAAAATTAAGATGTCCATACAAAAGATAGACTTTTCAGTATACATCCCAACAATCTCCCACTTATACTAAAAGACTATGTTGTCCTCAAACTGCCATACATCTGATCCCCATTCCCTCCACATGCCTATCAAAATCTTGTTAGGGCAATCTCTTGTCGCGATATGGTTTTGATGTGTGTGGCAAAGGGTTTAAGTTAGGTTGTTATTATGATTTGATATGTGCATTGGAGTCTTGCAGGACTTAGTAATTTGCACATGGAGCCTTGGCGGGTTCACCACTCAGAACCTCGTGCTTGAGTCGGAGAAGGAGCATTGCAGAGTCGTGCGCTTGATGCTGTCGAGGGACCGTCGGACGAGATGACTTGAAGCGAAGCCAAGGAAGCAGACTTCGGAGGCAAGAGACACGAAGGAGCATTGCAGGGCCGTGCGCCTGATGTTGCCGAGGGACGTGACCATGAACGAAGAGAGCTTCAGCGAAGGACTTCGAGTGAGATGAGAGAATGAGTGAATTGTAAGTAGCTCATTAGGTGAACTTGGCCGAATGGCTAAGTGTCGGATGATTTTTCCCGACATCAGTCGACTGCCATGGAATGGAAGTCGACTGCTCTGAGTCGAATGAGTTCGACTGGTATCCAACTGAGTCATTTTGGGGCCAATAGTCGACTGCCATATGTGGGCAATCGACTGCCAAGACCATCAGTCGACTGCTGAAGGTAGCAGTCGACTGATCAAGAGGGTTTGGGCCACAGAACCACTCGTAGCCGACTGGGCAGTCGACTACGGAGGCAACAGTCGACTGATGGGATCCATCAGTCGACTGCCAAGTGATCCGTTGGACTATAACAGTCGGGATCCGACGTGTTCGGAGGCCGTTGAAGTGGCAGCAGTCGAATGCCAAGGGCAACAGTCGACTGATGGCGACCAACGGAAAGAAATCAGCCCTCTCTATAAAAAGAGAGGGTGTGGTCTTTTGGATGGCTAATGCTTATATTCCAAACCATCATCCAAGTGCTCCACAAGTGATAAACTCCTTCTTCTAGATCTCTTTCACATCTATTGTAAAAGAAGGAGTGTTCTTGAGTTGTAAGGGTTACCTCCACCTAGCTTAGTGCAAAGGAGAGACCGATAGTGATTTAGTTGCGGAGTGATTCACCGAGGACGAATCGGGGATCGTGGATTAGCGGCGTAGCCGTGAACCACGTTATATTTCAGTGTTAGCATTGTTTGTATTCTTCTTGGTTTATTTGCTTGTCTTTATTAGTATTCCGCTTGCGCTAACAATTGTGTAGATGAGCAAATTCCACCATCCAACGACAAAGGGCTATTCACCCCCCTCTAGCCAGCCGATCGATCCCCTACAAGTGGTATCAGAGCCAAGGAAAGCTTGTCGAGGACTAACCGCCACAACAAGTACATTCAAGAATGACCGACTCTAATATTCATCCGCCGAAGTTCGAGGGGGAATTCTCTTGGTGGAAAAAGAGAATGGAGGTATTTTTCGAGACCGATTTCGAAATTCTCTTAATTATGGAAAACGATTTTGAATTGCCTAGGAATGAAGATGGGGAGCCATTGGAGAAAGCAAGGTGGAGCAAGAGGCAAAGAGAAGAATATTTGGCGAATTCAAAAGCCAAGCACCACCTCTATAATGTACTCCCCCAACAAGAAGTTAACCGGATTGGGGAATGCTCTAGTGCCAAGGAGATGTGGGAGAAGCTAGTAGAGCTTCATGAAGGCACTTCGGAGGCCAAACTTGCAAGAAGAGACCTCCTCCGCTCCCAACTATCAAACATCAAATTAGAAAAGGGAGAAAAGGTAACATCATTGCATTCTAGGTTTAAGGAAATTTTGATTGGACTAACAAGTGTAGGAGAAAGGCTCTCCAACCGGGACATGCTCATGAAAGCAATTGATGCTTTTCCCCGGTCATCAAAATGGAGCTCAATGGTGGACTCCTTCTACATGTCCAAGAACCTAGATGTGAGCACCTTGGAGGAGTTCTTCTCAACAATGGAGCTCCACGAAATGAGGCTTGAAGGAATACAAGAAGAGCCAAAGTTTCAACCTTCAAGAGGAGTAGCCTTGATGGCACACAAGGGGAAGAAGAAGATAGAGATCCCCTCCTCCTCCATGGATAGCACGGAAGAAGCCTATATGGTAAGGAGGGTAAGGCGTGCGTTAAAAGGTTTTCAATTTAATAAATCTAATGATAGGAGTAGAAGACCAAGGGGGAAAATTATTTGCTACAATTTCCAAGGAGAGGGACACATAAGGGACAATTGTCCCCTCTTGAACAAAAACAAGGAGGAGAAGAGAAAGAAGGAAGAAAAGAAGAAGAAGGGGAGCAAGAAGAAAAAGGAAGAAGAAAAGAAGGCCAAAGAAAAAGGGAAGGCCAAGGCATTCAAAGCAAAGACATGGGATGACCCTTCTTCCTCATCCTCATCCGAAGAAGGAGAACATGTATACTCCAACCTTGCCCTAATGGCCTTCGATGACTTAGATTGCTCCTCCTCCGAAAATGAAGAAGCAAGCTCAAGTGGAGAGAGCTCAAGTGAAGGGGTAGCCTCCTCTACATCCTCATCATCGGAAGAGGATTTGATAAATGAGGTAACGAATCTACCCCCTAAGCAAATAATGTCTATGATTTCTAGCCTCACTAAGGATTTATTTAGGGCAAAGAAAAGAAATAAATGCATGCTTGAGCAAATTAAGGATTTAGAACAAAAATTAGAAAAATCATGTTTTAATGATGATAATGATGATGCATGCTCACATGAATATATGCCATTTAATGTTAATGATGCATGCATAGAAGAAAATAGGGCTCTAAGAGAAAAGGTAGACTATTTAACCAAGGCCCTAGAAAAATTTACAATAGGCTCCAATACCCTTAACATGATAATTGGGAGCCAAAGGGCAAGTTTCAACAAGAAAGGCCTAGGTTACAAAGAAAAGAAAAATGAAAAGGCCTATAAATGTCTAATAGCTAGGGGTCAAGACAAAAAGAAAGTAATTGCTAGGAAATGGATCCCTAAAGAATTTTTAGTGAACCCCATAGGCAAGAATTTATATTGGGTTCCAAAATCCATCCTTAAGGGTTAGGAAAACCCTAGGATAGTCAACCATATGGACTTTACCTATATCATATTTTTGGTTGACTTAGGATGGCGGGACAATATTTTTGAAATAGTGTTAGGTGATGATAATGCACCTATAAATAGATAAATCATGCTTTAGGTGATATTTCTTTTATTATCATGATATAATACCTAATGCATGATCACAATTTGATGATTAGATTTGTTTCATGATCATAATGTGAAATTAATTCATATACATCTTTATGATCATGTGGAATGATAGGATGATACTTAACCTTGATAGAATTGTATGAAAATAATGGTTAAGTATATACAAATACCTTTAGGATACATCTCACACTCACCATAGGCTACTTTGATTGAAAACTTAGCACGAGTGAGATGTTACGGTGATACAAATGTCCACTAATGCCTATGGCATTTAGATGGTCATTTAAAGTATCAAAATAGCAATAATAGACCAATCATGGGGAAGGCTTATGTTTAATTCATAGACATATTGTCCAAAGATCATGGTTGGATATTTCATATGTTTTCAAAACAATTTCTTACTTTAAAATCTGTATGTTCATGTTTTGAAACAATCCAAAGCAAGACTAGGTGTTAAAATGGATACAAACATGATCAAAAACCTAGTGGTTTTTAAAGCTTTTGGATTTTTGGCAAATACTTGAAAATATAATGATTTTTCATGAACAACTATTTTTCATGGATAAAAATACTTACAAGAAATATGTTCCCCAAATTTCACTATTTTTCGAATTTTTTGAAATTTATAATGTATTTCTGAATTTCGTCCAGAAAATCAGAATTGCTGTTTTCCTTGTGCCAGTCGATTGCCATACTGATAGCAGTCGACTGATGGACTGTAAACGAGCACAGTAACCTGATTTTATCAGGTTTTTGACTTATTTTAATGTTTATTTACCTCTAGACTTGATGCCATGCTTGTATAAACATTGTTTAATATTTTTGATGGTGTCAAAGGGGGAGAAATGTATATGTTTAAGTAAGGGGGAATATATTTAGGGAGAGTTTCATGTATTAAGGGGGAGAGTTGCTAATCATGTTATTTACATGCTTTCCTTTCTTAATATTTTATCAAATGTTTTTACCTAACTTAAACAGATTGCCACACATCAAAAAGGGGGAGATTATTAGGGCAATCTCTTGCCGTGATATGGTTTTGATGTGTATGGCAAAGGGTTTAAGTTAGGTTGTTATTATGATTTGATATGTGTGTTGGAGTCTTGCAGGACTTAGTAATTCGCACATGGAGCCTTGGTGGGTTCACCACTCAGAACCTCGTGCTTGAGTCGGAGAAGGAGCATTGCAGAGCCGTGCGCTTGATGCTGCCGAGGGACCGCCGGATGAGATGACTTGAAGCGAAGCCAAGGAAGCAGACTTCGGAGGCAAGAGACACGAAGGAGCATTGCAGGGCCGTGTGCCTGATGCTGCCGAGGGACGTGGCCGCGAACGAAGAGAGCTTCGGCGAGGGACTTTGAGTGAGATGAGAGAATGAGTGAATTGTAAGTAGCTTATTAGGTGAACTTGGCCGAATGGCTAAGTGTCGGATGAGTTTTCCCGACATCAGTCGACTGCCATGGAATGGAAGTTGACTGCTCTGAGTCGAATGGGTTCGACTGGTATCCGACTGAGTTGTTTTGGGGTCAGAAGTTGACTGTCATATGTGGGCAGTCGACTGCTAAGACCATCAGTCGACTGCTAAACGCAGCAGTCCACTGATCAAGAGGGTTTGGGCCACAGAACCACTCGTAGCCGACTGGGCAGTCGACTACGGAGGTAGCAGTCGACTGATGGGATCCATCAGTCGACTGCCAAGTGATCCATTGGACTACAACGGTCGGGATCCGACGTGTTCGGAGGCCGTTGAAGTGGCGACAGTCGACTGCCAAGGGCAGCAGTCGACTGGTGGCGGCCAACGGGAAGAAATCAACCATCTCTATAAAAATAGAGGGTGTGGGCTTTTGGATGGCTAATGCTTATATTCCAAACCATCATCCAAGTGCTCCACAAGTGATAAACTCCTTCTTCTAGATCTCTTTCACATCTATTGTAAAAGAAGGAGTGTTCTTGAGTTGTAAGGGTTACCTCCACCTAGCTTAGTGCAAAGGAGAGACCAATAGTGATTTGGTTGCGGAGTGATTCACCGAGGACGAATCGGGGACCATGGATTAGCGGCGTAGCCGTGAACCATGTTATATTTCGGTGTTAGCATTGTTTGTATTCTTCTTGGTTTATTTGCTTGTCTTTATTAGTATTCCGCTTGCGCTAACAATTGTGTAGACGAGCAAATTCCACCATCCAACGACAAAGGGCTATTCACCCCCTCTAGCCGGTCGATCGATCCCCTACAAAGCTCTCGCCGGAAGGGACTTAGTGAAGGATCTGTCAGGTTATCCTCCGATGCAATCTTGGCCACAACAACTTCTCCTCTCTTTATGATTTCACTTATCAGGTGGTACTTGCACTTTATGTGTTTACTAGCCTTATGGGCTCGTGGTTCCTTCGAGTTTGCAACTGCACCACTATTATCACAATAAATTGTGATAGTTCTGGGCAAACCAAGAATCACTTCCAAGTCCATCAGGAAGTTCCTGAGCCACAGCTTCTTTGGCCACCTCAGAGGCTGCCACATACTCAGCATCCATGGTAGAGTCCGCCACCCATTTCTGCTTGACACTCCTATAGAGGATCGATTGGCCGGCTAGAGGGGGGGTGAATAGCCCTCTTAAGATGGATGTCGGAATTCTCTCGTTCGTTTGCTCGTCTACACAATCGTTAGCACAAGCGGAAGCATAAACAATAAAGACAAAGCAATAAATGAAAATACAAACGCTAACAAAGAATGTAACGTGGTTCACGGCTACGTCGCTAATCCACGATCCCGATTCGTCCGAGGTGAATCACTACTCCAAAGCCAATCACTATTGGTCTCTCCTTTGCACCAAGCTAGGTGGAGGTAACCTTTACAATCAAGATCACTCTTCTTACAATAAGAATGGATGATGATGAGCAATCCACTTTTCGGATGAAGAGCAATCCAAGTCATCAAAAGCCATCAAGGCCAAATTGGTGACAAAGGCATTCTCCTCATCCGATGATGATGATGAGGATGAGGATGGGTCATCCCAAGTCCTTTCCTTTAGAGCTTTGGTCTTCCCCTTTTCTTTTGTCTTCTTCTCCTCTTCCTTCTTTTTCTTGCTCCCCTTTTTCTTCTTCTTTTCTTCTTTCTTTTTCCTCTCTTCCTTGCTCTTGTTTAGGAGAGGACAATTGTCCCTTATGTGCCCCTCTCCTTGGCAATTGTAGCATATGACCTTCCCTCTTGGTCTCCTATTCCTATCATTTGATTTGTTAAATTTAAAACCCTTTAAAGCACGTCTTACCCTCCTTACCATATAGGCTTCTTCGGTGCTATCCATGGAGGAGGAGGAAGACGCTTCGTCATCGGAGGAGGAGGGGATTTCCATCTTCTTCTTCCCCTTGTTCGCTATCAAAGTTACTCCTCTTGAGGGTTGAATTCTAGGCTCTTCTTGTATTCCTTCAAGCCTAGTTTCGTGGAGCTCCATTGTTGAGAAAAATTCCTCCAAGGTACTTACTTCAAAGTTCTTGGAGATGTAAAATGAATCCACCATGGAGCTCCATCTTGAAGACCGGGGAAAGGCATCTATGGCCTTCATTACCATATCCCGGTTGGAGGGCTTTTCTCCTACACTTGTTAGCCCAATTAATATTTCTTTAAATCTAGAATGTAGGGAAGTTACCTTTTCTCCCTTTTCTAATTTGATGTTTGAGAGTTGGGAGCGGAAAAGGTCTCTCCTAGATAGCTTGGCCTCGGATGTGCCTTCATGGAGTTCTACAAGCTTTTCCCACATCTCTTTGGCGCTAGCACATTCTCCGATCCGGTTGATCTCTTGTTGAGGGAGCACATTGAGAAGATGATGTTTTGCCTTTGAGTTTGCAAGGTGTTCCTCTCTTTGCTTCTTAGTCCAACGTGATTTTTCAATTGGTTCACCCCTTTCATCCCTAGGCAACTCGAAACCATTTTCCATTATAAGCATAATATCAAAATCGGTCTCGAAGAATACCTCCATTCTCTTTTTCCACCAAGAGAATTCGCCGTCGAACTTCGGTGGGTGGATGTTTGAGCCGGCCATTTTTGATGTAGAGCTTGTTGTGACGGTTAGTCCAGTGACAAGCAACCTGGCTCTGATACCACTTGTAGAGGATCGATTGGCCGGCTAGAGGGGGGTGAATAGCCCTCTTAAGATGGATGTCGGAATTCTCTCGTTCGTTTGCTCGTCTACACAATCGTTAGCGCAAGCGGAAGCATAAACAATAAAGACAAAGCAATAAATGAAAATACAAACGCTAACAAAGAATGTAACGTGGTTCACGGCTACGCCGCTAATCCACGATCCCGATTCGTCCGAGGTGAATCACTCCTCCAAAGCCAATCACTATTGGTCTCTCCTTTGCACCAAGCTAGGTGGAGGTAACCTTTACAATCAAGATCACTCTTCTTACAATAAGAATGGAGTAAAAACAAGTAAGAAGAGTTTAGAGCTTGTGGGGCACTAGGAAGATCACTTGGAGCATAAGCATTAGCCTCTCAAAGGCTCACACCCTCTCTTTTTATAGAGAGGGCTGATTTCTTCCCGTTGGCCGCCACCAATCGACTGCCGTCACTACAATGACCTCCGAACACGTCGGATCCCCAGTTACGTATTACTGCACCTGAAAGGATCTGAATAGATCAATCTAAGCGCGGTCGGGTTGGCTAGGATCATGCCTAATATTTAATTGAGCTAAGTGGCCAATGCGATATCCACTCTATGTTGCCATTCCATGGCGGTCGGCCCGGCATAAACCCTCGATTGGATACAGTCGACACACTCGGCTCAGGCGTCGTGCCATGACATAGCGGTGGTGTCAGAAAAATCAGACGGCCATAGCGATTTCACCTAAGAGCTACCCCTCCCCGGGTTACAATCACTCACTCTCATCTCTCGGAGTCCCTCGCCTTCGAAGTTCTCTTCGTTCTCGGCCACGTCCCTCGGCTGCATCAGGCGCACGACTCTGCAATGCTCCTTCGCGTCTCTTGCTTCGAAGTCTACTTCCTCCGGCTTCACTCCAAGCTTCTCGTCCGGCGGTCCCTCGGATGCTCCAAGCGCACGGCTTCCGCAAAGCTATCCTTCACCGACTCAAGGCACGAGTCATGAGATGTGAAACTCGCCACAGCTCCATGTGCAAATTACTAAGTCCTGCACGACTTCAACGCATATATCAAATCAACATAACACACTAACTTAAGCCCTTTGCCACACCATCAAAACCATATTACGACAAGAGATTGCCCTAATAACTCCTCCATACAATGGCTCCACCTCCCAAAGTAAACACAAAACCTGAGGTCGACTTACTGTTATCCCTATCAGATTGGAAGTCGGAATCCGTGTAACCCATAGGGAGTAATTTGTCTGCATGGTAAACCAGCATATAATCCCTAGTCCTTCTCAGGTACTTCAATATATACTTTACTGCAGTCCAATGTCCCTGTCCTAGATTACTCTGATATCTGCTGACCATGCCCACGGTAAAATAGATATCTGGTCTCATACATAGGATCGCATACATGAGGCTTCCTACCGCCGAAGCATAAGGAACCGCCTTCATCTCCTCTATCTCCTCAGATGTTCTAGGACACATCGCTTTAGATAGAGGAACTCTATGTCTAAAAGGTAGAAAACCCTTCTTGGAGTTCTGCATGCTAAAACGATCCATAATCGTGTCTATGTATGAAGCTTGGGATAAGCACAACATCCTTTTCCTGCGATCCCTTATAACCTTGATCCCAAGGATGTGTCCCACCTCTCCCAAGTCCTTCATATCAAACTGTTTGGACAACCATACCCTTACGTCCGATAACACCTTGATATTGTTGCCAATTAACAAAATGTCATCTACGTATAGTACAAGAAATACCACTATGTTTCTGTCACATCTCTTGTATACACAAGACTCATCCGGACTTTGAATAAATCCATAAGACTGGATTACTTCATCAAATCGGATGTTCCAAGACCTTGAAGCTTGCTTCAATCCATAAATGGACCGATTAAGCTTACATACAAGATGCTCTTTGCCCTTCGTAATGAATCCCTCTGGTTGCTTCATATAGATGTCTTCCTCAAGACTTCCATTCAGGAAAGCTGTCTTGACATCCATCTGCCACACCTCATAATCCATATGAGCTGCTATGCATAAGAAAATCCGGATAAACTTAAGCATGACTACCGGCGAAAAGGTCTCCTCATAATCGATACCCTCTTTTTGAGTATACCCCTTCACAACAAGCCTTGCTTTGAAGGTCTCAACCTTCCCATATATTCCTCTCTTTCTTTTATAGATCCACTTGCATCCAATGGTTTTTACACCATCGGGTGGTTCCACTAGCTCCCAAACCTGATTTGAATCCATACATTCAATCTCAGTATTCATTGCACTTTGCCATGATGCTGCATCTATATCTTGGATTGCCTCGTCATATGTCCAGGGATCAGGTTCATGTTCGCTAGGGACCAAATCAGAAGATTCTCCCAAGAACATGAATCTATCAGGCTGTCTAACAACCCTCCCACTACGACGAGGTATCTCCTGTGTATCCTCTGTGACACGTGGTGCAGTGACTTGTGGTATATCCTCTTGTACCAGTGGTACTGAAAAAGTGACTTCCCCTTTTAATTCCTCCAGAACAATTTTACTCTTGGGCTTGTGGCTCATCACATAGTCTTCCTCTAGAAATCTGGCGTTCGTGCTAACGATCACCCTCTGATCTCTAGGACTATAAAACAAATCACCCTTCGTTCCTCTAGGATAGCCAACGAACATGCGTACTTCTGTACGAGGTTCCAACTTACAAGCATCTGCCTTCAGCACATGTGCTGGACTCCCCCATATCCGAATATGTCTTAGACTAGGCTTTTGCCCAGTCCACAACTCTGTGGGAGTAGAAGGCACTGATTTAGATGGAACCAAGTTCAGAATGTACACCGCCGTATCTAGAGCATATCCCAGAACGAATTTGGCAACTCAGAATAACTCTTCATCGATCTAGTCATCTCCATAAGAGTCCTATTCCTTCGTTCTGCTACACCATTTTGCTAGGGTGTGCCAGGTGCAGACAATTGGGATTGAATCCCAGCCTCTGATAAGTAATTCCTAAACTCTCCTAAGAGGTACTCGCCACCACGATCAGATCATAGTGTCTTGATACTTTTACCTTGATGTTTCTCCACATCAGCCTTGAATTCTTTGAACTTGTCAAAGCATTTAGACTTGCGGCGCATCAGGTAAATGTATCCATATCTTGAGTAATCGTCTATAAAAGAGACAAAATACTCAAAACCACCTCTAGCTTGGATAGACATAGGACCACACAAATCAGAATGAACCAATTCTAACACATCTTTGGCTCTATACCCCTTGGCCTTAAAAGACCTCTTGGTCATTTTACCCTCCAAGCAAGATTCACAGGTTGGGAAATCCTCCACCACTAATGAACCCAAAGGTCCATCAGCTATCAACCTTTGAATTCTTCTTAGGTTAATATGACCAAGCCTAAGATGCCAAAGATATGTTTGGTTCATCTTCGAAGGTTCTTTTCTCTTATTGGAATTAGAAGATGAGTTATTTACTTCAATTTGCATCGTGGGAGGTTTTGGTTCAAGTGTGTATAGATTTCCTATCAATGCACCTGAACAGATAATATCCCTATTCCTTTTTATAACAACTCTGTCATTAAAAGAAATAAAATATCCATCCATAAATAATTTAGAAACTGAAATTAAATTCTTTCTAAATAAAAGTACATAAAGGCAATTCTTAAGAACCAAAAGTTTATTTTTCTCAAAAGATAAATGAACGTCTCCCACTGCAACAGCCGCCACCTTCGTGGCATCACCCAAGTACACGGTAATCTCTCCTTCAGCCAGTCATCTAGTTTCCTGGAACCCCTACAAAGTATTGCAGACATGATCAGTGGCTCCCGTATCTACACACCAGGTGTCGGTAGATAACACCGCTAAACATGTTTCAACGACTAGACCAAAAGATATACCTTTGTTCTGCTTGCGGTTGGGGCAGTCCTTCTTCCAGTGTCCAGTCTTCTTACAAGTGAAGCACTTGCCTTTCGGCTTCTTCACTATTCCCTGAGTACCTCCCACCGCCTTTGCCCCAGTTTTTTTTTCTTCTTCTTGCCTTTTGGCTTAGAAGTAGAAACTTTTGGGTCACTATGACATGTGCCTGAGTACTCTGACGAAATAGCCCCTATGCCGCCTGGAGTTCTGTCAGAAGCTCTGCCAACGAATACAACCTTTTGTTCATGTTGTAGTTCAGGTGAAATTGCTCAAAACTCCTAGGTAGAGACTAGAGAATGATATCGACCTGGGTTTCCCTATCGATCTCAGCTCCAAGGACCTCTAGCTCATTCAAATGAGCCATCATCTTGAGAACATGATCCCTTACGGGTGTTCCCTCGATCATGGTTGTCGTCATCAAGTTTCTCATGGCTTCTTGCCTTGCAGCCCGATTCTGGTGTCCGAAAAGCTCTTTGAGATTGTGCATCATGTCATAAGCAGTGGGCATGACTTGATGCTGATGTTGCAGTACATTTGACATAGATGCCAAAATGTAACACCGCACCATCTCATCGACCTTGATCCACTTCTTATAACACTCTCTCTCCTTTTCCCCAGAATCATCCGTAGGCTTAGGAGGATACTCTTCGAGGAGTACATATTTGTATTCCTCAGCAGTCAAGATAATGTCAAGATTCCTCTTCCAATCAACATAGTTGGGTCCAGTAAGTTTATTCTCATTCAGTATCACAGCAAGCGGGTTGAAAGTCATTTTGAAAGAAAACCTAAGAATCGCATAGATAAAAACATTAGATTTCAAAAAATTATTGATTCCTCAAACAATAAAATTTTAAAATCAACCAACACCTCAAAACACCGAGAATATCGTATGCCACGATAGTGTGGATGTATACGAATTCTACATTTGTAAGAGGAGGTTTTACCCATTAATTTTATTATCTTGTCAACCTAACTTTTTGACAAGTAAAATTAATAGTTGGTTCCTCTTTGACCCTACAAATAAAAGCAGTGACTCCGATGGGGAGGTTACTTATATTTGTATCTAAATGTTCACCATTACTCGGTACCAAGTTAATTATCTCGGGTTATGTGTCTTCCGATGGGGAAGTACACACACTCCTAAATAATTTCCTACATCCATATTTGTCCTTGTCATCCGCAAACAAACTCATCCGATGGGGAGGAAGGCACTCAGAGCCGACGCGCAAGTTTGTTTGCATCACATGTCAAATTGTAATGGAGGCCGTGGGAATTTATAAAAATATCCCGCTCCCACTTAGTAATTTGAAATTGAGGAATTTTCTAGCCTACGATATGCATATCAAAAAATAAGCAATAAATATGAAAAATAAAAATTTTCCAACTATTATGGCTTTTGTCTTCAATATGTCTACCGTCATATCGCCATCTCGTCCGCTCCTCCTACGCCATGTACGAGCCATCCGGAGATCCGAGCCGAGACTAAAATCTATTTTAATTTACATCCATCGATCCTATACTCCACGAGGGAGTGTACATGAAATCTAGATCAGAAGTAAACTAAAATAAAAAGAGTGGCTAAACAATGCCGTATCTAATTTACAAAAAATTAAATACTAGCCTTGTCAACCCTGAGGATTCAACAAAATAAACATTTACACACATACAATCACATACACACATATGACCATAATAGTCGGATCTTATGCCTGCAACCAAAGAGTTAACCTACGCATATCCTACTATTATCTAGCACATATAATATATGAAAAGTGCATAAAAATTAACCGAATCCTAAACACACAAAACTAGAAACCTTGGCTCTGATACCACTTATTGGTTGATCTGTGAGGGCAAACTTCATTTCCCACTTCAACTCGATCGCTTGTTCATGGCGATCCCATCGATGTCCCCGGATTAAAAATTTAATTCTAGACAAAAGGGAACACCCAAGAAACCTTGTCATCGTCGTGCTATTCGTTTAGAGTGGTCACTTGGACAAACTTGTTGTTTAAGCGACCTAACTCTATTCTACGAGTAGCCACGGAATAGACAATGTACGGATCACCGACTTTTGTGTTTATGTTCGGGATCTAAGTATTATTTAGCCACAAAATAGAATATATCATGCACATAATTGAAAAACAAATATAAACATGAAACAAGAGAAAATAGAGAATCGATATACCTCTCGATCTTCTATTGTATGACCTTCCTCCTTTCGGACATTGTGTGGGCGACGATCTACTAAAAGTTGAAGCTCCTAGATCACCAATCTTCCTTCCTTGCTCATTCCAAGCAAGAGGAAGAATAGAAACAAGGCTCTTTTCCTTCTTTCAACCAACCACCAACCTCCAAGGATGGAGCTTGCCGCCGGCCAAGAAGGAAGAGGAGATTATGAAGGAAACCGACCAAGACACCAAGGGAAAGCCCTATATCTTGTTACCACCGGCCAAGGAGAAGGAGAAGGGAAGCTTTGGCCACCGGCCAAGGTAAGGAAGGAGCTATTTGGGTGCCGGCAAGCTTGAGGAAGAAAGAGATAAGGAAATAGATTCCTTATTTAGTGCCGCCAACCCCTATTCCTCTTGCCGCCCAAAACCCTAGTCCTTTCTCTATCTCAATTCTCCTCCATTCCAACCCCTTGTTCTCCTTTTATAGAGTTAGGGATAAGCCTCCTTTTAATCTCCACCATTGGTTGTAGGGATTTAATCTCAACCGTCGGATCTAGAGATTTAATCTCAACCGTCAGATCTAGAGATTTAATCTCTACCTTTGGATCTAGAGTTTTGTTTCTATCCATTGGATCTAAGCATCATGAGGTTTTAATAGGATACAATAGGGACCATGAGGAGGAGTTGGATCTTGGCCACCCATGGATCAAGCCCACATAAAGTCCGATCCATTAATGATAATCCAATCCACTAAAGGATTATCATTGATCTACCTCACCAACCCCCATAAGATAATATGGGCTCCATATATTATTTGTACATTTTCTCCCCGTGTTTAAGATCTCGAATGTCCATCGATTAATTAATTTACTGGCCATTAATTAATCAACATCTAACTCCATGAGTAGTACCACTCAACCTTTTCATCATGCCGGACCAAGTCCACCTGCAGGGTTTACATGATGAACCTTATGAGCTCCTCAAGGGGATATCATCATCCTAATATAAATAATACCATTTTCCAGCTTATCGAGCCTATCGATTTAATCTATAAATCTCGCCCATTGGTAAATCAAAGAAATGAATACTAAGTATATGTGCCCGTTATTATATCGGGATTAAGAGCATGTAGAATATAATATCTGAGGTCCGATTCGATTATATAGTCAGCAATAATTCGAATCACTTCTAAGTCGGTCCTGCTCAATACACACAAAGTGTACTAGTGTGATTTTATGGTCAAGACAAACCAATACCAAATCACACTACAACCATACCAATGGTTTTTTCAAAGCCATCTCGGTTGTGAGCCTTTACTTATACTTTACAAGGAGCCGATAACATGATCTCCCGTGTGACACCACACACCATGTTATCTACAATGTAATGTATTAGACAATATGCATAACCATAAAAATATGTAAACAATGATCATGTGATTCTTATTTCAATAATAAAGATGTTCATACAAAAGATAGACTTTTCAGTATACATCCCAATAGCAGGTACGTCGACCCATGATTTCTCGGAGTTCCGATCGCTCCTCGACAACATATACATCGAGCAGCAGACGCAGAGGTAGCGATGGGAGGAGCAGAGCACCTACATGAAGGCGGAGTTCCAGGTCTTCCGGGAGCACTTCAAGCGGGCTGAGGAGTTCTATGATGAGGCTCGCATATACTTCTAGGAGGAGGCTGTTCGTCGTCAGGATGAGGCCGCCTATCGCCAGGAGATGTGGCAACACATGCATGCCCAGCGGGCACAGTGGGCCAGGGAGGAGGAGCACCGAGTAGCCGTTGCATCCACCAGCTCCAAGATCGACTACATGTACATGTGACATTAGTGACTTAGCAGCAGGTTCTTCCAGGATCCTGAGATGCCGAGGCTCCTAGACTTTCCACCTCGTCCACCATACTAGAGGTATATTTTTGTTTAATTCTGGGGGGGGGGGGGGAGGACCCCAAAGTTTATTTTGTTTGTTTTCTAGTAGTAGTTTCTTTTCCGGTATTTTCATTCATTTATTCATGCATGAGTTGTTGAGTTTCCTGCAGTACTTAGTTTTTGTTATCTGTAAAGCTGCCTCAGTAGTATTTTTAAAAAGTTGCTTACATGAGTTGTTCCCATAGGTAGCTTAACTTCATTTATCTCGTGGTATTTTATTTTATTCGCTCTAATGAATGTTCTAGACTTATACTGATTAGCTTTATTTTCACACTTACACATGTCGAACATTTTGAAAGGGATAATCTAGTGCATACCTAGTTATCATTCATCTCAGTAGTCTAGTACTTTGGAATCCATAGGTGACTCTAGGTTTAACATTTTAGTTACTGGAGATGCTCGGATTGTATAAGCCCATTTGGAAAAATCAAAATCCCAGTGAGAAGAAAAAAAAAAGAGAGAAAGAGAAAAAGATGAAAAAGAAAACAAAGAAAAAGAAAAAAAAAGAAAAAAAAGGAGAGAGAGAGAAGATTATGAGGGATAAAAAAATAGTTGTCGTGGGTGGAAATGGCTAGGTGCCCCTTTGAGACCGAGTTAGGTTACTGGGGAAACACCTACCAATTTCTCTCAATACCGAGCACGCCTTTGAGACTTTATGTTAGATCTAGGGAATGACCCTCGCTTTGGGCAGGTAAGTGTCTAAGAGCCGAAAATCTTAGGAAAGCTATGGGGTGACGACTTAACTCACTATGGAATGTGTATCCCCTAAGAATGATTCGCTTAGCACGAGCACGAGGAGCTAACTTAGTGAATTTCTAGAACATATTTATTTTGATTTGATTGTAAATACCAATTGATAAATTTAGTTAACATGCTAAGTATGAAACAATGTTTTTTTTAATATTTCATGACACTGAGGTTTGCTTGAGGACAAGCAAAGATTTAAGTTTGGGAGAAGTGGTGTGAGCAAAACATATAGGGTTTTAGGAGTAGTTTTCGCTCACATCTCATTACGTTTTATGATAGTTTTCATGCATATGATACTCTATTTTGCACGCATTTCCTATTTTCTGGTTCGGAGGTTTGCTCTTTGTACTTTTGTGCGCAGGTTAGCATTTCGGGTGAAAAAGGTGCACTTTCGGAGCAAAAGAAGGACATTTTGCAGCTAGACGCAGAGTGGGACATGGTCAGGGCGTGTGGCTACACACGACTGTGTCCAATGGGCGAGATCAGCCACCCCAAGGATGCACATGGCATGGCCATGTGGAAACACATGGCCGTGTGGTGGCCACTAGATTTGCGCGACTAGGGCTTTTTTCGAATTTTATAGATGTCCGAGGTGGTGTCTATATAAGGATGCCTCCGCCCAAACCCTAGGGGGAGGCACGACGGCTAGGACGACACACTGAAGCCCTAAAAAGCTTCGGGAACTCGGAACGGGGAGGGGAAATGCTGCCGGAGGTCCACTTTACACTTCAACGCCGGAGAGAATGTTGGGTTTCCGGCACCGCGGCGTGTGTGTGTTCGATCATGTTTCGTAAACATGAGCACAGCGGAAGCAATAAAAATAATAAATCTACATTTATTACAACACACACAACACACACATGAATATTACAACAAGTGTAGACATAACCGTAAATTTAAATTTGCAATAAAAGGAAATTTATCTACGTTATACCTTTCGTATGATGTGTAGCGGGAACGGCATCAACCGGAACGATCCTCGCTAGAATCGTCTCTATCCGTATCCACGCCGAGTTCCTCGGGATGACTTCGCTAAGACACGAGCTTCGTCTTCATACGGGTTACTAGCCTCGTGTTGAAGACGACGTGATCGAGAGATGATCACGATCCGAATCCAAATTCGGATCCTAATACGAGTTCTCAAAACTCGCTTCTCCGGAGAGGTATTCGTCAACCAATTGACGAATCCTTCGTCCTCCACCTTAGAGGATTACCGGAGATCGAATCCCCGGTAAGTTAGCCGCTGTCGGAGCTCTAACCCTCGTCCAAACGATGCTCTGACGAGAGAAGAACAAGCTGTCCAGAAAAACTGGACAGCTTTGGTGGAGGAGATAGGCGCCGGCCAACCAAGGGAAGAAAAGGCTCACCTTGATGGCAAACCTATAGGAGATCACGGCTGAAGCGCGGCAAGAAGGAGCAGACGGCGGCACAACAAGCTGGGCGGCAATGGAGGTTGGGCGGCAATGAATGTTGGGCAGCAACTCCAAGCTAGGGTTTTGGATTAGGGCTTAATTATCCCTTAAGCCCTCTTTTATAGAGAACTAATTCTTTTAATGGTTATTGGATCATAACCATTAGGCCCGTTAACCCGCTCCATTAAGATAAGTTAAAATAAACCAAACCATGATGGTTTATTTTAAGTTAAAACAATCCGAACCAACTTTTGGTTCATTCATTTAAAATAAACCAAACCCTTTGGTTTATTCTCCTCCATTGGATTAGAACCAAACCATTTTGGTTCATCCATTACGTCTTCATAAGACTCGACCCATCCACACTTCCATTGCGACTGAAACGATTTCATGCTCGCTTTATGTTTGGTCCAACCAAACCTAGTTTCTCTCGGTCTGAGAATCCCATTCTCAAGCTCGTTTTAAATCCTTTGGATTACGCTCGTTGTGCGTGTGACTAAATAGGTTCTCGGTTTATGTTGGCTGTCTATAATTAACCATTAATTATAGAACGATCATGAGTGGCACCTAGTAGTACATCATGATCCCCAATTAACCGAAAAGATCAACGGTTGATCCAGAACTATTTATGAAACCCTTCAGCAGCTCGAATGATTCGTGCCCCATTCCCTTCACTCATCTTATACCCACTTGGTTCAGGACATGGTCTATTGTGTCAGTCCCCACTAGGCTGACTACGTCACACCTAGCCCAAGTATCATTTCCTCGTCCTACGGATTCTGGTTACTCCACATGTATCGAAGAGTACCTTACTCTAAACATGTAATGCTTTGGCCAAAGACTTTAGTAACAATCCGACGAGAGGCCATGGGTATACATCTCCTCGCAAGGAGTGGTGAATCCTTTATAGGCTATTCAAACACCTTCGATCATTTTGACTTATACCCAATCATCCCGGGTCCACATCTCCTTAGAGATGTTTGCTTAAGATGTCAAAGCATAAGTCTCCATGATCAAGATGACTTGAATACCGCAAGTCCAAGGAACATCGCACTTAAGCCACAGTAAGAACTTCATTGACATATCTATATATGCAGAGAACCATATGAAGTCTTACGGCTGGTCACTCCAATGAACTAGTTACCATAACTAGCATCCACGATTAACTCCGGACATCACAATGTCTCCAGCTAGTGAGAATCAGCTGCTTGGATACACCAAGGAGTATACCTCGTGCTAGTCTCGACAGAATTGATGGTGTCCAAATCCATCAATTCATCGACTAGGGATAATTCCGATACTTCACAATTACACATGTAGAGATACTCACTAGTTGTGATCCAATCACAAATTCTCTCATGCTGTGAATCGTATCGTGGACATTCAGTAAATGAGTTTAAGATCCAATCAAATACATAAAACATGTATACTCAAATAGTGAATCTTCATTTATCATATAAATGGTTCATGCATAAGACGATTGCCTTAGGACATTTCTCATATATTACTAACAGACTCCCATTTGGCCTAATGCCAATCACTACGATATCCAATACCATAAGCTCGAACATGACCCTCAAACTTATTTTGAGGTAATGCCTTAGTCAAGGGATCCGCTAAGTTCCTTTCAGTGGGAATTTTTCTCGATTTGTATTTCGTTCCTATTGATGATCTCTCTGATAAGATGATAGCGGCGAAGCACATGTTTGGATCATTGATGAGACCACATCAAGTTCAGAGATGAGCTTCTTGATCCAAACCGCTTCCTTTGCTGCTTCCAAAGCTGCAATGTATTCTGCCTTAGTGGCAGAATCCGCTATAGCGTCAAGCTTGGAACCTTTCCAACTTATTGCGCCTCCATTCTAGGTGAATACATACCCAGACTGAGACATGGAATCATCCTTGTCTGTCTGGAGCTGGCATCTGTATACCCACGTATCACCATGTACCCTTCTCCATATATTAGGAACACATCCTTAGTTCTTCTCAAGTACTTAAGGATCGTCTTAACAGCCACCCAATAATCCATTCCTGGATCAGACTGGTATCTGCTCGTGACACTCAGAGCATACGATACATCGGGCCTCGTACATAACATAACATACATGATAGATCCTATTGCGGATGCATAGGGAATCTTACTCATGCAAATCCTCTCGTCTTCTGTGTGCGGACACATAGACTTCGAAAGGTGTACCCCATGCATGATGGGTAAGAAACCTTTCTTGGATTCCGACATGCTAAACCTCTTTAGCACTCGGTCTATATATGTAGACTACGAAAGACCAAGCAACCGTTTCGATCTATCTCTATAGATCTTAATCCCGAGGATGTAGGTTGCTTCTCCCAGGTCTTTCATGGAGAATGTCTTGGATAACCAAACCTTCACTGATTGTAAGATTGAAACATCATTTCCTATAAGTAATATGTCATCGACATACAATACTAGGAACACGACTGCACTCCCACTAACCTTCTTGTACACACAAGGTTCGTATGAATTTTGTGAGAAATCAAACCTTTTGATTGTCTCATCAAAACGGATATTCCAGCTCCTGGATGCTTGTTTCAATCCATAAATGGACCGTCGCAATTTGCATACCTTGGTTTTATCAACCGATGTGAAACCCTCAGGCTGTATCATATACACGTCCTCGAGCAGGTTTCCATTAAGGAAAGCTATTTTCACATCCATCTGTCATATCTCATAATCATAATGAGCCGCTATGGCCAGGAGCATCCGAATGGATTTAAGCATAGCTACAGGTGAATAGGTTTCGTCATAATCAACACCTTGCTTTTGACGATATCCTTTCGCCACCAATCTAGCCTTATAGGTAATCACATTACCATCCATGTCGATTTTCTTCTTGAAAACCCACTTGCACCCTATAGGCTTTATGCCTTCAGGTGGGTCAACCAAGTTCCAAACTTGGTTTTCATACATGGAATCCATTTCCGACTTCATGGCACCAAGCCACTTATCCCTTTCTGAACTTGTCGACTTCTTCATAACTGGTAGGCTCCTCATCATCAAAGTAACACTTCGATTCACTTACAAGAAATCCATATCTCTCGGGAATATTGCGTGTTCTACCAGATCTACGAAGATGTGGTGTTACAATAGGTCCAGCCGATTGCTCATCACTATGAGTTGTCGGCTGTTGTGCTTCACCAGGTATCTCATCAATGTCTATTTGAGTCTCTTGAGCCTCCTCAAGCTCGACGACACTCCCACTGTTTTCTTGCAAGAGAAACTCTTTCTCTAGAAACACAGCATGCCTTGAAACAAACACCTTTTGTTCCACAGGATGATAGAATTGGTAACCCCTTGTTTCCTTAGGGTATCCAATAAATAGACATTTATCAGACTTAGCATCCAATTTGTCTGATACAGTCTGCTTCACATAAGCAGGACAACCCCATATCTTCAAGTAAGATACATGAGGTTTCTTACTATTCCATATCTCATATGGAGTAGTTGAGACTACCTTGGTAGGCATTCTGTTTAACAAGTAAACAGCTGTCTGAAGTGCATAGCCCCAAAAGGACTTGGGAAGAATTGCATGATTCATCATTGACCTGACCATGTCCAACAAGGTTCGGTTACGCCTCTCAGATACACCATTATGCTGTGCTGTATAGGGTGGAGTCCATTGAGACAATATACCATTGTCTCTTAGGTAATCAAGAAACTCCTGACTCAAGTATTCACCACCTTGATCCGATCGAAGTATTTTAATACTATTGTCATGTTGTTTCTCTACTTCATTTCTGAATTCTTTGAACCTTTCAAAGGCTTCAGACTTGTGTTTCATCAAGAACACATACCCAAACCGTGAGTGATCATCGGTGAAGGTAATGAAGTAGCAATAGCCTCCTAAAGCTTGAGTTGACATAGGTCCACATACATCAGTATGTATTAGACCTAGTAACTCTCCCACTCGTTCACCTTTTCCAGTAAAAGGTAACTTAGTCATCTTGTCTTTTAAGCATGATTCACATGTATCGTATGAATCCAATTCAAACGATTCCAGAATTCCACATCGGTGTAATTCGGACATGGGTTTCTTGCTTATATGGCCAAGACGACAATGCTACATATGGGAGTCTAATTGATTATCCTTTCGAGCATGCTTGTTGCTCGCTTCGATATTGAAGATGTCACTGGATACGTCCAACGTATAAACACCATTGCTTAAAGTTCCAGTCCCATAAAGAACTCCATTCAAAGTTATGTAACAACAATTGTTACTAAAAGTCAAATGGTACCGATTTCTATTTAAACAAGAAATAGAAATGATGTTCTTTATCAACGAAGGAACATAAAAGCAATTGTCCAGTTCTAAGACAAGTCCTGTAGGGAGTTTCAACAAATGCGTTCCAATGGCGACTGCAGCAACCTTTGCTCCATTCCCAACACGCAAATTTGATTCTCCCTTGACGAGTCTTCTTCTATTCCTTAGCCCATGTATGTCATTACATATATGTGAGCCACACCCAGTATCCAATACCCAAGTGTTTGAGGAAATAGAATGACAATCAATAATGAAGATATCTGAAGAAGATGGGGCATCCGATGCCTTATTCTTCTTCACAGACTCAAGATAAATCTTGCACTTTCTTCGCAAATGGCTCTCCTTGCCATAATGATGGCAAGTTTCCTTTTGTGCTAGTTCTACCTTCTTAGCCCTTCTCTTCTTTCCCTTCTGTTGTTCCTTTGACTTCCTCTTAGAACCTTTCTTCGAGGAATCAACTAACAGCACCGTCCCCTGCTCATGCTTCTCAGAAGACTCCACAGTCTTCAGCATATTGAGCAGTACCACAGATGAACCTTCTAGCATCTCAGAGGTGAAGAGGAGCTTTGAGACTTCGAACCTTTCGAATCTCACTTGCTCATCAACCAACTCTCAAAGATGAAGGACTACGATATGAGCATCCATATGCTCATGCTGCTTTCGTAGCTTGGGTTCCATCGCGGCTAGCATGATGCAACTCATTTGTTCAGAATCACTCACATGTTTCTGATAGGCCAACAATTGGTCCAGAGTTGCATCGTCACTAGGACGGGCGGGAAGAGGCGCTTCGAGGACATTTGTAAGTTTTTCAACCTTGAGAACAATTCTCAAGCTTCTAAGCCAGTCCAAGAAGCTCGGCCCAGTCAATTTATTCGAATCCAAAATGGAACGCAAATTCAAAGACATCATGATCAATCTTAAAAATACAAAACGAGCATATATGAGAAAATGATTTTTAAAATGCATTAATATACATTTATAAATCCCATTCATTTTTCGAATTTCAAAAACCCCAAAATCACTTCGGGAGATCGTAGGTCCATCTCTGAATGGGCTGATATCCATCATAGTTATGAACAACCTTGGAGAGAGTCCAACAAGCCATTCATAACTACGACGGTAGGTATCATCTATACCGATTGCATATCACGTATATGCAACTATCACAATGTCCTATCAACTAATTGAATGTTCACACATACATTGGGTTGTTAACACATTAACAAGTATGCATCATATGCATAGCACCCAACTTCACCTCCCTTTACATCGACCTTGGAGAGAGTCCAACAAGCCGATGCTCCAGGTTAAAGCCAACCCATTAATCGAGAAATAGTTTTAATATGGTTAGAGCGCATTCAACCAATTAGCCCAGCTTGGAGAGAGTCCAACAACCAAAGATAACGATTGACCTCTGACTCTTACCATATTAGTATTAAACTATTCCATGGTTTGAACATGTTCGGGTTCGAGCCGGGCTTGGAGAGAGTCCAACAACCCAAACAAGAAACGGAACTCTGGTTCTAACCATATTAATGGAAGGTGTAGGCTTTAATATTGTTTAAGGGTTTTATGTCTCATCCTCTTTGCATGCAAATAACTATTATCTACATGGCATGACATACATGGCATACATCTACATGTCACGACACGCATGGCATAATGTTATGCATCTAATGCAATTACATGGCATACAATTATGTCATGTATATATTTCCTTATATGTCATAACTATTTATGGAAATAAAATATGTTTAAGATTTGATTCTCCAAATCAAATCATAATTAAATTAGGAAACAAATTTCCAAATCTAATCACATATTTTATTTATGGAATTATTTGATTAAGGAAAATCTATTTAGGAAACCAATTTCCTAAATCATTAAAACTACTTATGGAAATAAAATATTTTAAGATTTGATTTCCCAAATCAAATCATGATTAAATTAGGAAACAAATTTCCAGAATCTAATCAAATATTTTATTTATGGAAAATATCAATTTCCATAAATACATCCAACTTTCCAAAGTGGAAGATTTCATAAATACTTCTAGACTTTCCAAAATTGAAAATTTCCATAAATACTTCTAAATTTCCAAAATTAGAAAATTTAGAAATACATTCAGAATCTAATCAAATATTTTATTTATGGAAAATATCAATTTCATAAATACATCCAACTTTCCAAAAGTAGAAGATTTCTAAATACTTCTAGACTTTCCAAAATTGATTTCCATAAATACTTCTAAATTTCCAAAATTAGAAAATTTCCAGAAATTATGACTATCGCAGAAACCATTTTACGATTATGTAAACACAACTGGGCTCGATACCACCGTTGGTTTCAAGATCATACAAGGTGTGTGTTCGATCACGCCAGAACATGAACACAATGAAGCAATAAAATAATAAATCTACATTTATTACAACACACACAACACACGCATGCATATTACAACAAGTGTAGACATAACTGTAAATTTAAATTTGCAATAAAAGGAAATTTATCTACGTTATACCTTTCGTATGACGTGTAGCGGGAACGGCATCAACCGGAACGATCCTCGCTAGAATCGTCTCTATCCGTCTCCACGCCGAGTTCCTCGGGATGACTTCGCTAAGCCACGAGCTTCGTCTTCGTACGGGTTACTAGCCTCGTGTTGAAGACGACGTGATCGAGAGATGATCACGATCCGAATCCAAATTCGATCCTAATACGAGTTCTCAAAACTCGCTTCTCCGGAGAGGTATTCGTCAACCAATTGACGAATCCTTCGTCCTCCACCTCAGAGGATTACCGGAGATCGAATCCCCGGTAAGTTAGCCGCTGTCGGAGCTCTAACCATCGTCCGAACGATGCTCCGATGAGAGAAGAACAAGCTGTCCAGAAAAACTGGACAGCTTTGGTGGAGAAGATAGGCGCCGGCCAACCAAGGGAAGAAAAGGCTCACCTTGATGCCAAACCTATAGAAGATCACCGGAGGGTCACTGGAGGATCACCGGCTGAAGCTTGGTCGCCGGCAAGGAGCTGGACGGTGGCACAACAAGCTGGGCGGCAATGGAGGTTGGGCGGCAATGAAGGTTGGGCGGCAACTCCAAGCTAGGGTTTTGGATTAGGGCTTAATTATCCCTTAAGCCCTCTTTTATAGAGAACTAATTCTCTTAATGGTTATTGGATCATAACCATTAGGCCCGTTAACCCGCTCCATTAAGATAAGTTAAAATAAACCAACCCATGATGGTTTATTTTAAGTTAAAACGAACCGAACCAACTTTTGGTTCATTCGTTTAAAATAAACCAAACCCTTTGGTTTATTCTCCTCCATTGGATTAGAACCAAACCATTTTGGTTCATCCATTACGTCTTTATAAGACTCGGCCCTGTTAGTGCTTATAAGCTCCACATATCTCCACAATGGCATGATATTGTCCACTTTGGGTCTAAGCCCTCATGGTTTTATTTTTGGGCTTTACCCAAAAGGCCTCATACCAATGGAGATATCTTTTTTCTTATAAGCACATGATCTTTTCCATGTCTTACCAATGTGGGACTTTGATTGTATTCCTCATACTCCCAACAATCCCCCCCTCAAACGAAGGACCACATTGGGCCCCCCCTCAAGCCTATCCCTCCTCGAAGGATTTTCTCTGCTTGATGTCCGATCTTCAACCCACCAGACTTCCCCGCGGTTGTTCGGTCCCCGACCCAACTAGACTTCCTTCCTGATGTCTGGTTCTCTTGATCCGGACGTGGGAGCTCAACTTCCTTCGTTCGAGGTTCATGGCTTGACATGGACCATGGCTCTGATACCAATTGTTAGTGCTTATAAGCTCCACATATCTCCACAATGGCATGATATTGTCCACTTTGGGTCTAAGCCCTCATGGTTTTATTTTTGGGCTTTACCCAAAAGGCCTCATACCAATGGAGATATCTTTTTTCTTATAAGCACATGATCTTTTCCATGTCTTACCAATGTGGGACTTTGATTGTATTCCTCATACTCCCAACAGGCCCATCCACGCTTCCATTGCGACTGAAACGATTTCATGCTCGCTTTATGTTTGGTCCAACCAAACCTAGTTTCTCTCGGTCTGAGAATCTCATTCTCAAGCTCGTTTTAAATCCTTTGGATTACGCTCGTTGTGCGTGTGACTAAATAGGTTCTCGGTTTATGTTGGCCGTCTATAATTAACCATTAATTATAGAACGATCATGAGTGGCACCTAGTAGTACATCATGATCCCCAATTAACCGAAAAGATCAACGGTTGATCCAAAACTATTTATGAAACCCTTCAGCAGCTCGAATGATTCGTGCCCCATTCCCTTCACTCATCTTATACCCACTTGGTTCAGGACATGGTCTATAGTGTCAGTCCCCACTAGGCTGACTACGTCACACCTAGCCCAAGTATCATTTCCTCGTCCTACGGATTCTAGTTACTCCACATGTATCGAAGAGTACCTTACTCTAAACATGTAATGCTTTGGCCAAAGTCTTTAGTAACAATCCGACGAGAGGCCATGGGTATACATCTCCTCGCAAGGAGTGGTGAATCCTTTATAGGCTATTCAAACACCTTCGATCATTTCGACTTATACCCAATCATCCCGGGTCCACATCTCCTTAGAGATGTTTGCTTAAGATGTCAAAGCATAAGTCTCCATGATCAAGATGACTTGAATATCGCAAGTCAAAGGAACATCGCACTTAAGCCACAGTAAGAACTTCATTGACATATCTATATATGCAGAGAACCATATGAAGTCTTACGGCTGGTCACTCCAATGAACTAGTTACCATAACTAGCATCCACGATTAACTCCGGACATCACAATGTCTCCAGCCAGTGAGAATCAGCTGCTTGGATACACCAAGGAGTATACCTCGTGCTAGTCTCGACAGAATTGATGGTGTCCAAATCCATCAATTCATCGACTAGGGATAATTTCGATACTTCACAATTACACATGTAGAGATACTCACTAGTTGTTATCCAATCACAAATTCTCTCATGCTGTGAATCGTATCATGGACATTCAGTAAATGAGTTTAAGATCCAATCAAATACATAAAACATGTATACTCAAATAGTGAATCTTCATTTATCATATAAATGGTTCATACATAAGGCGATTGCCTTAGGACATCTCTCATATATTACTAACAGAGAAGACCATGAAAGCATTGCAATCTTTTGTTCCTGCATTTTATCTCTGATATATTCGAACATGTACATGCTTTGTGATTCCTCCTTTATATACACGGAGTAGTTCTTTTGATTCTAGGATTAGGGAGTAGCTTGTGTGCACATTACATGTTGGTTCATGTTAGATTCTGTCTTTGAATTTAATTTGGCGATTGGAAGTTGTTTATACTATATCTATGCATGTTTGGTTTTCTACCTGCCGTGCTTAGGCGATACGAGGGGTGACAACCCTCGTATCTAAGATTTAGGGGATTTTATACAAGGAACCTAGGGGTAAACCTGATCTCCTATAACCGTGGGTAGAAGGATGCAATTGAATCGGAAACGGTTCATCGTAGGGATTAATTCGGCATCCTCGTACCGTCTATCCTGTCCTTTTAGGCGGAGATAGCTCCCGGTAGATGTGGTGGCTCATCGGGAGAGTGTATGATATCCCTTCCACAAAACCATAGCTAAACATTTAGACAACGCCAATTGATAGCATTGTTTTGCGATATACAAGCAAAATCGAAGTCTTAGAATCACATTTGAAGACCTCGACATGCTCCCTTCTTCCTCCGTGTGATACCATATAGAGTATAGTCCATCGACAGCCCTCACAAGTCGAAACCGCTTAGAGTTTTACTTCCGAACAATTTCAACTACTGGACATATCTATATTCGAATCTCAATCCCTATGGGATCGATAATCTTTTATTACTTGACGACATCCATGCACTTGCGGGCATTGAGCGCGAGTGTGCGCTTCGAGTTCTCGATGGCCTCCGTCACGAGATTTGAGATCGCGATCGCGTGCATCAAAACTACTCTCTCCAAAGATTGTCAAGGGATCTATTTATAGATCTCTTGATTAGGTCATCTTAGGAGGCTTAAATAGAACATATCTTACCATAATTATCCCATAATCAAGGTAAGAATTACCCAGGAAATTTCCATAAGAGAAATCTCCTAAAATGGTGAAACTGCGACATGACCGTGTGTCTTACTCACGGTCGACCATGCCAGGACACATGACCATCCGTGTGTCCTTCTGGGCACAACCCAGCTTTTGGCCAATTTTGGACAGAGCCAAGCACGACCCGTGCCAGGTTAGGTATGACCCGTGCCAGGTTAGGCACGACCGTGTGAGGCTTTGTACAGTCCATTTGAGTTCGTTTAGGTGCAATATGACTGTGTTAAGTCCGACAAGGCCATAGGAGGTTCCATAGCCTCCGTTTCGTACCCCTTTGGTTTGGTCCAACCAAATATATCCTCTCTCATTGAGAATCTCATTCTCAAACTTGTTTTACATCTCGAGATCACCTGTAGTGCATGTGACCCAATAGGTTCCTGGTTATGTTGGCCATTAATAATTAACCCCTTAATTACGAATATATCATGAGTGACACTTAACAGTGCATCATGACCCCCAATTGTCCAGAAAGTCTAAATTGACTCCAGAATGTTTCTAAACTTTTCAACAGCTACAGTTGTTCGTGCCTTGTTTCTTTCACTCATCCTATGCCCACTTGGTTCAGGACATGGTCTATATGTTCGTCCCAACTAAGCTGACTACGTCACACCTAGCCCAAGTTAGTTTCCTTGTCCTGTGGATTCAAGTTACTCCTACATGTTCCCAAGAAGACCATCTTCTTAACATGTTTGCTCTGGCTAGAGACTTCTGAGTAACAATCCTGACAAGAGGCCTAGGGTATACATCTCCTTTATTAGGAGTGGTGAATCCTCTATGGGCTAGTCAAACACCTTCGATCACTTTAGCTTATACCCAATCATCCCAGAGTTACACCTCATATTGAGATGGCTGCCAAGAAGTCAAAGTATGAGGTGCCATGACCAAGATGACTTGAATACCTCAAGTCTAAGGAAGCTCGTACTTGAGCTGCAATGAAATCTTCAGCGATATATAGAACCATATGAAGTCTCATAGCAGGTCACTCTAATGAACTAGTTACCATAACTAGCATCCACATATTCACTCTCAGCATCCCTATGCTTCCATTCAATGAGTACCAAATGGTTGGATAAACCAATGAGCATAACATGTGCTAGTCTCATAGAATCGATGATGTCCAATTTCATCAATTCATCGACTAGGGATAGTTTCAATACTTGCATGATTACACATGATAAGATACCCACTAATTGTGATCCAATCACAATTTCTTTCATGCCATGGATCGTATTATGGACTTCAGTACATGAGTTTAAGATCCAATCAAATACATAAATAATGTATACTCAAATAGTGAATTTTATTAATAACTTCTAAGGTGATTGCCTTAGGACACCTCTCAATTACATCAAACTCCCACTTGACCTACAACCAATTGCCTTGGTATCTAATACCTTAGGCCTCTATCTGCCTCTCGAACTATTCTTAGGGAAGAGGCTTTGTCAAGGAATCTGTTAGATTCCTATTAGTGGAAACTTTCTCTATTTGTACATCTCTTCTACCTATGATCTCTCTGATGAGACCGTAGTTCCTTCGCCTATGCAAGGGTACCATTGTTATCACAATAAATCGGTAATGCTTCAATAATGCTTGGAACTACTCCAAGTTCAGTAATGAACTTCTTGATCCAGACCGCCTCCTTTCCTGCTTCAGAAGCTGCAATGTACTCTACCTCCGTAGTAGAATCAGCAACGATGTCTTGCTTGGAACTTTTCCAACTCATCACACTTCCATTCAAAATGAATATGTATCCAGACTGAGATTTGGAATCATCTTTATCTGTCTGGAAGCTGACATTAGTATACCTGCTCACTACCATATCACCTCCTCCATATACCAAGAACAAATCCTTAGTCCTTCTCAAGTACTTAAGGATTGTCTTGACAGCCACCCAATGACCCATACCAGGGTTCGACTGGTATATACTCGTAACGCTCACAGTGTATGATACATCGGGCCTCGTACATAACATAACATACATGATCGATCCTATATTTGACGCATATGGGATATGTCTCATGTGAATCCTCTCATCTTCAGTGCGCGGGTACATAGACTTTGAAAGGTGAATCCCATGCCTCGTGGGAATGAAACCTTTTTTGGGTTCTTCCATGCTAAACCATTTTAGCACTTTGTCTATGTATGTAGACTATGAAATACTAAGCAACCGATTTGATCTATCTATATAGATCTTAATCCCCAAAATATAGGTTGTTTCTCCTATGTCTTTCATAGAGAACATTTTGGACAACCAGACTTTGACTATTTGTAAAATAGGAATATCGTTTCCTATAATTAATATGTCATCAACATATAATACTAGGAACACAATCGCACTCCCACTAACCTTCTTATACACACAGGGCTCCTCAAGATTTTGTGAGAAATCAAACTATTTGATTGCCTCATCAAAATGGATATTCCAACTCTTGGATGCTTGCTTCAATCCATAAATGGATTATTGAAGCTTGCATACTTTGTTCTTGTCAATGGATGTGAAACCCTCAGGTTGTATTATATATAAATCCTCAGATAGGTTTCCGTTAAAAAAAGCTATTTTCACATCCATCTGCCATATCTCATAATCAAAATGAGCCATTATGGCTAGGAATATCCAAATGTATTTAAGTATAGCTACTAGTGAAAAGGTTTCATCATAGTCAACACCTTATCTTTGATGATAATCTTTTGCCACTAATCTAGCTTTATAGGTAATAACATTACCATCCATGTCAGTATTCTTCTTGAAAATCCACTTGCACCCTATAGGCGTTATGCCTTCGGGTGGGTCTACCAAGTTCCAAACTTGGTTTTCATACACGGAATCTATTTTTGATTTCATGGCTATTAGCCACCTATCCCTACATGAATTATTCAGTGTCTCTTCGTAACTAGTCGGTTCCTCATCCTCTATTAGTAACACGTCATTAGATTCACTTATGAGAAATCCGTATCTCTCAGGAATCCAACATGTCCTACTAGATCTACGGGGAAGTGGTGTATTATCAAGTTCAGTTATTTCCTCATTTGAATGAGTAATCAGCTGTGGTTCTTGACTAGACATCTCTTCTGTGTCTACCGGAGTTTCTTAAACTACGCTTAGTTCAATCTCACTCCCACTGTTTTTCTGTAAGAGAAACTTCTTCTCTAGGAATATAGTATGCCTTGAAACAAACACCTTTTATTCCAAGGGATGATAGAATTGGTAACCTCTCGTTTCCTTAGGGTAACTAATAAATAGACACTTATCAGACTTTGCCTCCAACTTATTTGATACTGTCCTCTTCACATAAGCAGGACAACCCCATATCTTCAAATAAGATAAATGAAATTTTCTACTATTCCACATCTCATATGGAGTTGTAGAGATTGCCTTTGTTGGGACTCTATTTAACAAGTAAACAGCAGTCTCGAGTGCGTAACTCCAAAAGATTTTTGGAAGACTTGCATGTTGTATCATTGACCTAACCATGTACAACAAGGTTCAATTTCACTTTTTAGCCACAACATAATGTTGTGGCGTGTAAGGTGGAGTTGGGACAAAATGCTATTGTCCCTTAAATAATCTTGAAACTCTTGGCTTAAGTATTCACCACCTCGATCCGATCGAAGTACTTTAATACTTTTCCCAAGTTGTTTCTGAACTTTTAATCTAAAATCTTTAAACGTTTCAAATACTTTAGATTTGTATCTTAATAGATACAAATACCCATATCATGAATAATCATCGATAAAGGTAATGAAGTAGCTATTGTCGGGTTTTCGGCACCGCGGTGAGTGTGTGTTCGAACATGTTTCATAAATATGTGCACAGCGGAAGAATTAAAAAGTAATAAATCTAATTTATTACAACACACACATCACACACATGCATAGTACAATATCTGTAGACATAATTATAGTTTCAAATTTTACAATAAAAATAAATTATGCTAGTTATACCTGACGTATCACGTGTAGCGGGAATGACATCAACCGGAGCAACTCTCGCTAGAATTGCCTCTATCCGTATCCACGCCGAGTATCGTCGGGATAGCTTCACCAAGCTACTAGGCTCATCTTCGTAGGAGTCACTAGCCTTGTGTTGAAGACGATATGATTGAGAGAAGATCACAATCTAAATCAAAATTCGGATTCGAAAACGAGTTCACAAAACTCGCTTCTCCGGAGAGGTATTCGTCAATCAATTGACAAATCCTTGGTTCTCCACCTATGAGGATTATCGGAGATCAAATCTCTGGCAATGTAGCCGCTGTTGAAGCTCCAAACGTCGTCCAAATGACGCTCCGACATGAAGGGAAACAAGTTGTCCAGAAAACTGGACAGCTTGGTGGAGGAGTTGCGCCAGCCCAAAGGACGAAGGCCGACTGCACCTTGGTCGCCGGAGCCAAGGGATGTCGTCGGAGGGTCGCTGAAGGATGACCGACAACAGCTTGGATGCTGATAGCAAGGTGGACGACAACACAATGGCTGGCGGCAGCAAGGTTGGGCGGCAAGGAGAGGAGAAGGGCTTGGGTGGCTAGGGTTTCCAAAGCACAAGTTATCCACGAAAAAACCTTAAGCCATGTTTTATAGAGAACACATTCTCCTAACGGTTATTGGTTCATAACCAAAACCCGTTAATCCACTCCAATAATTTAAGTTAAAATAAACCGAACCGAGTTGGTCTATTTTAAGTTAAAACGAACCGAACCAACTTTGGTTCATTCGTTTAAAGCAAACCAAACCCTTTTGGTTTATTCTCCACCATTGGATTAGAATCAAACCAATTTGGTTCATCCATCATGTCTTCATAAGACTCGGCCCATCCATGCTTCCATTGCGACTGAAATGATTTCATGCTCGCTCCTTGTTTGGTCCAACCAAATCTAGTTTCTCTCGATCTGAGAATCTCATTCTCAAGCTTGTTTTAAATCCTTCGGATTACGCTCGTTGTGCATGTGACAAAATAGATTCCTAATTTATGTTGGCTATCTATAATTAACTATTAATTATAGAACGATCATGAGTGACACCTAGTAGTACATCATGATCCCCAATTAACCAAAAAATCAACGGTTGATTCCAGAACCATTTCTGAAACCCTTCAGCAACTTTAATGAATCATGCCCCGTTCCTTTCAAGCATCTTATACCCACTTGGTTCAGGACAGGGTCTATAGTGTCAGTCCCCACTAGGTCGACTACATCACACCTAGCCCAAGTATCATTTCCTCATCCTACGGATTCTAGTTACTGCACATGTATCTAAGAGTACCTTACTCTAAACATGTAATGCTTTGGCCAAAGACTTTAGTAACAATCTGATGAGAGGCCATGGGTATACATTTCCTCGCAAGGAGTGGTGAATCCTTTATAGGCTATTCAAACATCTTCGATCACTTCGACTTATACCCAATCATTCAAGGTCCACATCTCCTTGGAGATGCTTGCTTAAGATGTCAAAGCATAAGTCTCCGTGACCAAGATGACTTGAATACTGCAAGTCAAAGGAACATCATGTTGGGGGATCAAAACAGCCGGCTAGAGGGGGGTGAATAGCCCTCTTACAATGGATGTCGTAATTTGCTCATCTACAATTAGATTAGCGCAAGCAAAAACAACAATACTAGCAAATTAAACAAATAAAGACAAAGAAAAGGAAAAAGACAATGCTAACACAATGTCGTAACGTGGTTCATGGCTACGCCGCTAATCCACGATCCCGATTCGTCCGAGGTGAATCACTCCTCCAAAGCCAATCACTATTGGTCTCTCCTTTGCACCAAGCTAGGTGGAGGTAACCTTTACAATCAAGATCACTCTTCTTACAATAATAATGGAGTAAAAGCAAGTAAGAAGAGTTTAAAGCTTGTGAGGCACTTGGAAGATCACTTAGAGCATAAGCATTTTCATCCAACGATCGATGGACCTCATCGATCACGCTTCGCACCAGTCGACGCCTACCGCCCGATCGGCTATGACGATTGGCTAAACCATTTCGACTCCGATCGCTGATCGCTGATCGATGGTCTTGATACGATCACATATGGCGATCGACAGCCTCAAAACACTCGGGCCGAATACCAGTCGAACCACGCTCGACTCGGAACGATGATCGCCATTCCATGGTAGTCGACTAGTGTCGGGAAATCCCATCCGACACTTAGCCAAATGTCCAAGTTTCACCTAAGAGCTACCCCTTCCCGGGTTACATTCGCTCACTCTCATCTCTCGGAGTCCTCGCCAAGTTCTCTTCGCAGCCACGTCCTCGCAAAGATCAGCGACGGTCGCAATGCTCCTTCGCATCTCTTGCCTCGAAGTCTACTTTCTCTGACTTCACTCCAAGCTCCTCGTCCGGCGGTCCCTCGGATGCTCCAAGCGTACGACTTCCGCAAAGCCATCCTTCACTCACTCAAGGACCGAGTCATGAGTTGTGAAACTCGCCACGGCTCCATGTGCGAATTACTAAGTCCTGCACGACTTCAACGCACATATCAAATCAACATAACAAACTAACTTAAACCCTTTGCCACACACATCAAAACCTAATCATGGCAAGAGATTGCCCTAACAATCTTCCCCTTTTTGATGTGTGACAATCTGTTTAAGTTAGGTAAAAACATCTGATAAAAATTTCTAAGGTAAGAAAGCATGTAAACATAAACATGATATAGCAACATGCAACTCCCTCTTAATCCATGAAACTCCCCATACATATTTCTCCCCCTATCATAATTAACTTAAACATAATATTTTTTCCCCCTTTGACACTATCAAAAAGATTAATACTAAGTTATAAACACATGGCATCAAGTCTAATAGAAGGAAAATACCAAAAATTGGTTTAATAACTGAAATCAGTCTTTACTGTTCGGAATATCAGGCCACCAATGATCATTGTTCGGACTACCGATCGGGCACACTGCTTTTTCAAAATTACGATTTTTAGTGAAATTCAGAAATGCATTAAAAATTCCAAAAAATTCAAAAAATCATGAAATTTGGGGAACACATTTCTTTTAAGTATATCTATAAATGAAAAATAGTTTTTTTTTTTATGAAAAATCATTATATTTTCTGAGATTTGCTAAAAATCCAAAAGCTTTAAAAATCACAAGGTTTTTGTTCATTCTAGTATCAAGTTTACCACCTAGTTTTGGTTCCAATTGTTTCAAAACATGAATACATAGATTTTAGATTAAGAAATTGTTTTGAAAACATATGAAATATCCAACCATGATCTTTGGGCAATATGTCTATGAATTAAACATAAGCCTTCCCCATGATTGGTCTATTATTGCTATTTTGATACTTTAAATGACCATCTAAATGCCATAGGCATTAGTGGACATTTGTATCATCCTAACATCTCACTCATGCTAAGTTTTCAATCATGGTAGACTATAGTGAGTGGGAGATGTATCCTAGAGGTATTTGTATATACTTAACCATTATATTCATGCAATTCTATCAAGGTTAAGTATCACCCTAACAATCCACATGATCATAATGACATATATGAATGAATTACACATTATGATCATTAAATACATGTATTCATCAAGTAATAATCATGCATTAGGTATTACATGATGATAATTAGCAAATATCACCTAAGGCATGATTTAAATCCTATTTCTCATGATTATGTGCCAAATATCAAAATCATAAATCATGATTGCAAACATGTGTAACAATTACATCAACTATCATGATTTAAGCATTATTATCTATTTATGGGCACATTATCATCACCCAACACTACTTCTAAAAGTGAGGTCCCACCATCCTAAGTCAACCAACATATGATATAGGTGAAATGCATATGGTTGACTATCTTAGGGTTTTCCTAACCCTTAAGAATGGATTTAGGAACCCAAAATAAGTTCTTTCCTATTGGGTTCACTAAATACTCCTTGGGGATCCATTTTCTAGCTATTACCTTCTTCTTATCTTGTCCCCTAGCAATTAGGCATTTATAGGCCTTTTAATTTTTCTTTTCTTTGTATCCTAGGCCTTTCTTATTGAAGCTAGCTCTTTGGCTCCTTATAATCATGTTCAAGGTGTTTGAGCCAATTGTAAACTTTTCTAGGGCTTTGGTAAAATAATCTACTTTCTCTCTTAAAGCCCTATTTTCCTCTATGCATGCATCATTAACATCAAAAGGCATATAGTTATCATGTGAGCATGCATCATTTAAGCTAGAAGAAATATTATCATTTAAGCATGCTTTTTCTAGCTTATTTTCTAAATCCTTAATTTGATCTAACATGCTCTTATTTTTCTTCTTTGCTCTAAATAAATCCTTAGTTAAGCTAGAAATCATAGAAACTATTTTACTAGGTGAAAGATTGGTTACCATAGTTTCCATGTCCTCTTCTTCTTCGGATGAGGAGGTAGAGGAGGCTCCCCCTTCACTTGAGCTCTCTCCACTTGTGCTTGATTCTTCATTTTCGGTGGAGGAGCAATCCAAGTCGTCAAATGCCATCAATGCTAGGTTGGTGACAAATGCATTTTCTTCCTCGGATGATGATGAAGATGAGGAGGAAGGGTCATCCTAAGTCTTTGCTTTGAATGCCTTGGCCTTTCCCTTTTCCTTTGCTTTCTTCTCCTCTTCCTTTTTCTTCTTCTTTTCTTCCTTCTTTTTCTTTTCTTCCTTGCTCTTGTTTAGGAGGGGACAATTATCCCTTATGTGTCCCTCTCCTTGGCAATTGTAGCAAATGATTTTCCCCCTTTGTCTTCTATTCCTATCATTAGATTTATTAAATCTAAAACCTTTTAAAACATGTCTTACCCTCCTTACCATATAAGCTTCTTCCGTGCTATCCATGGAGGAGGAGGAGGATGCTTCATCATCATCGGAGGAGGGGATCTCCATCTTCTTCTTCCCCTTATTTGCCATCAATGCTACTCCCCTTGAAGGTTGGATTCTAGGGTCTTCTTGTATTCCTTCAAGCCTTGTTTCATGGAGCTCCATTGTTGAGAAGAATTCCTCCAAGGTGCTTACTTCTAAGTTCTTGGAGATATAAAATGAGTCCACCATGGAACTCCATTTTGAGGATCACGGAAAGGCATCTATAGCCTTCATAACCATATCCAGGTTTGATAGCTTCTCACCTACACTTGACAAACCGGTTATAATTTTCTTGAAACGAGAATGTAAGGAAATTACCTTTTCTCCCTTTTCTAGTTTAATGTTGTTGAGTTGGGAGCGGAGGAGATCTCTCCTTGCTAGCTTCGCCTCGGATGTACCTTCATGAAACTCAATTAGCTTCTCCCACATCTCCTTGGCACTTAGGCATTCTCCTATGCGGTTGATCTCTTGTTGGGGGAGCACATTGAAGAGATGATGCTTGGCTTTTGAGTTTGCAAGGTGATCTTCCCTTTGCTTTTTGGTCCACCTAGATTTCTCTATTGGCTTCCCTTCTTCATCCCTAGGCAAAAGGAAACCGGATTCCATTGTAATCATGATATCAAAATCCGTTTCAAAAAATACCTCCATTTGCTTCTTCCACCAAGTGAATTCCCCTTCAAACTTTCGTGGGTGAATGTTGGAGCCGGCCATCTTTTGATGAAGTGCTTGTTGCAGCGGTTAGTCCTTGAGAAGCGACTTGGCTCTAATACCACTTATTGGGGGATCGAAATGGCTGGCTAGAGGGGGGTGAATAGCCCTCTTACGATGGATGTCGTAATTTGCTCGTCTACAATTAGATTAGCGCAAGCGAAAACAACAATACAAGAAAATTAAACAAATAAAGACAAAGAAAAGGAAAAAGACAATGCTAACACAATGTCGTAACGTGGTTCACGGCTACGCCGCTAATCCACGATCCCGATTCGTCCGAGGTGAATCACTCCTCCAAAGCCAATCACTATTGGTCTCTCCTTTGCACCAAGCTAGGTGGAGGTAACTTTTACAATCAAGATCACTCTTCTTACAATAAGAATGGAGTAAAAGCAAGTAAGAAGAGTTTAAAGCTTGTGGGGCACTTGGAAGATCACTTAGAGCATAAACATTTTTCATCCAAAAGCCCACACCCTCTCTTTTTATAGAGAGGAAGCTTTTCTTCCCGTTGGCCGCCACCAATCGACTGCTGCCCTTGGCAGTCGACTGCCACCACTCCAACGGCCTCCAAACACGTCGGATCCCGACCATTGTAGTCCAACGGAACACTTGGCAGTCGACTGATGGACCTCATCGATCATCGCCTCCTCGTAATCGACGCCCGATCGGCTACGAGGTTCTGGCAAACCCTTCGACTACCGATCGGCATTCGCCTTCGATCGGATCGATGGTCTTGGCAGTCGACTTCCCACATATGACAGTCGACTGCTGGCCTCAAAACACTCAGTTGAATACCAGTCGAACCACGTTCGACTCAGAGCAGTCGACTGGTGTAGAGAAATCCCATCCGACACTTAGCCAAATGGCCAAGTTTCACCTAAGAGCTACCCCTTCCCGAGTTACATTCGCTCACTCTCATCTCTCGGAGTCCCTCGTCTTCGAAGTTCTCTTCGTTCGCGGCCACATCCCTCGGCAGCATCAGGCGCACGGCTCTGCAATGCTTCTTCGCGTCTCTTGCCTCGAAGTCTACTTCCTCCGGCTTCACTCCAAGCTCCTCGTCCGGTGGTCCCTCGGATGCTCCAAGCGCACGACTTTCGCAAAGCCATCCTTCACCGACTCAAGGACCGAGTCATGAGTTGTGAAACTCGCCACGACTCCATGTGCAAATTACTAAGTCCTGCACGACTTCAACGCACATATCAAATCAACATAACAAACTAACTTAAACCCTTTGCCACACACATCAAAACCTAATCATGGCAAGAGATTGCCCTAACACATCACACTTAAGCTGCAGTAAGAACTTCATTGACATATCCATATATGCAGAGAACCATATGAAGTCTTACAGCTTGTTACTCCAATGAACTAGTTACATTAACTAGCATCCACGATTAACTCCGGACATCACAATGTCTCCAACCAGTGAGAATTAGCTGCTTGGATACACCAAGGAGTATACCTCATGCTAGTCTCGATAGAATTGATGGTGTCCAAATCCATCAATTCATTGACTAAGGATAATTCCAATACATCACAATTACACATGTAGAGATACTCACTAGTTGTGATCCAATCACAAATTCTCTCATGCTGTGAATCGTATCGTGGATATTCAGTAAATGAGTTTAAGATCTAATCAAATACATGAAAATATATATACTCAAATAGTGAATCTTCATTTATCATATAAATGATTTAAACACAAGGTGATTGTCTTAGGACACCTCTCATATATCACTAACAAACTCCCACTTGGCCTAATGCCAATTGCCACGGTATCCAATACCATAGGCCCTAACGTGGCCCTCAAACTTACTTTGAGGTAAGGCCTTAGTTAAAGGATCCGCTAAGTTCTTTTCAGTGGGAATCATCTCGATTTGTATTTCCTTCCTACTAATGATCTCTTTGATTAGATGATAGTGGTGAAGCACATGTTTGGACCATTGATGAGACCTTAGCTCTTTTGCCTGTGCAATTGCTCCATTGTTGTCGCAGTAAACCGGTATTGCTTCAACAATGGCTGGAACCACACCAAGTTCATAAATGAACTTCTTGATCCAAACTGCTTCCTTTGCAGCTTCTAAAGTTGCAATGTATTCTGCCTCTGTGGTAGAATCTGCTACAGTATCTTGTTTGGAACTTTTCCAACTCACTACGCCCCATTCAAGGTGAACACATACCTAGACTGAGACCTAGAATCATCCTTGTCTGTCTGGAAGCTGACATCCGTATACCCGCGTATCACCATGTCCCCTTCTCCATATATTAGGAACACATCCTTAGTTCTTCTTAAGTACTTAAGGATCGTCTTAATAGCCGCCCAATGATCCATTCCTAGATCATACTGGTATCTGCTCGTGACACTCAGAGCATACGATACATCGGGCCTCGTACATAACATAACATACATGATAGATCCTATTGCGGATGCATAGGGAATCTTACTCATGCAAATCCTCTTGTCTTCTGTGCACGGACACATAGACTTCGAAAGGTGTATCCCATGCCCGATGGGTAGGAAACCTTTCTTGGATTCCTACATGCTAAACCTCTTTAGCACTCGGTCTATATATGTAGACTGCGAAAGACCAAGCAATCGTTTCGATCTATCCCTATAGATCTTAATCCCGAAGATGTAGGTTGCTTTCCCCAGGTCTTTCATGGAGAATTTCTTGGACAACCAAATTTTAACTGACTGTAAGATAGATACATCGTTTCCTATAAGTAATATATTATCGACATACAATACTAGGAACACGACTGCACTCCCACTAACCTTCTTGTACACACAAGGTTCGTCCAGATTTTGTAAGAAATCAAACTTTTTGATTGTCTCATCAAAATGGATATTCTAGCTCTTGGATGCTTGCTTCAATCCATATATGGACCGTCACAGTTTGCAAACATTGGTTTTATCAACTGATGTGAAACCCTCAGGTTGTATCATATACACGTCCTCGAGTAGATTTCCATTAAGGAAAGTTGTTTTCACATCCATCTGCAATATCTCATAATCATAATGAGCCGCTATGGCCAGGAGCATCCGAATGGATTTAAGCATAGCAATAGGTGAATAGGTATTGTCATAATCAACACGTTGCTTTTGACAATACCCTTTTGCCACTAATCTAGCCTTATAGGTAATCACATTACCATCCATGTCAGTTTTCTTCTTGAAAACCCACTTGCACCCTATAGGCTTTATGCCTTCAGGTGGGTCAACCAAGTTCCAAACTTGATTTTCATACATGGAATCCATTTCCGACTTCATGACGTTAAGCCATTTATCCCTTTCTGAACTTTTCAAAACTTCTTCATAACTGGTAGGCTCCTCATCATAAATGAGTAACACGTCATTCGATTGACTTACGAGAAATCCATATCTCTCAGGAATGTTGCGTGTTCTACTAGATATACGAAGATGTGGTGTCACAATTGGTCCAGCTGATGGCTCATCACTATGAGTTATCGACTGTGGTGCTTCATTAGGTATCTCATCAATGTCTATTGGAGTCTCTTGAGCCTCCTCATGCTCAACGACACTCCCACTGTTTTCTTGCAAGAGAAACTCTTTCTCTAGAAACACAGCATGCCTTGAAACAAACACCTTTTGTTCCACAAGATGATAGAATTAGTAACCCCTCGTTTCCTTAGGGTATCCAATAAATAGACATTTATCAGACTTAGCATCTAGTTTGTCTGACACAGTCCACTTCACATAAGCAGGACAACCCCATATCTTCAAGTAAGATACATGAGGTTTCTTACTATTCCATATCTCATATGGAGTAGTAGAGACTACCTTGGTTGGCATTCTTTTGAGCAAGTAAACAGCTGTCTGAAGTGCATAGCCCCAAAAGGACTTGGGAAGATTCGCATGATTCATCATCGACCTTGTTAAATACTGAAAATTTAAAATATAAAATTAAATAGCCAAATAATTTAGAAAATAATCCTAGAAATTTTTTGAGATTTTTAGGGAATTTTAGGATTTTTTCTGGATTTAAACGGAGCCCGTACGAGATAATTACGGGGATAATTAAATTTCTAAGGGGTTAATAAAAAATAAAACTTAGGTTTATTGTTATTTATAAAAGGGGTGGTTTGGATTATTAGGTATCAATCCCAATCTTTTTCCCCGTGCGCCAATTTCTCTCTCGCGACCCCATCTCCTCAGTCGGCAGTTTCTCGCGCACCGCATCCCTGTTCCGAGCCCTTCTTCCTCGTGTCGCCACACACAACACTGGCCGCACCCCTCCTTCTTCACGAGTTTCCTTCCGCCGCTCTTCTCTGGCTCCTCGCCGCCGAGTCTTCTTCTCCCCGCGCGTCGGCCACGCCAGGTCTCCCCTTCGCCGTCCGACGCCGAGGTCGCGCCGGGGTCGCTGCTCACAGGCAGCGTTTGCCTTTCACCGCTGCTTCGCTCTTCCTCGCACCAACCTCCTCTGCCCTAGACGCCGGAGCTGACGCCGACGCCGAGCCTTGCGGTCGCCCCTTCTCCCCCAAGCGCCGATGCCCGCCTTCCCGATGCCCAGGCCGCTAGCTCCTCGCCTCTGGCTGCCGCACGAGCCTCTCCCACTTTGCCGTCTGACACGAGGCCATGCCGCCATCGTTGTTCATGTGAATGCATTGCGCGCTCGCCTTCGCCATTGCTCGCGCAACCGCCATCATCTCTCTTCCTGACTTCTTCTACCCGTCGCCTGTTGCTTTCCGGTCGACGTCCGACGCCACTCCTCTCCCTTCATCCTCGCGCGCACCTGCTGCTAGGGAGTCACCGCTGCATGCTAATTTGGGGCGAAGGCTGTGATCTCTGTGGTGGTCACCGGAGCTAGTGAATTTGGGGCTGCCGGTGCTGGGGAGTGCTCTGTCGGTGGTTGTCGGGAATTGGTAAGCGTCGATTTTACTTTGATTGAATTGGATCTGTGATTGGGCAGTTAACCTTAGGCTGGTGAATAGGGGATTTCTGCAAAAGTTTAGGGCAGCAGCTGGCGTTGGGTGTTCCGACGAACCAAGCTGTTTGGGTGAGTTGATCGAACTAGTAAGCACGATTTTGGTGTTATTCGATTGATCGTATTGTATTCGGTGGATATGGGATGGTTGGGTGATATGTTGTTGATTTCGAATAAATTCTGGGTTGTGAGATGGATAATATTTTCATACGATGAGTATTGATCATGGTGAGATTAATTGCAAGGATATGTTATTGGATTTAAGAGATAATCACAATTTGTGACCTACGGGTTGAGGGTCTACTTGGGGATATATAGTAGTAATTTAGCACATTGTCGTGTGCTTGGATTTGATGGATTTACTTCGGGTTAATTGGTTATGTAGAAAAAAATCAATTAAGTATTTGATTTGACGGTGGGTTTCATTTTGGTGCTTAACAATAGTTATATTGTATGCAGGTTTCGTTCACGAGGCAGGACCACGGTCATGACGATTTCATGGTTTTCTCGAGCATTTTATCAGGTGGGTATTTTGACTTATCTTTTTGATATAGTCATGTTGATATGCTAGTTAGTATAACTTGCAATAATTTTCATGTTTATATGCCTAGTATGTTATTGTGCCTACTTGATACATGCATTTGATTGGTTTATGATTATATCTTTCCTATTTTACTTGGATCATAGATATGTACTTATTGGTTGTGCATATTATTCGGATATGTATTTTAGTTGGATTTATATGCTTTAGTATCATGCACCATCTTATATGATTGCATGCTGGTTGGACGGGGTTCCTTTATATTGATCCCGCAACCAGTTACATGGTCTGCACAAGCTGCCACTCATGGGTTAGTGATACATCAAGAGAGTGTGTACAGTTGCTCTATCAGGCTCCGCTGGTGCGCTCATGGGTAGCGTTGAGTCAGCATGGTAGCGGGCAGGGATCCCTCCTCTGGTCTACGACACCGGGAGATGAGAGCTTTGCTCCCCCACTCTGTTTGGGGCAGGAGGATAGGTGTACTCTGATAGCATCCTGTCCACTCGGTCACTCAGGAGTAGTGATGGCAGAGTGCACAGTTGTCATAGCCCTACCCACTTGGCTTCACCATCGCGTGTGAAGCGGCTGACTGGCGTCAGGGGTGACCATGTCATTTGCACTACATGCATTTTGCATGGATAACATTTGTATTGTGTTTGCTGCATTTTTATTGCTGCCTTGGATGTTGCATATGATTGTCATGCATACAGGATACATATTTGTATATGGTGATGACTTTGTTTCTTCTAGTATGGCACATGCTCCTATATCAGGGTAGGAGATTCAGGTAAGTACAGTCCCTTTTGTATTTCTTTCTTGCAGACCCTATATATATGAGACTGTACTGACATGATTGTTATTGTTAGCTATTTCTTACCTTGCATATCGACTATATCCACTGAGTTATTTGAACTTACCCCGTTGATTTATATCTATTTCAGGATGAAGTTGTCAGGAGAGTCTAGCTGCCAAACCCCCTGCATTGTGATAGTGTATTGGTTATTTGTTTTATGGATTTGGATTTTTATTAGAAGATATGTTTAGGACTGGAGTTGGATTTATGTACTCGGGGATTTTTGGTGTCCTTATGGACATTTATTCAGATTTTATTTTGATTGGATTTGGATCAGTATTCCTGCCCAAATGGCAGAAGGGGTAAGTCAAGAGGTGATAGATTTTATTTATTTACTTTAATTGATGGCATGAGGCCTAATTATTACCTGCGTGGGCTGTTTGGATTCCGGTCGTGTTGACCGATGTACAGTGGCCATGTAGGCCTTGTATGAAAAATTGATATCGTCACCCGTACAGGGGAAATGCTGTCGGATTTTTGTCTGGCGGGGACTCCCTCGGGGCGTGACAGACCTGACCATGTCAAACAAGGTCTGATTATGCTTCTCAGATACACCATTATGCTGTGGTGTATACGATGGTGTCCATTGAGACAATATACCATTGTCTCTTAGATAATCTAGAAACTCTTGGCTCAAGTATTCACCGCCTCGATTCGATCGAAGAATTTTAATACTCTTGTCATGTTGTTTCTCTACTTCATTTCTAAATTCTTTAAACCTTTCAAAGGCTTCAGACTTGTGTTTCATCAAGAACACATACCCAAACCATGAGTGATCATCGGTGAAGGTAATGAAGTAGCTATAGCCTCCTAGAGCTTGAGTTGACATAGGTCCACATACATCAGTATGTATTAGACCTAGCAACTCTCCCACCCATTCACCTTTTCCTGTAAAAGGTAACTTAGTCATCTTGCCTTTTAAGCATGATTCACATGTATCGTATGAATCCAATTCAAACAATTCCAGAATTCCACATCGGTGTAATTCGGACATGCGTTTCTTGCTTGCATGGCCAAGACGACAATGCCACATGTAGGAGTCTAATTGATTATCCTTTCGAGCATGCTTGTTGTTCACTTCGATATTGAAAATGTCACTGGATATGTCCAACGTATAAATATCATTGCTCAAAGTTCCAGTCCCATAAAGTACGCCATTCAAAGTTATATAATAATAATTGTTACTAAATATCAAATGGTAACCATTTCTATTTAATCAGGAAATAGAAACAATGTTCTTTATTAGATAAGGAACATAATAGCAATTATCCAGTTCTAAGACTAGTCCACTAGGGAGCTTCAGTAAATATGTTTTGATGGCGACCGCAACAACCTTTGCTCCATTGCCAACTCACAAATTTGACTCCCCTCTAACGAGTCTTCTTCTATTCCTTAGCCCCTGTATGTCATTACATATATGTGAACCATACTCAGTATCCAATACCCAAGTGTCTAAGGAAATAGAATGACAATCGATAACGAAGATACCTAAAGAGGATGGGGCATCGGATGCCTTCTTATTCTTCACGGACTCAAGATAAATCTTGCAGTTTCTTCGCCAGTGGCCCTCCTTGCCACAATGATGGCAAGTGCCCTTTTGTGTTGGTTATGCCTTTTTAGCCTTTTTGTTCTTCCCTTTCTTCTGTTTCTTTGACTTCCTCTTAGAACCTTTCTTTGAGGAATCAACTAATAGAATCGCCTTCACCTCATGCTTGACAGAAGGCTCCACAATCTTCAGCATATTGAGGAGCTCAAGAATAGTGGATTCAAGTTTGTTCATCCGGTAGTTCATCACAAATTGTGAGAAACTCTTGGGCAAACAATGCAGAATTAAGTCAATATTTAATTCATGATCCATCACAAACCTGAGGGTAGCCAACCGCTCGATGTACCCATTCATCTTTAGCATAAACTATACTACAGATGAACCTTCTTGCATCTTAGAGGTGAAGAGGAGTCTGGAGACTTCGAACCTTTCGGATCTTGCTTGCTCATCAAACAACTCATGAAGATGGAAGACTATGGTATTAGCATCCATATGCTCATGCTACTTTTGCAGCTCGGGTACTATCGCGGCTAGCATGATGCAACTAACCATTTCAGAATCAGCCACATGTTTCTGATAGGCCAACAATTGTTATGGATTTGCATTGTCCTTAGGACGGTTGGGAAGAGGCTCTTCGAGGACATACACGAGCTTTTCTGCCTTGAGAACAATTCTCAAGTTTCTAAGCCAGTTCAAGAAGTTAGGCCCAACCAATTTGTTTGAATCCAAAATAGTGCACAAATTCAAAATCGTCATGATCAATCGATTAACCTAGAAATACAAAATGAGCATATATGAGAAAGATGATTTAAAATGCATCAACATACATTTATAAATCCCATTCATTTTTCAAATTTTATAAAACCCCAAAATCACTTCGGGAGATCGTAGGTCCATCTCCGAATGGGCTGATATCCAACATAGATATGAACAACCTTGGAGAGAGTCCAACAAGTCATTCATAGCTACAATGGTAGGTATCATGTATACTGATTGCATATCACATATATGTGCTATCACAAGTATGCATCATATGCATAGCACCCAACTTCACCTCCCTTCACATCGACCTTGGAGAGAGTCCAACAAGTCGATGCTCTAGGTTAAATCCAACCCATTAATCAAGAAATAGTTTTAATATGGTTAGAGCACATTCAAGCAATTAGCCCGGCTTGGAGAGAGTCCAACAACCAAAGCTAACGATTGACCTCTGACTCTTACCATATTAGTATTAAACTATTCCATGGTTTGATCATGTTCGGGTTTGAGCCGGGCTTGGAGAGAGTCTAACAACCCAAACAAGAAACAGAACTCTGGTTCTAACCATATTAATGGAAGGTGTAAGCTTTAATATTGAGTAAGGGTTTTTATGTCTCATCCTCTTTTCATGCAAATAACTATTATCTACATGACATGACATACATGACATACATCTACATGTCACGACACGCATGACATAATGATATGCATCTAATGCAATTACATGACATACAATTATGATATGTACAAAAATTTCCTTATATGTCATAACTATTTATGGAAATAAAATATATTTGAGATTTGATTCCCCAAATTAAATCATGATTAAATTAGAAAATAAATTTCCAAATCTAATCACATATTTTATTTATAGAAAGTCTTAATTAAGAAAAGTCAAATTTAATTTAGGAAACAAATTTCCTAAATTGACAAAACTATTTATGGAAATAAAATATGTTTTAGATTTGATTCCCAAATCAAATCATGATTAAATTAGGAAATAAATTTCCAAATATAATCACATAATTTATTTATGGAAAGTGTAAATTTCCATAAATACTTCTAAACTTTTCAAAAGTAGAAGATTTCCATAAACACCTCTAAACTTTCCAAAATTAGAAAATTTTCATAAATACTTCTAAACTTTTCAAAAGTAGAAAATTTCCATAAATACAATTACAACTATCGCAAAACAATTTTACGATTATGTCAAAACACAACCTGGGCTCTGATACCACTGTTGGGTTTCCGACACCGCGGCAAATATGTGTCCGAATATGTTTCGTAAACATATGTAAATCGAAAGAATTAAAAAGAAATAAATATAATTTATTACAACACACACATCACATGCATGCATAGTACAACATGTGTAGACATAATCGTAGTTTCAAATTTTGCAATAAAAGGAAATTATGCTAGTTATACCTGACGTATCACGTGCAGCGGGAATGACATCAACCAGAGCAACTCTCGCTAGAATTGCCTTTATCCGTATCCATGCAGAGTATTGTCGGGATAGCTTCACCAAGCTACTAGGCTCGTCTTCGTAGGAGTCACTAGCCTGGTGTCGAAGACGATGTGATCGAGAGAAGATAACAATCCGAATCAAAATTCGGATTCAAAAATGAGTCCCCAAAACTCGCTTCTCCGAAGAGGTATTTGTCATTCGATTGACGAATCCTTGGTCCTCCACCTATAAGGATTACCGGAGATCGAATCCCCGGTAATGTAGCCGCTGTCAGAGCTCCAAATGTCATCCAAACGATGCTCTGACACTAAAGGAAACAAGTGTTAGGGCAATCAACCCATGTGATATGATTTTGACGTGTGTGGAAAAGGGTTTAAGTTAGGTTGTTATTGTTTTGATATGTGTGTTGGAGTCTTGCAGAACTTAGTAATTCGCACATGGAGCTTTGACAAGTTTCACCAACTCACAACCTCGTTCTTGAGTCGGTGAAGGAGCATTGCGAAGCCATGCGCTTGATGCATCTGAGGGACCGCCAGATAAGATGACTTGAAGTGAAGCCAAGGAAGCAGACTTCGAGGGCAAGAGACGTGAAAGAGCATTGCGAAGCCATGCACTTGGTGCTGTCGAGGGATGTGGCCGCGAATGAAGAGAGCTTCGGCGAGGGACTTCAAGTGAGATGAGAGAATGAGTGAAATGTAAGTAGCTCATTAGGTGAACTTGGCCGAATGACTAAGTGTCGGAGGCTCGACCAAAAGGGTTGAGGTTTACTCGACCGTTGGATGCTAAAACAGATGTAAAGTTTGAGGTTTACCCGGCATCAATCGACTGCCATGTCATGGCAGTCGACTGCTCCAAGTCAACTGTGACTCGACTGGTGTTCGAGTCTAGTTTTTGTGCCATCAGTCGATTGCCACGGGTTGGCGTCATTGTATCGAATCATCGATCGATTCGATGGCGTGATCGGTAGTCACGAGGTTTTGGGCGCGGAATGGTGATCGATCAGTGATCGCCGAGCGCTCGATTGATAGCTCCATTAGTCGACTGATGAGATGATCAGTCGACTGATGTGGGAGCCGTTGGATGAAATCCAACATGGAAGAAGCCGTTATTGGGCAACGGGTATAGGAGTAGTCGACTGATCGAGGAATCAGCCGACTGCCAATAGCCAACGGGAAGAAAACAACCTTCTCTATTTATAGAGAAGGTGTGGGATTTTGGATGGGTAATGCTTATGCTCTAACTGATCATCCAAGTGCCCTACAAGCTTCCAACTCTTTCTCTTGTTCTTATTTCAAGAAGGTTTACCTCCACCTTGCTTTGGCTAAAGGGAGAGACCATATTGGATTGATTTCGGAGTGATTCACCGGAGATGAATCGGGTCGTGGATTAGCGGCGAGGCCGTAAACCACGTTATATTAGTTTGTTAGCATTGCCATTGTATAGTCTTTACATTTTCGCTTGTGCTAATTATACTTGTAGGCAATCAACGAGCGAATTCCACCGTACGAAGAAAGAGGGCTATTCACCCCCTCTAGTCGACCACCTACGTTCCAACAACAAGCCATCCAGAAAACTGGACAGCTTGGTGGAGGAGTTGCGCTGACCCAAAGGAGGAAGGCCGGTTGCACCTTGGTCACCGGAGCCAAGGGATGTCGCCGGAGGATGACCGGCAGCAGCTTGGATGCCGGCAACAAGGTGGACGACAGCACAATGGCTAGTGGTAGCAAGGTTGGGCGGCAACCATGTTGGGCGGCAAGGAGAGGAGAAGGGCTTGGGTGGCTAGGGTTTCCAAAGCACAAGTTATCCACAAAAAACCCTTAAGACATGTTTTATAGAGAACACATTCTCCTAACGGTTATTGGTTCATAACCAAAACCCGTTAACCCGCTCCAATAAATTAAGTTAAAATAAACTGAACCGAGTTGGTCTATTTTAAGTTAAAATGAACCAAACCAACTTTGGTTCATTCGTTTAAAACAAACCAAACCCCTTTGGTTTATTCTCCACCATTGGATTAGAACCAAACCAATTTGGTTCATCCATCATGTCTTCATAAGATTCGACCCATCCATGCTTCCGTTGCGACTGAAATGATTTTATGCTCGCTCCTTGTTTGGTCCAACCAAACCTAGTTTCTCTTGATTTGAGAATCTCATTCTCAAGCTTGTTTTAAATCCTTCGGATTACGCTTGTGTGTGTGACCAAATAGGTTCCCGATTTATGTTGGTCGTCTATAATTAACCATTAATTATAGAACGATCATGAGTGACATCTAGTAGTACATCATGATCCCCAATTAATCGAAAAATCAATGGTTGATTCCAGAACCATTTCTGAAACCCTTCAACTACTTTAATGAATCGTGCCCCATTCTCTTCACGCATCTTATACCCATTTGATTCAGGACATGGTCTATAGTGTCACTCCCCACTAGGTGACTATGTCACACCTAGCCCAAGTATCATTTTCTCGTCCTACGGATTCTAGTTACTGCACATGTATCCAAGAATACCTTACTTTAAACATGTAATGCTTTGGCCAAAGACTTTAGTAATAATTCTACGAGAGGCCATGGGTATACATCTCCTCACAAGGAGTGGTGAATCCTTTATAGGCTATTCAAACACCTTCGTCACTTCGACTTATACCCAATCATCCCGGGTTCACATCTCCTTGGAGATGCTTGCTTAAGATGTCAAAGCATAAGTCTCCATGACCAAGATGACTTGAATGCCGCAAGTCAAAGGAACATCACACTTAAGCTACAGTAAGAACTTCATTGACATATCCATATATGCAGAGAACCATATAAAGTCTTACAGCTGGTCACTCCAATGAACTAGTTATCATAACTAGCATTCACAATTAACTCCGGACATCACAATGTCTTCAGCCAGTGAGAATCAACTGCTTGGATACACCAAGGAGTATACCTCGTATTAGTCTCAACAGAATTGATGGTGTCCAAATCCATTAATTTATCGACTAGGGATAATTCTAATACATCACAATTACACATGTAGAGATACTCACTAGTTGTGATCCAATCACAAATTCTCTCATGCTGTGAATCGTATCATGGACATTCAGTAAATGAGTTTAAGATATAATAAAATACATAAAAACATGTATACTCAAATAGTGAATCTTCATTTATCATATAAATGGTTCAAATATAAGGCGATTGCCTTAGGACACCTCTCATATATCACTAACAGCTATAACCTCCTATGACATGAGTTGACATTGGTCCACATACATCAGTATGTATAAGACCCAATACCTCAATTGCTCATTCACCTTTTCAACTAAAAGTTATCTTAGTCATCTTTCCTTTTAAGCATGAAACACATGTGTCTAATGAATCTGATTCATAAGACTCCAAAATGCCAAGCTTATGCAGTTTGGACATGCGTTCATTGCTTATATGGCTAAGACGACAATGTCATAATTGCGAGGTTGACTGATTATCTAACTTAGTGTGTTTTCTATTTGATTCGATATTGAACATCTCGTTGGATGTATCTAACGTGTAGATTCTATTATTTAACATTCCAGTAGCATAAAGAACACCATTTAATGTAATATAACAACAATTATTACTAAACATCAAATGATAACCTTTCTTATTCAAACATGAAATAGAAACAATGTTCTTTATTAATGCAGGAATATAAAAACAATCATCCAACTCTAAAACTAGTCCCGTAGGAAGTCGCAACATATAAGTACCCTTGGCTACAACAACAACTTTTGCTCCATTGCCAACCCTTAGATCTGCTCCTCCCTTGACCAATCTTCTTTTGCTTCTAAGCTGCTATATGTTATTACATATATGTGAGTCACACCTGGTATTCAATACCCAAGTATTAGAAGAAACAGTGTGACATTCAATAACAAATATACCTGAAGTAGATTGGGCATCAGATGCCTTTTTTTGCTTCAGTGACTCCAGATACTGCTTGCAGTTTCTCTTCCAATGTCCATCCTTGCCACAATGATGGTAGGTGCCCTTGGGAGTTAATTCTTCCTTCTTTGCCTTTTTCTTCCCTTTAGCTTTGGTTTTTGACTTTCCCTTAGAACCTTTCTTTGAGGAATCAACCCAACATCACCGCCTTATGTTCTTTAGCAACAGATGACTCCACTGTTTTGAGTATATTGATCAATTTAGGAATAGTGGACTCAATCTTATTCATCCGATAGTTCATCACAAATTGTGAATAGCTACCAGTCAGATTTTGAAGAATTAAGTAAATACTTAATTCATGGTCCATGAAAAACCCTAATGATCCCAATCGCTCAATATAACTATTCATCCTTAGTGCAAACTGCACTACAGATGAACCCCTCCTGCATCTTTGAGAGAAAGAGGAGTTGGGTGACCTCGAACCTTTCAGATTGCGTCTGCTCATTGAATAACTCTTGAAGATGGAAGAAAATTGTATTAGCATCCATGTGCTCATGTTGCTTCTGCAACTCAGGAGACATCGATGCTAGCATAATGCAACTCGTCATCTCATAGTCAACAACATGTTTCTGGTAAGCCAACTTTTGGTCACCAGATGCATTATTTGCAGGAGGTTGGGGAAGAACCTCTTCAAGGATATAAGCTAGCTTTTCTGCCTTGAGAATAATTCTCAGGTTGCGAAGCCAGTCCAAGAAGTTTGACCCAGTCAATTTTTTGTTGTCCAAAATAGAACGTAAGTTAATGGAGGTCGACATGCTATTTTAATTAGTACCTAAACCTACAAAAAGAGAGATGAATTTATAGTAATGTAAACAATTTATATTAACAAGAAACTCCCACTATTTTATCAAATTCAATAGCCCTCACTTTGAATTCGAGAGATTGTATGTTATCTCCTAGTAGGTTGATATCCATTATGACTAAGAATAATCTTGGAGAGAGTCCAACAAGCCATTCATAGTCATAATGTTAGGTATCAATAGTACCCATTATATATCAAATATATAACTATCACTTTATGCTATAAACTAATTGAATATTCACATATACATTAGGTTGTTAACTCTTTAACATATATACATCCAATGCATATCACCTAATTGCACTTCTGTCCACATTGACCTTAGAGAGAGTCCAATAAATCAATGTTTTCAGTTAGAGCCGACCTATTAATTGTGAGATCGAATTTAAATGGTTTGAATACATCCAGCCAGGCTCAGAGAGAGTCCAACAACCCAAACTTGAAATTGACCTCTACTCCTTACCATTTAAAATAAATATCTAATCTCATATGAATTGAACATGCTCGATGTCATGCCAAGTTTGGAGAGAGTCCAACAACCCAAACACGAAAAAGAACTCTAGTTCAACCATATTAATGGAAGGTGTTAGCTCTAATATTTGCACGAGGGATTTCAAGTTATTATGGGTCTCATCTATAATAGGAAATAAACCTAAATATGAAAAAAAAACCAAGGTCACATTAGGAAATAAATTTCCCGATGTGAACGTGAGTCTATGCTTAGGCTCTAACGATGCACGCAACACCTTTAGTGTTTTTGGGCACATCCTCGATATTTCCTTTTAGGTTATAAACATATCCTATATGTAGAATCATGCATACTCTAATCTATCATATAGAAAAATATGACACATGTATATTAAAACATCATAAATGCTTTAAATATTTTACTACAACAAGCAATCTATGTTGGTGCAATCGGCCCAGGTCACGATTGACTAGACTCGAGTTGGACTTGAGTAGTGTTTTGATGTTTGACAATGTTTTGGAGAGATTGTTGGTGCAATCGACTCGGGTCATGATTGACCGGACTCGAGTTTGACTCGAGTGGTATTTTGATGTTTGACGATGGTTTGACCATTGTTTGACTATATAGTTGACATGGGGTTGACCATATGATGGAGAAGTCCAAGTCTTGTGTACTTGACATGGAAAGTCCAGGCATAGGTCTTGGCAAGGGAAAGTCCAAGCTTGAGTCTTGGCGAATGGAAAGTCCAACATGGGTTGGCAAGGAAAGTCCAAGGGGTGATATTAGCGGCATAAAGTCCAAGGGTGGAGTATTGACAGCATAAGTCTAATGGTTTGGCGGCGTAAAGTCTAAGCGGTAGTCTTGGCAGAGTATGCCCAAATGTGCCTTGGCGGTATAGACTAGCTTAGCATGACAATAGCTGATGGAAGCACCTGAAGGCTAGTGTATGGATGAACAAGTCATGAATGACTTGGAGGGATCTGATAGGCGTGAGGCTGATGGAGGTGGCTAGAAGGCTTAGGTCTAGGCTAAGGATAGTCTAGCAAGTATGAGGGCATCATACTTGGGGTTAAACCTCATGTTTGAGATTTATCAGTCGACTGGGGTTATGGACCAGTCGACTAGTGAAGTGTTTTGACACTTGGCAGCCGAGTTGACTTGTATCAGTCGATTGGGACTATGACTGGTCGATTGATGGGAGTCGACTAGAGTTCGACTATAGAAAATGGCTTGGCAGTCGACTGATGGCTTGATCAGTCGACTGCTATAGTTGGTAGTCGACTGATGGTCGATGTCGCGGGCACAGAAGGTTCCAGAGTCGATTGTTAGGGTTTGACTGTCGAGTGATGACTCGATCAGTCGACTGATGGTCTATTTGTTGGAACTTATCCAACGTGGCTCAGGCCATTGTGAGACAATGGCTACAGGAGCAGTCAACTAATGGTCTTGATTAGTCAACTGCTAGGCGAAATTCTGCCTTAATGCAGGTTATAAAAGCATCTCATGAAGGAGGTATTTGCCATCAGTTTCTAGAGCGATTTGGGGCGATTTGCTGGTGCAATTCAGGGTCTCCAAGTGCATCTCAAGCAACCAAACAAGCAAGCATCCAAAAATGCATTTGTAAAGTTTTCTTTATGTGTTTTTGTGTATTGTATTTGTATTTGCTTGTTGTACTTTCATTTATTGTTGTAAACACTTGTATGAGGTTTCTCCATCTCAGACTTGTTGTCGAGAAGGAGTGTTTTGATTGTTAGTGGTGTTTGGAATCGTTAGGGCTCATTCGAGCCCAATTCGTGGAGTAAGAACCCTAAGGTTTTGAACCAAGTTATATCGCTTGCATATTTTGTGTGATTGTGTATTCATCTTCATAATTATATTGTATTTCATATTTCCACTGTGCTAACAAGTTTTGTAGAGACGAACACGATTGAATTCTATCTTCGAACGAACACGCTATTCACCCCCCTCTAGCGGTCACCAATGTTCCAACAATCTATGCCAAACAAACAAGGTGGCTCTGATACCACTTGTTGGAGATTCCAGGATCATGTGTAGTGGAATAAAGTGAATAATTTTTTTATTATATCGCAGACATCTCCTAGGGGACATGAATACTTGGTTTGGCATAATCACATGAAAACACACAAAAGGAGTCAGAGAAGTTGTACCTTCGAGATTCTTTCGAATATGTGGAAACCACAAGCAAGAACAACGACCTTGCCTCTATCAGTATCCATGCTGGGATCACCTGAGATAACTCCTAGAGCAGCAAGCCTTTGTCTCCGAATGGTGCTAGCCAACCGACGGAGATAAGAGAAGAAGAAGAGAGAGAGACGACTACCAAGGAAAAACCTAAGAGAAACTCCTCTCTCCAAAGATTATCAAAAGATCTATTTATAGATTTCTTGATTAGGTCATCTTAGGAGGCTTAAACGGAACCTATCTTACCATAATTATCCCATAATTAAGGTAAGAACAACCCAGGAAATTTCCATAAGAGAAATCTCCAAAAATGGAAAAATTGCGACACGACCATGTGTCTTACATATGGTCGGTCATGCCAGGACACACGGTTAGCCATGTGTCCTTTTGGGCACAACCCAGCTTTTGGCCTTTTTGGCCAAGTTAGGCATGACCTGTGCCAGGTTAGGCAAGGCTGTGTGAGGCTCTGTATGGTCCATTTGTGTTCGTTTAGGTGCAATATGGACTTGCTAAGTCCGACAAGGCCATAAGAGGTTCCATAGCCTCTATTTTGCACCCCTTTGATCTGGTCCAACTAGATATATCCTCTCTCATTGAGAATCTCATTCTCAAACTTGTTTTACATCTTGAGATCACCTGTAGTGTGTGTGACCCAATAGGTTTTCGATTATGTTGGCCATTCATAATTAACCCCTTAATCATGAATAGATCATGAGTGGCACCTAGCATTACATCATGACCCCCAATTGATCAAAAAGTCTAAATCGATTCCAGAATATTTCTGAACCCTTCAACAGTTACAGTTGTTCGTGCCTTGTTCCTTTCACTCATCCTATACCCACTTGGTTCATGACATGGTCTATGTGTTCGTCCCCACTAGGATTACTATGTCACACCTAGTCCAATTTAGTTTCCTTGTCTTATGGATTCAAGTTACTCCTACATGTTCTCATGAAAACCATCTTCTTAACATGTTTGCTCTAGCTAGAGACTTTCGAGTAACAATCCTGACTAGAGGCCTAGGGTATACATCTCCTTTATCAGAAGTGGTTAATCCTCTATAGGTTATTCAAACACCTTCGATCACTTTATCTTATACCCAATCATCCCGGATTTACACCTCATATTGAGATGGCTGTGAAGAAGTCAAAGTATGAGGCATCATGACCAAGATGACTTCAACACCTCAAGTCTAAGGAAGCTCGCACTCGAACTGCAATGAGATCTTCAACGACATATAGAACCATATGAAGTCTCAAAGCAGGTCACTCCAATGAACTAGTTACCATAACTAGCATCTGATGTGTACAAAACATATAGTATTTTAGGGGTAGTTTTAGCACATATCTCATTGCATTTTATACATGATTCATGCATATTTTTCCTTGTTTTGCATTCATTTTCTATTTTCTAGCTCAAAGATTTGCTTTTGCTATTTTTATGTGTAGGACGACGTTTTAGAGCTAAATTGGAACATAAATGGAGCTCAAAGAGGCTAAGCGTACTCTGGCCATGTTCCCCAAGACACGGGCATGCTTTGGACCAAAAGATGACAATCGCATGAAGTTCTAGAGGAAGACATGGCCGACCGTGTGAAACTCACACGACCGTACCCAACCTCGAAGCCAGATTCAGGGCAGGTTTTCCAGCATGCCACACGGTTGACCGTGTAGAATCCACACGATCGTGTGGCATTAGCCCAATTTGACAGAGATTAGGGCTTCGTGGGGATTTAAGGAGAGACGAATTCTCTTCTATAAATAAGAAGACATACTTAAACCCTAAGGAGGAGGCCCGATGGCTAGGATGGCAAGAAGGTGCCCTAAGAAGCACCGGAGACTCATAGCGAGGAGGAAGGAAGCGGTTTGAAGATCCAAATCAATGCTTCGACACCATGGAGAAGAACAAAGACATCACATCAGATTGAACAAAAAGTATTGCCTTTATTTTTCATTCTATTCGTATTGTAATGATTCACCTTGAGATGTCGTGCATTATTTCTCATTCAATTATGGAGTAGATACTTTGATTCTAGGATTAGGGATAAACTAGTTTAAATAGTTATTCATTCCCTTTGAATCTATTTGCAATTTATACTATTTAGATCAATTAGAATTATGTCTTGGGTCTATTTCTAATGCACGTAGCCGATACAAGGGTGGAAAGCCTTCGTAACGATAATCTAGGAGAACCAAGGAGGAACCCTAGCAGTTATCCTCCCTCCCATAACCGTAGAAAGTAGAATATGATAGAGTAAGATATGAAATATGATCCATCTCTTCATAGAGATTACTAGGACATCCTCGTACCTTAATAACCTATCTTAGCAGAAGGCCCAAAGTAGGAGACATCAACTCTAGAAGGGTTAAAAGACCCTAGTGATAGGGGGCTCCCAACAGTATCAACCTTGTGAGCTCTGATGATCCAAAAGGAAAACTTGGTTAGGAATAGGTAGTTCTCGGTAGAAGAAAAAGTTCATCGGTCAAATACATGATGGTGCTCTCACAAGATCATAGCTAGAGATCCTAAAGGCATTCAATTGATAGCATGCTCAACAATACACAAGTGAAACCAAAGTCCTAGAATCCTTTAAGGAAACTTTGAACCTACCTTCGGTTTCTCTGAGTGACACCGTAATTGAGTTAGGACTACCGTCGACCTCGCGAACCTTACTCTTAGAAGATTTATTTGGAACAACGACATCCATTGGATAGATGCTATTCGAATCTCAGTCTCTATGGGATTGATACATCTTTTATTACTTGACAACATCCGTGCACTTGTGGGCGTTGAGCGCGAGTGCACACTTCGAGTCCTTGGCAATTTTTGTCGGAGATTTGAGGTTGTGTTCACATGCATCAAGTTTTTGGTGCCATTGTCAGGGACTTTCGATTCGATATCGAATCGAAAGTGGATAGTTTGGATCAGACCTAGAGTAGATTTATTTTCTTGTTTTACTTCATTTTGATTTATTTAGTTTTAGATTTCTATCACTCAAATATAGTCTAGATTAATTTTATTAGTCATAGTACATCTTGCCCTCGTTCAGTTCTTTGGTGTACTTTAATTGGCTCATTATTCTTAGGTTATTTGTTTTCCCTTGTTAGTAAGTAGCCCTACCATGTTAGTTCAACACACCCGAAGTTTGAAAGATTATACGACACCTAGTCGCAAAGTGTGGAATTCCAACATAGTTATCCTGTAGATCCATGCCGCAAGCTGGGAGATAAACCCTGCACCAATTACTCTCATTCAAGAGAGGCAGTTTGGGGGAACTCAGACTGAGGAACCTTACCAACACCTTGAGGAGTTCTTTGCATATTGTGGCATGGTGCAGTATGAAGGGGTTCCAGCAGATACAATTAGGCTTATTACCTTCCCATTTTCCCTAAAAGGGGAGGCCATACGATGGATACACACTTTGCCCGAAAGGAGTGTAACCACATGGGAGCAGATGGAATGCCTGTTCCTAAATAAATACTTTTTGCTTGAAAAAATTGCCTATTTAAGGAATAAAATCCTTTCTTTTAAGCAGAACCACGAAGAGGCTTTGGACGAGGCTTGGGTGAGATTCCGAGAGCTGATACTTCAATGCCCACATCATAGATTACATAATTGGTTGCTCATTAATATTTTTTATTGTGGTATTTTCAGTTCAGCTAAAGAACTCCTGGACACGGTCGCCGGGGGGAGGGGGTGCTGATGAAGAGGAGTGTGGACGAAGTTTATCATATTTTAGAAATAGTGGTCGGGACCCTCCAAATGTGGATGAATAATGAGTAGGAGTTTCAAGAGGTTTAGCCAAAAAAAGGAAGTAGAGGAGCCGAAGGTAGCCTGCCAAATACGAGACGAGATCATAGAGGGAGAGGACTACGAAAACGGAGCCTCCCATCTCTCAGAGTTCTAAAAAGGAGAAGTACGAGAACTGATGGTAATGAATGAACACCCCTGCCCTAAGAGGAAACCCCTACCACCGAATCTTAGATATGAATTTCTGGGCACAAATTCGACCTACCCAGTGATTATAAATGCTAGTTTGGGAGAAGTTGAAACAAGGAAGTTACTGGAGATACTGAAGACGTATAAAAAGACATTGGGCTATGCCATCGAAGATATTAAAGGAATAAGCCCATCCCTCTGCATGCATAGAATAATCCTCGATGATGGGCATAAGTCCACCGTGGAGCGTCAAAGGCGACTTAACCTGAACCTGCAAGAGATTGTGAAGAAAGAAGTGCTCAAGTTGTTAGATGTAGGAATAATCTACCCAATTGCAGACAGTGAATGAGTTAGTCCGGTTCACGTAGTCCCAAAGAAGGGCGGGACCACAGTAGTCAGAAGTGAAGAAAATGAGCTCATTCCTATTCGAACTATAATGGGATGGAGAATGTGTATATATTACCGTAAGCTAAATAAAGCAACAAGGAAAGATCACTTCCCCCTTCCCTTCATTGATCAGATGCTGGAACGTCTTGCTAAGCACTCTCACTTTTGTTACCTCGACAGGTACTCCAGATTTTTTCAAATCCCTATTCACTCTAATGATCAGGAGAAGACAACTTTCACCTGCCCTTATGGGACCTTTGCGTATAGAATAATGCCATTTGGGCTATGCAACACTCCAGCCACTTTTCAATGATGTATGACGACCATCTTCTCAGACCTGATCAAAAAGACCATGGAAGTGTTCATGGATGACTTTTCAGTATATAGGACAAGTTTCGATGCCTGTCTAAAAAACCTGTTGTGAGTCTTGCAGAGATGCGAGGAGAATAACTTGGTGTTGAATTGTGAAAAGTGTTACTTCATGGTCACAGAAGGAATAGTGTTAGGACATAAGATATCAAGAAACGGTATTGAAGTAGGCAGGGCAAAGGTTGAAGTAATCAAAAAATTGCCCCCACCCAGGGATGTTAAGGGCATCCAGAGTTTCCTTGGTCACGCAAGATTTTATCGGAGGTTCATAGAGAATTTATCTCATATAACAAGACTTTTGACAAACTTACTGGCTAAAGATATAGACTTCATTTTCGACCAGTAATTGTTAGTGCAATCAACCTGTGATATGGTTTTGATGTGTGTGGAAAAGGGTTTAAGTTAGGATGTTTGAATTTGATATATGCGTTGGAGTCTTGCAGAACTTAGTAATTCGCACATGGAGCATTGGTGAGTTTCACCTCTCATGACTCAGTCCTTGAGTCAATGAAGGATAACTTTGCGGAAGCCGTGCGCTTGGAGCATCCGAGGGACCGCTGGACAAGGAGATTGGAGTGAAGTCGGAGGAAGTAGACTTCAGGGCGAGACGTGAAGGATGGCGCTGTAGAGTCGTGCGCTTGGCGCATCCGAGGGATGTGGCCGGACGAAGATAACTTCAAAGGCGAGGGACTCCAAGGAATGAGAGTGAGAGAATGTAACCCGGGAAGGGGTAGTGCTCTTAGGTGAAACTTGGCCAATTGGCTAAGTGTCGGATGAGATTTACCGACATCAGTCGACTACCATGTCATGGCAGTCGACTACTCTAAGTCGACTGTGACTCGACTAGTGTTCGAGTCCGATTCAAGTGCCAACAGTCGACTACGAGACCACCAGTCGACTGATGAAGGTATCAGTCAACTGGTCGCAAGGGTTTCGGGCACAGAAGCGAGTTGAGCTCACGAGCACTCGACTGGAAGTCGATATCAGTCGACTGATGAAAGCATCAGTCGACTGATGTAGGAGGCGTTGGGTGAAAGCCAACATGGAAAGTAGCCGTTATTGGGCAATGACTACAGGATCAGTCGACTGATCTGGACATCAGTCGACTGGTCCTGTGTCAACGGGAAGAAACCCTCTTCCTCTATAAAGAGGAGGAGTGTGGGCCTTTGGGAGGCTAATGTTCATGCTAAAAACTCTCCCAAAGTGCCCTAAAGGTTTTCCATTCTCTTACTTGAGTTTATTTACATCATAATTGTAAGAGGAGTGATTCTTGTGTAAAGAGGTTACCTCCACCTAGCTTGGTGCAAAGGAGTGAATAGTGAAAGCTTGCGAAGTGATTCACCGTGGACAAATCGGACCGTGGATTAGCGGCGCAGTCGTGAACCACGCTACATTGCAGTGTCAGCGTTTGTGTTTCTATTCTCTACTTTGTCTTGTCTTTAATTGTGTGTATTTGTATATTCTACTTGCGCTAATAGTTTTGTAGATGAGCAACGAATGAACGACTTCCACTGTCTACGTCAAAGGCTATTCACCCCCCTCTAGCCGACCAACATCGACCCTACAAGTGGTATCAAAGCCAAGGTGCTTGTCGAGGACTAACCGCCGCAACAAGCACTTCATCAAGAGATGGTCGGCTCTAATATTCATCCACCGAAATTCGAGGGGAAATTCGCTTGGTGGAAGAAGCGAATGGAGGTATTTTTCGAAACTGATTTCGAAATTCTATTAATAATGGAAAATGGCTTCGAAATACCTAGGAATGAAGAAGGGGAGCCATTGGAGAAATCAAGGTGGAGTAAGAGGTAAAGGGAAGAGTACTTGGCGAACTCCAAAGCCAACAATCACCTTTACAACGTACTCCCCCAACAAGAAGTGAATCGAATAGGGGAGTGTGCAAGTGCCAAGGAGATGTGGGAGAAGCTAGTAGAGCTTCATGAAGGTACCTCGGAGGCCAAACTTGCAAGGAGAGACCTCCTCCACTCCCAACTAACGAATATCAAACTTGAAAAGGGAGAAAAGTGTTGGAGATTTGACGCCGCAAGAAGGGGGGGGTGAATAGCGTTTGACCGTTCGTAGATGGAATTCGATCGCGTGTTCGTGTCTACAAGTTTCGTTAGCACAGTGGAATATATATATGATAACAATAACGAAAATCAATCACAAATACAATAACATGAAGATTTAACGTAGTTCGGAACCGAACGGTTCCTACTCTACAGATCGAGCTCTAAAGAGCCCTAGTGATGCACACGCACTCACTAATCACAAATACTCCTTCTCGACACAAGTCGGAGGTGGAGAAACCTCGTACAACAGTTTACAACAATAAACTAAGTAGATACAAGCAAATACAATGAGATACAATGCAATATAAGTAAAGAAAAAGCTTTACAAATGCCTTTTGATTGCTTGCTTGTTGATCGCTTGAACCGTGGTTGAAGACCCTGATTTGCAGCAGCAAATCGCCTCAAAAACGTCCAAGAAATTGCTGCCAAAAACTCTCCCGTCGAGCTCCTTTTATCCTTGCGCACGACCTGGATTTCCGCCTATCAGTCGACTGCCATAAGTCACTAGTCGACTGATGCCACTGTTGTCGTGAGACAACGGCTCGATCCACGCTGGAAAAACTCCAACGGATCTCTTGGCAGTCGACTGCCAGCGGCCGTAGTCGACTACCCAATCGACTACGGCATTCTCGTTCGACATTGGGTGATCGGTCATTTGCGCCCTTAGCGATCGCCGTCGACACGCCGATCGCTCCAATGAGCGATCATCGAGCATTTCGACTTTAAATCGGTCGAACTCATGTCGACTCACGGTAGTCGAACCGACCATAATTCCAGTCGACTGCCAACCTCAAAAATGAAGTTTTAACCCAAGTATGGTGCCCCCATACTTGCTAGACCACCCTTAGCCTAGACCTAAGCCTTCTAGCCACCTCCATCAGCCTCACACCTCTCGGATCCCTCTAAGTCATCCATGACTTGTTCATCCATCGCGCTAGCCTCCAGGTGCTTCCCTTGGCTATGTCATGCTAACGGTGTCTACACCGCCAAGGCACATTGGACTTACGCCGCCAAGACTCCGCTTGGACTTTACGCCGCCAATATCCTTCCCCTTGGACTTCTCAAATGCCAAGACTCAAGCTTGGACTTTCCCTTGCCAATCCATGTTGGACTTTCCATGCCAAGACCCATGCTTGGACTTTTCCTTGTGCCAAGTACTCAAGACATGGACTTTCCCAAATGCCAATTGTCCCACTTGGACTTTCCATGCCAAGTACCCATGACTTGGACTTTCCCTTAATCACATGGTCAACCCTAGTCAACCATCAAAGTCTCCCTCGAGTCAAACTCGAGTCTAGTCAATTATAACCTGGATCGATTGCTCCAAAAATCTCCCCAACATATTAACCGACATCAATGTCAAACCACTTTGTCAAACATCAAAACATCACTCGAGTCAAACTCGAGTATGGTCAATCGTGACCTGGGCCGATTGCACCAACAATCTCCCCCTTTTTGATGTTTGACAAAAACAAACCTTGAGTTAGGCCCCTAACTCAAATTCCCCTACCAATTTTCCAAATTGGTAATTTAATCTTCTCCCCCTTTTTGACATACATCAAAAAGGTCATCTCTCCAAGGAGGTATATGTCTCATGTCCTAATGAGATCATACAATCTCCCCCTTGATCCAAAAATACCTAGGATGCCTACCATCTTCCTAGTGATAAGTCCCATATCACTCAAGAGAGGCAATCCTATATTCTCTCCCAATTTCCAAATTGGGTCTCTCAAAATCCCATCAATTTTCCCAATTGATGATACTCTCCCAATAACTTCTCCCCCTTCAAGAAGAGAAACATACATCCATTATCCCAAGATGGATACCTCCCCCTAAAGGCTTGCTCCCCCTTGACCATTGCACCAACAATGTCCTTGGGAAGTCCCTAAGCCAATAGGAACTCTAAACTATCAAAATTAAGGTTAGAAATTCAACATTGAACTTTCCAACACCTTAAATTTGATACAAAACCTAAACACCTCTCCAAATCCATATCCAGTGGATTTTCACCCTTTATAATGCTTCCCAAAGCATATCCTAGGGTTAGGAGTGATTAGGAACCTTTTCCATAGCTGAACACGGGCTAAACAAAACTTGTTAACCCGAAATCATACCTGGCAGTTGACTCATGTCGAATCACGATCACCCATATCAATGATCGCCACTCAGTAGGCTGATCGATAGTCAAATTTCCGAATTTCAGCTATCAGAATCGAGATTTAGAAAAGCATAAGTAATTCTACGTAATTTGAAAAATCATAAAATTTGATACGTATATTACTTATAGTCATTACAATGGGTGAAAAATATTTGAAAATTATTTTACCCATAAAATAGTGAGTTTGATACAAAACTCAAAACCATTGAAATTTTCAATATTTTGGCCCTATTTTGTATCAACTTCATCAATGGTGATTGCTATCAAAAGATAGACTTCACCAAGGTTTTCTAAATTGATTTTAAAATGATTTCAAAACCATGTCTTGGATCATATTCCTTGGGCTCTATGCACATGACTTGTACACAAGTTTTCCTAATGATCCACTAATTAAAATTAGATGAGTTTTAGTTCATCTAGATGCAAAAAAACTATGCACCTTGAACTTAACTCATATCCTAGCATTTCACATGTATCTAGGGTGTATAAATACACATACATGTCAATTGGATGTGAGATATGGGTTTTGATTCATTTTATCTAGGGTTTCATGCATTTCCTAGGCAACCCTACTTGATTCCCTTATAAATGGGACTTCAAGTCATGTCATAGTCCATAAATCAATTTCAACCAATTGTCTTAAATGCATGAATGATTATGGCATTAGAAATGATATAAATAAGCATATGCTCATAATCATGATGTCATGGCATAAGATGAAATCTAAAAACACATGACATTTGAAACCTTAATCCTAAACATGAACATGACATGTAAAATGATTAAAATAAACATGATGTCATGGCATGTTATATGGCAAACAAAGCATGACATATAAAATATATAGGTATAATAATACCTAAATTTTAATATTAATTGCCATTTGTTGGGATTAATCATATTTTGCCATATTAACCTAATCTTCCTAGTGTGCCAAAAACCCAAAATGACACACTAACCCCTAAACCTAAATTGTGTCAATTTAATTGATTTTTCTTAATTTTAAAAGTGCATTGGCACATCCTAAAATCTTTTAGGATATTGATTCAAATCTATTTCCAAGGTAACCATAACCTTGAAAATATCCTAAAGTGCCACCTTTACCATGGTTGAGTTAACTACCCATCCAATTAAGGTTGGCACACCCTAAACCCATCTAGCGTGAATCAATCACGCTCTTAGGAACCCAAAACCGATTTGAGCTCCTAGGGTTAATTAGGTATTCCTTAGGGATAACCTCCCTAGATACCTTCCTAATGACCCTTCTAGGCTTATTAGCCTTGGTCACTTCTTGCCTAGGTTGACTCTAGGGTAACTCCTTGCAACCTTCTTGGTGGCCACCCTAGGTTTCCTAGAAACCCTAGCCACTAGGCACAACCTTTGGTCAACCTTAGGGATGACTTCCCTATTGACCTTGGTCTTCCTAAACCTAGTTTGTGTCCCATAATCAAATGGAACACTATGGTAAGCTACCTTAGGCTTAGGTTTGTGACCCAAACCTTGCTTGCCCTTGGTTGACTTTTGACTCTTAGGTCCTTGGTGTTGACTTTGACTTTTGGACCTTTGACTTTGACCATTAGACCCTTTAAATTGGTTTTGTATATTCCTAAGGGTCTTTTCTAGTTTCTCAAGCCTTGACCTCAAAGCTTGGTTTTCTAATTCCAATTGCCCAATTGATTTTTGATTAAATTCTTGGGCATGGGACTTTCTAGGCATATGCCTAGTCCATTTAGGATTTAGACCTAGATGTTCTTGTACCTTCCTAATTGTCTCCCTAGGTAGGATTGGTCTTGAGTTATTTGACCTAGGTTTATCCTTAGATAAATTATTTTTAGGGACATTAGTCCCAATTCTCTCCTTACTTTTGAAATTAACACTTTTAGCTCCTAAACAAATATATTTATCTCTAGCATGCTTTTCATGGTGAATTGCAAGAGAATTAAAATTTCTAGCATGCTTTTGACTTTTAAATTTAGAAGGTGCATTATTTAAATATACCTTAGGGTTAGCTATAGAAGCTCCCCCTACTTGTAACGCTCCTCCTTGCCCCTTCTTCTTCCCCCTAAAGCATTAGCTTCTATAGTGCCCCTTTGAGTTGCACTTGAAGCATATGATATGCTCCTTGCTCTTTTGACTTGAGGCACCGGCATCCTTTGACTTTTGTTGACTTTTGGACGCCGGAGGAGCTTTTCTTACTCTCTTTGGGCATTTGCTCTTGTAATGCCCACTTTCCCTACACTCAAAGCAAGTTATGTGATTTTTATTTAAACCTAAATTGCTTGAGTTACCTAGGTTAATGAGGACCAGAATTGGACTTTGGGCTTCTTCATCTTGACCGGATGTCGAAGCTTCTTCTTGATGTTCCGGTGTGAAGGTTCTCTCCTCCCCCTCAATCTTTGAGGTGGATGCTTCTTCCACTTCCTCCACCTCTTCCGATCCGGATGTTGATTCCCTATCAACCTCCGAATCCTCACTTCCTTGTGAGGATGATCTCTCTTCTTCACCCTCCTTATCTTCTTGAAATGATGGTGAACTTTCTTGAGCTTGAGAGGGTGAGCACTCTTCTTCTTCTTCTTCTTCTTGGACTGATGATGAGTTTTCATGGACCTTTGCCACTTGGCTCCATAACTCTTTAGCATGTACATAATTACCTAACATACACAAGATATTGTTAGGCATTAAATAAATTAAAAATTTTATCACCTTATCATTTTTCTCGGATGCTTGAACTTGCTCTTCGGTCCATCTCTTCTTTTTGAGGAATCCACCTCTTGGTCCTCTTGGATATTCAAATCCATCCATCAAAATGGACCATTCCTCAAAGTCTCTCATCATAATAAAATCCTCAATTCTTCCCTTCCAAGAATTGAATCCTTCTCGTCCGTATAGGGTGTAGGGCACCGGCGTGTTGATGTCCCAACCTAATTTATCTTGGACTTCCATCTTTTACCCTCTAGCGTCTTGCTCCCGGTTGTTAATCCGTTGAAGAGCCACCAGGCTCTGATACCACTTGTTGGATATTTGATGCCGCTAGAGGGGAGGGTGAATAGCGTTTGACCGTTCGTAGATGGAATTCGATCGCGTGTTCGTGTCTACAAGTTTCGTTAGCACAGCGGAATATATATATGATAACAATAACGAAACACAATCACAAACACAATAACACGAAGATTTAACGTGGCTCGGAACCGAACAGTTCCTACTCCACGGATCGAGCTCTAAAGAGCCCTAGTGATGCACACACACTCACTAATCACAAATACTCCTTCTCGACACAAGTCGGAGGTGGAGAAACCTCGTACAACAGTTTACAACAATAAACTAAGTAGATACAGGCAAATACAATGAGATACAATGCAATATAAGTAAAGAAAAAGCTTTACAAATGCCTTTTGATTACTTGCTTGTTGATCGCTTGAACCGTGGTTGAAGACCCTGATTTGCAGCAACAAATCGCCTCAAAAATGTCCAAGAAATCGCTGCCAAAAACCCTCCCGTCGAGCTCCTTTTATCCTTGCGCGTGACCTGGATTTCCGCCATCACGCGCCATAAGTCACGTCGGTGATGCCCGTGAGACAACGGCTCGATCCACGCTGAAAAAACTCCAACGGATCTCTTGGCAGTCGACTGCCAACATTGGCAATCGGCGCCGCGTATCGTCGACTTCCCCGATCGGCTACGGGCGATGTGCTCGACATTGATCGATCGGTACTCGACCCTTGCGATCAAGCCGTCGACGCGATCGTACTCAATGAACGATCGGCTGAGCATTTCGGCTCTAAACTGGCAGTCAAACTCATGTCGACTCACGGCAGTCGTACCGACCATAATTCCAGTCGACTGCCAACCTCAAAAATGAGGTTTTAACCCAAGTATGGTGCCCCCATACTTGCTAGACCACCCTTAACCTAGACCTAAGCCTTCTAGCCACCTCCATCAGTCTCACGCCTCTCGGATCCCTTCAAGTCATCCATGACTTGTTCATCCATCGCGCTAGCTTCCAGGTGCTTCCCTTGGCTATGTCATGATAACGGTGTCTACACCGCCAAGGCACATTGGACTTACGTCGCCAAGACTCCGCTTGGACTTTACGCCGCCAATATCCATCCCCTTGGACTTCTCAAATGCCAAGACTCAAGCTTGGACTTTCCCTTGCCAACCCATGTTGGACTTTTCATGCCAAGACCCATGCTTGGACTTTTCCTTGTGCCAAGTACTCAAGACTTGGACTTTCCCAAATGCCAATTGTCCCACTTGGACTTTCCATGCCAAGTACCCATGACTTGGACTTTCCCTTAATCACATGGTCAACCCTAGTCAACCATCAAAGTCTCCCTCGAGTCAAACTCGAGTCTAGTCAATTATAACCTGGCTCGATTGCTCCAACAATCTCCCCAACATATTAACCGACATCAATGTCAAACCACTTTGTCAAATATCCTATGTCAAACATCAAAATATCACTCGAGTCAAACTCGAGTATGGTCAATCGTGACCTGGGCCGATTGCACCAACAAAATGGTAACCTCACTACACTCTCAATTTAAGAAAATTTTAATTGGGCTAACAAGTGTAGGAGAAATAATTTTGAACCGAAATATGCTTATGAAAGCAATCGATGCTTTTCCCCGGTCTTTGAAATGGATCTCAATGGTGGACTCCTTCTATATGTCAAAGAACCTAGAAGTGAGTACCTTGGAGGAGTTATTCTTAACCATGGAGCTCCATGAGACTAGGCTTGAGGGAGTAATTGAAGAATCAAGTATCAAGTCATCAAGAGGAGTATCCCTAGTAGCCAACAAGGGAAAGAAGAAGAAGATAGAGACTCCCTCCTCCTCCGATGAAGCATCCTCATCCTCCTCCATGGATAGCACAGAAGAAGCTTACATGGTAAGGAAGGTAAGACGTGCTTTGAAAAATTTTAAATTTAATAAATCTAATGATAGGAGGAGTAGACCAAGGGGGAAGGTAATTTGCTACAATTGCCAACAAGAGTGACACATAAGAGATAATTGTCCACTCTTGAACAAGAGCAAAGAATAGAGGAGAAAGAAAGAAGAAAGGAAGAAAAAGGGGAGCAAGAACAAGGAAGAAGAGAAGAAGGCCAAGGAAAAGGGGAAGGCCAAGGCACTAAAAGCAAGAACTTGGGATGATCCCTCTTCATCATCATCATCATCGGAAGAGGAGAATGCTTTTGTCACCAACCTTGCTTTGATGGCATTTGATGGCTCTTAGGTGAAACTTGGCCAATTGGCTAAGTGTCGGATGAGATTTACCGACATCAGTCGACTACCATGTCATGGCAGTCGACTACTCTAAGTCGACTGTGACTCGACTAGTGTTCGAGTCCGATTCAAGTGCCAACAGTCGACTACGAGACCACCAGTCGACTGATGAAGGTATCAGTCAACTGGTCGCAAGGGTTTCGGGCACAGAAGCGAGTTGAGCTCGCGAGCACTCGACTGAAAGTCGATATCAGTCGACTGATGAAAGCGTCAGTCGACTGATGTAGGAGCTGTTGGGTGAAAGCCAACATGGAAAGCAGCCATTATTGGGCAATGACTACTGGATCAGTCGACTGATCTGGACATCAGTCGACTGGTCCTGTGTCAACGGGAAGAAACCCTCTTCCTCTATAAAGAGGAGGAGTGTGGGCCTTTGGGAGGCTAATGTTCATGCTAAAAACTCTCCCAAAGTGCCCTAAAGGTTTTCCATTCTCTTACTTGAGTTTATTTACATCATAATTGTAAGAGGAGTGATTCTTGTGTAAAGAGGTTACCTCCACCTAGCTTGGTGCAAAGGAGTGAATAGTGAAAGCTTGCGAAGTGATTCACCGTGGACAAATCGGAACGTGGATTAGCGGCGCAGCCGTGAACCACGCTACATTGCAGTGTCAGCGTTTGTGTTTCTATTCTCTACTTTGTCTTGTCTTTAATTGTGTGTATTTGTATATTCTACTTGCGCTAATAGTTTTGTAGATGAGCAACGAATGAACGACTTCCACTGTCTACGTCAAAGGCTATTCACCCCCCTCTAGCCGACCAACATCGACCCTACAAGTGGTATCAGAGCCAAGGTGCTTGTCGAGGACTAACCGCCGCAACAAGCACTTCATCAAGAGATGGTCGGCTCTAATATTCATCCACCGAAATTCGAGGGGAAATTCGCTTGGTGGAAGAAGCGAATGGAGGTATTTTTCGAAACCGATTTCGAAATTCTATTAATAATGGAAAATGGCTTCGAAATACCTAGGAATGAAGAAGGGGAGCCATTGGAGAAATCAAGCTGGAGTAAGAGGTAAAGGGAAGAGTACTTGGCGAACTCCAAAGCCAACCATCACCTTTACAACGTACTCCCCCAACAAGAAGTGAATTGAATAGGGGAGTGTGCAAGTGCCAAGGAGATGTGGGAGAAGCTAGTAGAGCTTCATGAAGTACCTCAGAGGCCAAACTTGCAAGGAGAGACCTCCTCCACTCCCAACTGACGAATATCAAACTTGAAAAGGGAGAAAAGTGTTGGAGATTTGACGCCGCTAGAGGGGGGGGTGAATAGCATTTGACCGTTCGTAGATGGTATTTGATCGCGTGTTCGTGTCTACAAGTTTCGTTAGCACAGTGGAATATATATATGATAACAATAACGAAAATCAATCACAAATACAATAACACGAAGATTTAACGTAGTTCGGAACCGAACGGTTCCTACTCCACGGATCGAGCTCTAAAGAGCCCTAGTGATGCACACGCACTCACTAATCACAAATACTCCTTCTCGACACAAGTCGGAGGTGGAGAAACCTCGTACAACAGTTTACAACAATAAACTAAGTAGATACAAGCAAATACAATGAGATACAATGCAATATAAGTAAAGAAAAAGCTTTACAAATGCCTTTTGATTGCTTGCTTGTTGATCGCTTGAACCGTGGTTGAAGACCCTGATTTGCAGCAGCAAATCGCCTCAAAAACGTCCAAGAAATCGCTGCCAAAAACTCTCCCGTCGAGCTCCTTTTATCCTTGCACGCGATCTGGATTTCCGCCTATCAGTCGACTGCCATAAGTCACCAGTCGACTGATGCCACTGTTGTCGTGAGACAACGGCTCGATCCACGCTGGAAAAACTCCAACGGATCTCTTGGCAGTCGACTGCCAGCGCCCGTAGCCGACTGGCCAGTCGGCTACGGAGCGTTCTGTGCTCGACATTGGACTGGCAGTCGACTGCCGTCGACACCAGTCGACTGCTCCAATGAGCAGTCGACTGCCAGAGCATTTCTAGCTCTAAGCGGACTCAAGTCGACTCACGGCGGTCAGGCCGGCCATAATGCGGATCGGTGCCAACCTCAAACATGAGTTTTTAACCCAAGTATGGTGCCCCCATACTTGCTAGACCACCCTTAGCCTAGACCTAAGCCTTCTAGCCACCTCCATCAGCCTCACGCCTCTCGGATCCCTCCAAGTCATCCATGACTTGTTCATCCATCGCGCTAGCCTCCGGGTGCTTCCCTTGGCTATGTCATGCTAAGCGGTGTCTACACCTAAGGCACATTGGACTTACGCGCCAAGACTCGCTTGGACTTTCGCATGATATCCTTCCCCTTGGACTTCTCAAATGCCAAGACTCAAGCTTGGACTTTCCCTTGCCAATCCATGTTGGACTTTCCATGCCAAGACCCATGCTTGGACTTTTCCTTGTGCCAAGTACTCAAGACTTGGACTTTCCCAAATGCCAATTGTCCCACTTGGACTTTCCATGCCAAGTACCCATGACTTGGACTTTCCCTTAATCACATGGTCAACCCTAGTCAACCATCAAAGTCTCCCTCGAGTCAAACTCGAGTCTAGTCAATTATAACCTGGCTCGATTGCTCCAACAATCTCCCCAACATATTAATCGACATCAATGTCAAACCACTTTGTCAAACATCAAAACATCACTCGAGTCAAACTCGAGTATGGTCAATCGTGACCTGGGCCGATTGCACCAACAATCTCCCCCTTTTTGATGTTTGACAAAAACAAACCTTGATTTAGGCCCCTAACTCAAATTCCCCTACCAATTTTCCAAATTGGTAATTTAATCTTCTCCCCCTTTTTGACATACATCAAAAAGGTCATCTCTCCAAGGAGGTATATGTCTCATGTCCTAATGAGATCATACAATCTCCCCCTTGATCCAAAAATACCTAGGATGCCTACCATCTTCCTAGTGATAAGTCCCATATCACTCAAGAGAGGCAATCCTATATTCTCTCCCAATTTCCAAATTGGGTCTCTCAAAATCCCATCAATTTTCCCAATTGATGATACTCTCCCAATAACTTCTCCCCCTTCAAGAAGAGAAACATACATCCATTATCCCAAGATGGATACCTCCCCCTAAAGGCTTGCTCCCCCTTGACCATTGCACCAACAATGTCCTTGGGAAGTCCCTAAGCCAATAGGAACTCTAAACTATCAAAATTAAGGTTAGAAATTCAACATTGAACTTTCCAACACCTTAAATTTGATACAAAACCTAAACACCTCTCCAAATCCATATCCAGTGGATTTTCACCCTTTATAATGTTTCCCAAAGCATATCCTAGGGTTAGGAGTGATTAGGAACCTTTTCCATAGCTGAACACGGGCTAAACAAACCTTGTTAACCCGAAATCAGACGCGATTGACTCAGCGATGTCGATCGGCCACCCATATCGATCATTGCCACCAAGGCGATCGTTGATAATTTGAAATTTCAATTTCATATCGAGAATCGAGATTTAGAAAAGCATAAGTAATTCTACGTAATTTGAAAAATCATAAAATTTGATACGTATATTACTTATAGTCATTACAATGGGTGAAAAATATTTGAAAATTATTTTACCCATAAAATAGTGAGTTTGATACAAAACTCAAAACCATTGAAATTTTCAATGTTTTGGCCCTATTTTGTATCAACTTCATCAATGGTGATTGCTATCAAAAGATAGACTTCACCAAGGTTTTCTAAATTGATTTTAAAATGATTTCAAAACCATGTCTTGGATCATATTCCTTGGGCTCTATGCACATGACTTGTACACAAGTTTTCCTAATGATCCACTAATTAAAATTAGATGAGTTTTAGTTCATCTAGATGCAAAAAACTATGCACCTTGAACTTAACTCATATCCTAGCATCTCACATGTATCTAGGGTGTATAAATACACATACATGTCAATTGGATGTGAGATATGGGTTTTGATTCATTTTATCTAGGGTTTCATGCATTTCCTAGGCAACCCTACTTGATTCCCTTATAAATGGGACTTCAAGTCATGTCATAGTCCTTAAATCAATTTCAACCAATTGTCTTAAATGCATGAATGATTATGGCATTAGAAATGATATAAATAAGCATATGCTCATAATCATGATGTCATGGCATAAGATGAAATCTAAAAACACATGACATTTGAAACCTTAATCCTAAACATGAACATGACATGTAAAATGATTAAAATAAACATGATGTCATGGCATGTTATATGGCAAACAAAGCATGACATATAAAATATATAGGTATAATAATACCTAAATTTTAATATTAATTTCCATTTGTTGGGATTAATCATATTTTGTCATATTAACCTAATCTCCCTAGTGTGCCAAAAACCCAAAATGACACACTAACCTCTAAACCTAAATTGTGTCAATTTAATTGATTTTTCTTAATTTTAAAAGTGCATTGGCACATCCTAAAATCTTTTAGGATATTGATTCAAATCTATTTCCAAGGTAACCATAACCTTGAAAATATCCTAAAGTGCCACCTTTACCATGGTTGAGTTAACTACCCATCCAATCAAGGTTGGCACACCCTAAACCCATCTAGCGTGAATCAATCACGCTCTTAGGAACCCAAAACCGATTTGAGCTCCTAGGGTTAATTAGGTATTCCTTAGGGATAACCTCCCTAGATACCTTCCTAATGACCCTTCTAGGCTTATTAGCCTTGGTCACTTGGGTCTTGCCTAGGTTGACTCTAGGGGTAACTCCCCTTGCAACCTTCTTGGTGGCCACCCTAGGTTTCCTAGAAACCCTAGCCACTAGGCACAACCTTTTGTCAACCTTAGGGATGACTTCCCTATTGACCTTGGTCTTCCTAAACCTAGTTTGTGTCCCATAATCAAATGGAACACTATGGTAAGCTACCTTAGGCTTAGGTTTGTGACCCAAACCTTGCTTGCCCTTGGTTGACTTTTGACTCTTAGGTCCTTGGTGTTGACTTTGACTTTTGGACCTTTGACTTTGACCATTAGACCCTTTAAATTGGTTTTGTATATTCCTAAGGGTCTTTTCTAGTTTCTCAAGCCTTGACCTCAAAGCTTGGTTTTCTAATTCCAATTGCCCAATTGATTTTTGATTAAATTCTTGGGCATGGGACTTTCTAGGCATATGCCTAGTCCATTTAGGATTTAGACCTAGATGTTCTTGTACCTTCCTAATTGTCTCCCTAGGTAGGATTGGTCTTGAGTTATTTGACCTAGGTTTATCCTTAGATAAATTATTTTTAGGGACATTAGTCCCAATTCTCTCCTTACTTTTGAAATTAACACTTTTAGCTCCTAAACAAATATATTTATCTCTAGCATGCTTTTCATGGTGAATTGCAAGAGAATTAAAATTTCTAGCATGCTTTTGACTTTTAAATTTAGAAGGTGCATTATTTAAATATACCTTAGGGTTAGCTATAGAAGCTCCCCCTACTTGTAACGCTCCTCCTTGCCCCTTCTTCTTCCCCCTAAAGCATTAGCTTCTATAGTGCCCCTTTGAGTTGCACTTGAAGCATATGATATACTCCTTGCTCTTTTGACTTGAGGCACGCAGCATCCTTTGACTTTTGTTGACTTTTGGGCCTTGGAGAGAGCTTTTCTTACTCTCTTTGGGCATTTGCTCTTGTAATGCCCACTTTCCCTACTCAAAGCAAGTTATGTGATTTTTATTTAAACCTAAATTGCTTGAGTTACCTAAAATTAATGAGGACCAGAATTGGACTTTGGGCTTCTTCATCTTGACCGGATGTGAGCTTCTTCTTGATGTTCGGTGTGAAGGTTCTCTCCTCCCCCTCAATCTTTGAGGTGGATGCTTCTTCCACTTCCTCCACCTCTTCCGATCCGGATGTTGATTCCCTATCAACCTCCGAATCCTCACTTCCTTGTGAGGATGATCTCTCTTCTTCACCCTCCTTATCTTCTTGAAATGATGGTGAACTTTCTTGAGCTTGAGAGGGTGAGCACTCTTCTTCTTCTTCTTCTTCTTCTTGGACTGATGATGAGTTTTCATGGACCTTTGCCACTTGGCTCCATAACTCTTTAGCATGTACATAATTACCTAACATACACAAGATATTGTTAGGCATTAAATAAATTAAAAATTTTATCACCTTATCATTTTTCTCGGATGCTTGAACTTGCTCTTCGGTCCATCTCTTCTTTTTGAGGAATCCACCTCTTGGTCCTCTTGGATATTCAAATCCATCCATCAAAATGGACCATTCCTCAAAGTCTCTCATCATAATAAAATCCTCAATTCTTCCCTTCCAAGAATTGAATCCTTCTCGTCCGTATAGGGTGTAGGGCACCGGCGTGTTGATGTCCAAACCTAATTTATCTTGGACTTCCATCTTTTACCCTCTAGCGTCTTGCTCCCGGTTGTTAATCCGTTGAAGAGCCACGAGCTCAATACCACTTGTTGGATATTTGATGCGCTAGAGGGAGGGTGAATAGCGTTTGGGATTCGTAGATGGAATTCGATCAGCGTGTTCGTGTCTACAAGTTTCGTTAGCACAGCGGAATATATATATGATAACAATAACGAAACACAATCACAAACACAATAACACGAAGATTTAACGTGGCTCGGAACCGAACAGTTCCTACTCCACGGATCGAGCTCTAAAGAGCCCTAGTGATGCACACACACTCACTAATCACAAATACTCCTTCTCGACACAAGTCGGAGGTGGAGAAACCTCGTACAACAGTTTACAACAATAAACTAAGTAGATACAAGCAAATACAATGAGATACAATGCAATATAAGTAAAGAAAAAGCTTTACAAATGCCTTTTGATTGCTTGCTTGTTGTTGATAAAACGTGGTTGAAGACCCTGATTTGCAGCAACAAATCGCCTCAAAAACGTCCAAGAAATCGCTGCCAAAAACCCTCCTGTCGAGCTCCTTTTATCCTTGCGCGTGACCTGGATTTCCGCCCATCAGTCGACTGCCATAAGTCACCAGTCGACTGATGCCACTGTTGTCGTGAGACAACGGCTCGATCCACGCTGGAAAAACTCCAACGGATCTCTTGGCGATCGCCAACATTGTCGCGCGGCGCCGTAGTCGACTTCGATCGGCTACGGGCGTTAATGCTCGACATTGGGTGGCGATAGCCGACTTAGCGATCAAGCTGCCGTCGACACCGATCGCTCCAATAAGCGATCATTGCCGAGCATTTCGGCTCTAAACTGGCAGTCAAACTCATGTCGACTCACGGCAGTCGTACCGACCATAATTCCAGTCGACTGCCAACCTCAAAAATGAGGTTTTAACCTAAGTATGGTGCCCCCATACTTGCTAGACCACCCTTAACCTAGACCTAAGCCTTCTAGCCACCTCCATCAGTCTCACGCCTCTCGGATCCCTCCAAGTCATCCATGACTTGTTCATCCATCGCGCTAGCTTCCAGGTGCTTCCCTTGGCTATGTCATGCTAACGGTGTCTACACCGCCAAGGCACATTGGACTTACGTCGCCAAGACTCCGCTTGGACTTTACGCCGCCAATATCCATCCCCTTGGACTTCTCAAATGCCAAGACTCAAGCTTGGACTTTCCCTTGCCAACCCATGTTGGACTTTTCATGCCAAGACCCATGCTTGGACTTTTCCTTGTGCCAAGTACTCAAGACTTGGACTTTCCCAAATGCCAATTGTCCCACTTGGACTTTCCATGCCAAGTACCCATGACTTGGACTTTCCCTTAATCACATGGTCAACCCTAGTCAACCATCAAAGTCTCCCTCGAGTCAAACAGTCTGATCAGTATAACTGGCTCGATTGCTCCAACAATCTCCCCAACATATTAACCCGACATCAATGTCAAACCACTTTGTCAAATATCCTATGTCAAACATCAAAATATCACTCGAGTCAAACTCGAGTATAATTGATCATTGACACAGGGCGATTGCACCAACAAACTGGTAACCTCACTACACTCTCAATTTAAGAAAATTTTAATTGGGCTAACAAGTGTAGGAGAAATAATTTTGAACCGAAATATGCTTATGAAAGCAATCGATGCTTTTCCCCGGTCTTTGAAATGGATCTCAATGGTGGACTCCTTCTATATGTCAAAGAACCTAGAAGTGAGTACCTTGGAGGAGTTATTCTTAACCATGGAGCTCCATGAGACTAGGCGAGGAGTAATTGAAGAATCAAGTATCAAGTCATCAAGAGGAGTATCCTAGTAGCCAACAAGGAAAGAAGAAGAAGATAGAGACTCCCTCCTCCTCAGATGAAGCATCCTCATCCTCCTCCATGGATAGCCTGAGAAGCTTACATGGTAAGGAAGGTAAGGCGATGCTTTGAAAAATTTTAAATTTAATAAATCTAATGATAGGAGGAGTAGACCAAGGGGGAAGGTAATTTGCTACAATTGCCAACAAGAGTGACACATAAGAGATAATTGTCCACTCTTGAACAAGAGCAAAGAATAGAGGAGAAAGAAAGAAGACAGGAAGAAAAAGGGGAGCAAGAAGAAGGAAGAAGAGAAGAAGGCCAAGGAAAAGGGAAAGGCCAAGGCACTAAAAGCAAGAACTTGGGATGATCCCTCTTCATCATCATCATCATCGGAAGAGGAGAATGCTTTTGTCACCAACCTTGCTTTGATGGCATTTGATGGCTCTTAGGTGAAACTTGGCCAATTGGCTAAGTGTCGGATGAGATTTACCGACATCAGTCGACTACCATGTCATGGCAGTCGACTACTCTAAGTCGACTGTGACTCGACTAGTGTTCGAGTCCGATTCAAGTGCCAACAGTCGACTACGAGACCACCAGTCGACTGATGAAGGTATCGATCAGCAGTACTCAGAGTTTCGAACGCGAGCGAGTTGAGCTCGCGAGCACTCGACTGAAAGTCGATATCAGTCGACTGATGAAAGTGTCAGTCGACTGATGTAGGAGCTGTTGGGTGAAAGCCAACATGGAAAGCAGCCATTATTGGGCAATGACTACTGGATCAGTCGACTGATCTGGACATCAGTCGACTGGTCCTGTGTCAACGGGAAGAAACCCTCTTCCTCTATAAAGAGGAGGAGTGTGGGCCTTTGGGAGGCTAATGTTCATGCTAAAAACTCTCCCAAAGTGCCCTAAAGGTTTTCCATTCTCTTACTTGAGTTTATTTACATCATAATTGTAAGAGGAGTGATTCTTGTGTAAAGAGGTTACCTCCACCTAGCTTGGTGCAAAGGAGTGAATAGTGAAAGCTTGCGAAGGGATTCACCGTGGACAAATCGGAACGTGGATTAGTGGCGCAGCCGTGAACCACGCTACATTGCAGTGTCAGTGTTTGTGTTTCTATTCTCTACTTTGTCTTGTCTTTAATTGTGTGTATTTGTATATTCTACTTGCGCTAATAGTTTTGTAGATGAGCAACGAATGAACGACTTCCACTGTCTACGTCAAAGGCTATTCACCCCCCTCTAGCCGACCAACATCGACCCTACAAGTGGTGTCAGAGCCAAGGTGCTTGTCGAGGACTAACCGCCGCAACAAGCACTTCATCAAGAGATGGTCGGCTCTAATATTCATCCACCGAAATTGAGGGAAATTGCAGTGGAAGAAGCGAATGGAGGTATTTTTCGAAACCGATTTCGAAATTCTATTAATAATGGAAAATGGCTTCGAAATACCTAGGAATGAAGAAGGGGAGCCATTGGAGAAATCAAGCTGGAGTAAGAGGTAAAGGGAAGAGTACTTGGCGAACTCCAAAGCCAACCATCACCTTTACAACGTACTCCCCCAACAAGAAGTGAATTGAATAGGGGAGTGTGCAAGTGCCAAGGAGATGTGGGAGAAGCTAGTAGAGCTTCATGAAGTACCTCAGAGGCCAAACTTGCAAGGAGAGACCTCCTCCACTCCCAACTGACGAATATCAAACTTGAAAAGGGAGAAAAGTGTTGGAGATTTGACGCCGCTAGAGGGGGGGGGGTGAATAGCATTTGACCGTTCGTAGATGGTATTTGATCGCGTGTTCGTGTCTACAAGTTTCGTTAGCACAGTGGAATATATATATGATAACAATAACGAAAATCAATCACAAATACAATAACACGAAGATTTAACGTAGTTCGGAACCGAACGGTTCCTACTCCACGGATCGAGCTCTAAAGAGCCCTAGTGATGCACACGCACTCACTAATCACAAATACTCCTTCTCGACACAAGTCGGAGGTGGAGAAACCTCGTACAACAGTTTACAACAATAAACTAAGTAGATACAAGCAAATACAATGAGATACAATGCAATATAAGTAAAGAAAAAGCTTTATAAATGCCTTTTGATTGCTTGCTTGTTGATCGCTTGAACCGTGGTTGAAGACCCTGATTTGCAGCAGCAAATCGCCTCAAAAACGTCCAAGAAATCGCTGCCAAAAACTCTCCCGTCGAGCTCCTTTTATCCTTGCACGCGATCTGGATTTCCGCCTATCAGTCGACTGCCATAAGTCACTAGTCGACTGATGCCACTGTTGTCGTGAGACAACGGCTCGATCCACGCTGGAAAAACTCCAACGGATCTCTTGGCAGTCGACTGCCAGCGCCCGTAGTCGACTACCCAATCGACTACGGAGCGTTCTGTGCTCGACATTGATCGATGGCGATCGTGCCGATCAGATCGCTCCAATGAGCGATCATTGCGAGCATTTCCAGCTCTAAACTGGCAGTCGAACTCATGTCGACTCACGGCAGTCGAACCGACCATAATTCCAGTCGACTGCCAACCTCAAAAATGAAGTTGTAACCCAAGTATGGTGCCCCCATACTTGCTAGACCACCCTTAGCCTAGACCTAAGCCTTCTAGCCACCTCTATCAGCCTCACACCTCTCGGATCCCTCTAAGTCATCCATGACTTGTTCATCCATCGCGCTAGCCTCCAGGTGCTTCCCTTGGCTATGTCATGCTAACGGTGTCTACACCGCCAAGGCACATTGGACTTACGCTGCCAAGACTCCGCTTGGACTTTACGCCGCCAATATCCTTCCCCTTGGACTTCTCAAATGCCAAGACTCAAGCTTGGACTTTCCCTTGCCAATCCATGTTGGACTTTCCATGCCAAGACCCATGCTTGGACTTTTCCTTGTGCCAAGTACTCAAGACTTGGACTTTCCCAAATGCCAATTGTCCCACTTGGACTTTCCATGCCAAGTACCCATGACTTGGACTTTCCCTTAATCACATGGTCAACCCTAGTCAACCATCAAAGTCTCCCTCGAGTCAAACTCGAGTCTAGTCAATTATAACCTGGCTCGATTGCTCCAACAATCTCCCCAACATATTAATCGACATCAATGTCAAACCACTTTGTCAAACATCAAAACATCACTCGAGTCAAACTCGAGTATGGTCAATCGTGACCTGGGCCGATTGCACCAACAATCTCCCCCTTTTTGATGTTTGACAAAAACAAACCTTGATTTAGGCCCCTAACTCAAATTCCTCTACCAATTTTCCAAATTGGTAATTTAATCTTCTCCCCCTTTTTGACATACATCAAAAAGGTCATCTCTCCAAGGAGGTATATGTCTCATGTCCTAATGAGATCATACAATCTCCCCCTTGATCCAAAAATACCTAGGATGCCTACCATCTTCCTAGTTATAAGTCCCATATCACTCAAGAGAGGCAATCCTATATTCTCTCCCAATTTCCAAATTGGGTCTCTCAAAATCCCATCAATTTTCCCAATTGATGATACTCTCCCAATAACTTCTCCCCCTTCAAGAAGAGAAACATACATCCATTATCCCAAGATGGATACCTCCCCCTAAAGGCTTGCTCCCCCTTGACCATTGCACCAACAATGTCCTTGGGAAGTCCCTAAGCCAATAGGAACTCTAAACTATCAAAATTAAGGTTAGAAATTCAACATTGAACTTTCCAACACCTTAAATTTGATACAAAACCTAAACACCTCTCCAAATCCATATCCAGTGGATTTTCACCCTTTATAATGTTTCCCAAAGCATATCCTAGGGTTAGGAGTGATTAGGAACCTTTTCCATAGCTGAACACGGGCTAAACAAACCTTGTTAACCCGAAATCAGACCTGGCAGTTGACTCCTGACAGCGATCGGTCGATCGCCCACCCATATCGATCATCGCCACCTGGGCGATCGATAAATAAATTTCGAATTTCAGCTATCAGAATCGAGATTTAGAAAAGCATAAGTAATTCTACGTAATTTGAAAAATCATAAAATTTGATACGTATATTACTTATAGTCATTACAATGGGTGAAAAATATTTGAAAATTATTTTACCCATAAAATAGTGAGTTTGATACAAAACTCAAAACCATTGAAATTTTCAATGTTTTGGCCCTATTTTGTATCAACTTCATCAATGGTGATTGCTATCAAAAGATAGACTTCACCAAGGTTTTCTAAATTGATTTTAAAATGATTTCAAAACCATGTCTTGGATCATATTCCTTGGGCTCTATGCACATGACTTGTACACAAGTTTTCCTAATGATCCACTAATTAAAATTAGATGAGTTTTAGTTCATCTAGATGCAAAAACTATGCACCTTGAACTTAACTCATATCCTAGCATCTCACATGTATCTAGGGTGTATAAATACACATACATGTCAATTGGATGTGAGATATGGGTTTTGATTCATTTTATCTAGGGTTTCATGCATTTCCTAGGCAACCCTACTTGATTCCCTTATAAATGGGACTTCAAGTCATGTCATAGTCCTTAAATCAATTTCAACCAATTGTCTTAAATGCATGAATGATTATGGCATTAGAAATGATATAAATAAGCATATGCTCATAATCATGATGTCATGGCATAAGATGAAATCTAAAAACACATGACATTTGAAACCTTAATCCTAAACATGAACATGACATGTAAAATGATTAAAATAAACATGATGTCATGGCATGTTATATGGCAAACAAAGCATGACATATAAAATATATAGGTATAATAATACCTAAATTTTAATATTAATTTCCATTTGTTGGGATTAATCATATTTTGTCATATTAACCTAATCTCCCTAGTGTGCCAAAAACCCAAAATGACACACTAACCTCTAAACCTAAATTGTGTCAATTTAATTGATTTTTCTTAATTTTAAAAGTGCATTGGCACATCCTAAAATCTTTTAGGATATTGATTCAAATCTATTTCCAAGGTAACCATAACCTTGAAAATATCCTAAAGTGCCACCTTTACCATGGTTGAGTTAACTACCCATCCAATCAAGGTTGGCACACCCTAAACCCATCTAGCGTGAATCAATCACGCTCTTAGGAACCCAAAACCGATTTGAGCTCCTAGGGTTAATTAGGTATTCCTTAGGGATAACCTCCCTAGATACCTTCCTAATGACCCTTCTAGGCTTATTAGCCTTGGTCACTTGGGTCTTGCCTAGGTTGACTCTAGGGGTAACTCCCCTTGCAACCTTCTTGGTGGCCACCCTAGGTTTCCTAGAAACCCTAGCCACTAGGCACAACCTTTTGTCAACCTTAGGGATGACTTCCCTATTGACCTTGGTCTTCCTAAACCTAGTTTGTGTCCCATAATCAAATGGAACACTATGGTAAGCTACCTTAGGCTTAGGTTTGTGACCCAAACCTTGCTTGCCCTTGGTTGACTTTTGACTCTTAGGTCCTTGGTGTTGACTTTGACTTTTGGACCTTTGACTTTGACCATTAGACCCTTTAAATTGGTTTTGTATATTCCTAAGGGTCTTTTCTAGTTTCTCAAGCCTTGACCTCAAAGCTTGGTTTTCTAATTCAATTGCCCAATTGATTTTTGATTAAATTCTTGGGCATGGGACTTTCTAGGCATATGCCTAGTCCATTTAGGATTTAGACCTAGATGTTCTTGTACCTTCCTAATTGTCTCCCTAGGTAGGATTGGTCTTGAGTTATTTGACCTAGGTTTATCCTTAGATAAATTATTTTTAGGGACATTAGTCCCAATTCTCTCCTTACTTTTGAAATTAACACTTTTAGCTCCTAAACAAATATATTTATCTCTAGCATGCTTTTCATGGTGAATTGCAAGAGAATTAAAATTTCTAGCATGCTTTTGACTTTTAAATTTAGAAGGTGCATTATTTAAATATACCTTAGGGTTAGCTATAGAAGCTCCCCCTACTTGTAACGCTCCTCCTTGCCCCTTCTTCTTCCCCCTAAAGCATTAGCTTCTATAGTGCCCCTTTGAGTTGCACTTGAAGCATATGATATGCTCCTTGCTCTTTTGACTTGAGGCACCGGCATCCTTTGACTTTTGTTGACTTTTGGACGCCGGAGGAGCTTTTCTTACTCTCTTTGGGCATTTGCTCTTGTAATGCCCACTTTCCCACTCAAAGCAAGTTATGTGATTTTTATTTAAACCTAAATTGCTTGAGTTACCTAGGTTAATGAGGACCAGAATTGGACTTTGGGCTTCTTCATCTTGACCGGATGTCGAAGCTTCTTCTTGATGTTCCGGTGTGAAGGTTCTCTCCTCCCCCTCAATCTTTGAGGTGGATGCTTCTTCCACTTCCTCCACCTCTTCCGATCCGGATGTTGATTCCCTATCAACCTCCGAATCCTCACTTCCTTGTGAGGATGATCTCTCTTCTTCACCCTCCTTATCTTCTTGAAATGATGGTGAACTTTCTTGAGCTTGAGAGGGTGAGCACTCCTCTTCTTCTTCTTCTTCTTGGACTGATGATGAGTTTTCATGGACTTTTGCCACTTGGCTCCATAACTCTTTAGCATGTACATAATTACCTAACATACACAAGATATTGTTAGGCATTAAATAAATTAAAAATTTTATCACCTTATCATTTTTCTCGGATGCTTGAACTTGCTCTTCGGTCCATCTCTTCTTTTTGAGGAATCCACCTCTTGGTCCTCTTGGATATTCAAATCCATCCATCAAAATGGACCATTCCTCAAATTCTCTCATCATAATAAAATCCTCAATTCTTCCCTTCCAAGAATTGAATCCTTCTCGTCCGTATAGGGTGTAGGGCACCGGCGTGTTGATGTCCCAACCTAATTTATCTTGGACTTCCATCTTTTACCCTCTAGCGTCTTGCTCCCGGTTGTTAATCCGTTGAAGAGCCACCAGGCTCTGATACCACTTGTTGGAGATTTGATGCCGCTAGAGGGGAGGGTGAATAGCGTTTGACCGTTCGTAGATGGAATTCGATCGCGTGTTCGTGTCTACAAGTTTCGTTAGCACAGCGGAATATATATATGATAACAATAACGAAACACAATCACAAACACAATAACATGAAGATTTAACGTGGCTCGGAACCGAACAGTTCCTACTCCACGGATCGAGCTCTAAAGAGCCCTAGTGATGCACACACACTCACTAATCACAAATACTCCTTCTCGACACAAGTCGGAGGTGGAGAAACCTCGTACAACAGTTTACAACAATAAACTAAGTAGATACAAGCAAATACAATGAGATACAATGCAATATAAGTAAAGAAAAAGCTTTACAAATGCCTTTTGATTGCTTGCTTGTTGATCGCTTGAACCGTGGTTGAAGACCCTGATTTGCAGCAGCAAATCGCCTCAAAAACGTCCAAGAAATCGCTGCCAAAAACCCTCCCGTCGAGCTCCTTTTATCCTTGCGCGTGACCTGGATTTCCGCCCATCAGTCGACTGCCATAAGTCACCAGTCGACTGATGCCACTGTTGTCGTGAGACAACGGCTCGATCCACGCTGGAAAAACTCCAACGGATCTCTTGGCAGTCGACTGCCAACATTGGCAGTCGACTGCCAGCGCCCGTAGTCGACTGCCCAGTCGGCTACGGAGCGTTCTGTGCTCGACATTGGACTGGCAGTCGACTGTCGACCCTTGGCAGTCGACTGCCGTCGACACCAGTCGACTGCTCCAATGAGCAGTCGACTGCCAGAGCATTTCCAGCTCTAAACTGGCAGTCGAACCGGCCATAATGCCAGTCGACTGCCAACCTCAAAAATGAGGTTTTAACCCAAGTATGGTGCCCCCATACTTGCTAGACCACCCTTAGCCTAGACCTAAGCCTTCTAGCCACCTCCATCAGTCTCACGCCTCTCGGATCCCTCCAAGTCATCCATGACTTGTTCATCCATCGCGCTAGCCTCCAGGTGCTTCCCTCGGCTATGTCATGCTAACGGTGTCTACACCGCCAAGGCACATTGGACTTACGTCGCCAAGACTCCGCTTGGACTTTACGCCGCCAATATCCATCCCCTTGGACTTCTCAAATGCCAAGACTCAAGCTTGGACTTTCCCTTGCCAACCCATGTTGGACTTTCCATGCCAAGACCCATGCTTGGACTTTTCCTTGTGCCAAGTACTCAAGACTTGGACTTTCCCAAATGCCAATTGTCCCACTTGGACTTTCCATGCCAAGTACCCATGACTTGGACTTTCCCTTAATCACATGGTCAACCCTAGTCAACCATCAAAGTCTCCCTCGAGTCAAACTCGAGTCTAGTCAATTATAACCTGGCTCGATTACTCCAACAATCTCCCCAACATATTAACCGACATCAATGTCAAACCACTTTGTCAAACATCCTATGTCAAACATCAAAATATCACTCGAGTCAAACTCGAGTATGGTCAATCGTGACCTGGGCCGATTGCACCAACAAAATGGTAACCTCACTACACTCTCAATTTAAGAAAATTTTAATTGGGCTAACAAGTGTAGGAGAAAGAATTTTGAACCGAAATATGCTTATGAAAGCAATCGATGCTTTTCCCCGGTCTTTGAAATGGATCTCAATGGTGGACTCCTTCTATATGTCAAAGAACCTAGAAGTGAGTACCTTGGAGGAGTTATTCTTAACCATGGAGCTCCATGAGACTAGGCTTGAGGGAGTAATTGAAGAATCAAGTATCAAGCCATCAAGAGGAGTATCCCTAGTAGCCAACAAGGGAAAGAAGAAGAAGATAGAGACTCCCTCCTCCTCCGATGAAGCATCCTCATCCTCCTCCATGGATAGCACAGAAGAAGCTTACATGGTAAGGAAGGTAAGATGTGCTTTGAAAAATTTTAAATTTAATAAATCTAATGATAGGAGGAGTAGACCAAGGGGGAAGGTAATTTGCTACAATTGCCAACAAGAGTGACACATAAGAGATAATTGTCCACTCTTGAACAAGAGCAAAGAATAGAGGAGAAAGAAAGAAGAAAGGAAGAAAAAGGGGAGCAAGAAGAAGAAAGAAGAGAAGAAGGCCAAGGAAAAGGGGAAGGCCAAGGCACTAAAAGCAAGAACTTGGGATGATCCCTCTTCATCATCATCATCATCGGAAGAGGAGAATGCTTTTGTCACCAACCTTGCTTTGATGGCATTTGATGACCTAGACTCCACCTCCTCCTCCGAGCAAGAAGAAAGAAGCACTAGTGAGGAGAGCTCGAGTGAAGGGGGAGCTTCATCCTCATCTACATCGGAGTCTGAAGAAGAAGACATGGAGACTATGGTAACGAATCTCTCACCAAATAAGATAGTTTCCATGATTTCTAGCCTTACTAAGGATTTATTTAGGGCTAAGAAAAAGAACAAAAGCATGCTTGATCAAATTAAGGCTTTAGAAAATAAATTAGAACAAGCATGTTTAAATGTCAATAATGATGATGCATGCTCACATGAATATATGCCATTTGATGTTAATGATGCATGCATTGAGGAAAATAAGATGTTAAGGGAAAAGGTAGACCACTTGACCAAGGCCCTAGAAAAATTCACAATAGGCTCCAACACCCTTAATATGATTATAGAGAGTCAAAGGGAAAGCTTCAACAAGAAAGACCTAGGATATAAGGAAAATATAAATGAAAAGGCCTATAAATGTTTAATTGCTAGGGGTCAAGATAAAAAGAAAACAATAACTAGAAAATGGATCTCTAAGGAATTTTTAGTGAACCCCAAAGGAAAAAATTTGTTTTGGGTTCCTAAATCCATCCTTAAGGGTTAGGAAAACCCTAGGTTAGTCAACCATAGTGGATTTCACTTATATCATATATTTTGGTTGACTTAGGATGGCGGGACAAATTTTTAAAAATAGTGTTGGGTGATGATAATGTGCTCATAATTTGATAATAATGCTTAAATCATGATAGTTAATGTAATTGCTATATATGTTTGCAATCATGGTTTATGATCTTGACATTTGACATATAATCATGGGCATTAGGGTTTAAATCATGCCTTGGGTGATAACTTATTTATTATCATAATTCATACCTAATGCATGATTATAATTTGATGAATACATTTGTTTCATGATCATAATGTGGAATCAATGCATATATATCTTTATGATCATGTGGGATGCTAGGATGATACTTAACCATGGGTAGAATTGCATGAAATTAATGGTTAAGTATATACAAATACCTTTAGGATACATCTCACACTCACCATAGGCTACCTTGATTGAAAACATAGCATGAGTGAGATGATAGGATGATACAAATGGTCCACTAATGCTTATGGCATTTAGATGGTCATTTAAAGTGTCAAAATAACAATAATAGACCAATCATGGGGATGACTTATGTTTAATTCATAGACATATTGCCCAAAGATCATGGTTGGATATTTCATATGTTTTCAAAATAATTTCTTACTTTAAAATCTGTGTGTTCATGTTTTGAAACAATCCAAAGCAAAACTAGGTGTTAAAAGTGAAACAAACTTGATCAAAAACCTAGTTGATTTTGAAACTTTTGGATTTTTGGCAAATACTTGGAAATATAATGATTTTTCATGGAAAACTATTTTTCATTAATAAAGGACGTTAAAAAAATGTGTTCCCCAAATTTCATGATTTTTTGAATTTTGTAGAATTTTTAATGTATTTATGAAATTCACCCTAAAAATTAGAAAAATTAAAAATCAGAGTGTCAGTCGATTGGTAGTCTGAACCAGTCAACTGATCGATTGATAACATGCCCAATAACTTCTTTTATCCGATTTTAAGGCATGTTTTAGTTTTTATTTTTCCTAGAATTGATGCCATGCTTATATAAACCTTGTTTAATATTTTTGATGGTGTCAAAGGGGGAGAAATATATATGTTTAAGTAAGGGGGAATTGTATTTAGGGGGAGTTTCATGTATTAAGGGGGAGAGTTGCTAATCATGTTATTTACATGCTTTCTTACCTTAGTATTTTTATCAAATTTTTTACCTAACTTAAACGGATTGCCACACATCAAAAAGGGGGAGATTGTTAGTGCAATCAACCCGTGATATGGTTTTGATGTGTGTGGCAAAAGGTTTAAGTTAGGATGTTTGAATTTGATATGTGCGTTGGAGTCTTACAGGACTTAGTAATTCGCACATGGAGCATTGGCGAGTTTCACCTCTCATGACTCGGTCCTTGAGTCGATGAAGGATAGCTTTGCGGAAGTCATGCGCTTGGAGCATCCGAGGGACCGCCGGACGAGGAGATTGGAGTGAAGACGGAAGAAGTAGACTTCAGGGCGAGACGCGAAGGATGGCGCTGCAGAGACGTGGACTTGGAGCATCTGAGGGACGTGGCCGGACAAAGATAACTTCAAAGGTGAGGGACTCCAAGGAATGAGAGTGAGCGAATGTAACCCGGGAAGGGATAGTGCTCTTAGGTGAAACTTGGCCAATTGGCTAAGTGTCGGATGGGATTTTCCGACATCAGTCGACTGCCATGTCATGACAGTCGACTACTCTAAGTCGACTATGACTTGACTAGTGTTCGAGTCCGGTTCAAGTGCCAACAGTCGACTGCCATGGAATGACAGTCGACTGCGAGACCACCAGTCGACTGATGAAGGCATCAGTCGATTGGTTGCAAGTGTTTTGGGCACAGAAGCGAGTCGAGATCGCGAGCACTCGACTGGAAGTCGATATCAGTCGACTGATATAGGAGCCGTTGGGTGAAAGCCAACGTGGAAAGCAGCCGTTATTGGGCAACGACTACAGGATCAGTCGACTGATCTGGGCATCAGTCGACTGGTCCTATGTCAAAGGGAAGAAACCCTCTTCCTCTATAAAGAGGAGTGTGGGCCTTTGGGAGGCTAATGTTCATGCTAAAAACTCTCCCAAAGTGCCCTAAAGGTTTTCTATCCTCTTACTTGAGTTTATTTACATCATAATTGTAAGAGGAGTGATTCTTGTGTAAAGAGGTTACCTCCACCTAGCTTGGTGCAAAGGAGTGAATAGTGAAAGATTGCGGAGTGATTCACCGTGGACGAATTAGACCGTGGATTAGCGACGCAGTCGTGAACCATGTTACATTGCGGTGTTAGCATTTGTGTTTCTATTCTCTACTTTGTCTTGTCTTTAATTGTGTGTATTTGTATATTCCGCTTGCGCTAATAGTTTTGTAGACGAGCAACGAACGAACAACTTCCACCATCTATGTTAAAGGCTATTCACCCCCCTCTAGCCGTCCAACATCGACCCTACAACAATGTCTTGAAGGTTTGAAGAAATTAAAAAGGCCTTAGTGACCACCCTGATAATACAGTCCCCCGATTGGAACTTTCCATTCGAGGTAATGTGCCATGCCAGTAATTATGCAGTAGGGGTGGTATTTGTCACGCCTGCCCTTTCCTAGGGTCCGGAGGGGCGGCGCGTGACGTGACCGTACATACATACATCGTACTACTTACAGCGGAAGACTTTAGACACTTCTTTTTTTTTCTTTTAAACATAACATGCATCATCATTTCATAGGTACTTCTTCTTAACATAGAGCATGCATCATTATTCCATAAGTACTTAGTGCTTAATTCAAAACCATAAACAAAACATCTTAAGGAAAACATGCATAAGGGACATAACAGATCTCTTCAACCATGCCACTGCCACACACACTTGGCCCCTCCTGCTGCTCCCTTTAGTTTATCCATCCCTTACCCTTATCTGCAGTACAAGGGAAAAATAAACTATAAGCACATAGGCTTAGTAAGATCCTGTCCTACTCACAAAAACTATACATCGACATTAAGCATGGCATGTAACATTCATAACATATAAGCAACATAACATGTAACATATATGACGTAAGCAAACATAACATGTAGCATAAGTAACATGAGCAAACATAACATGTAACATATATAACATAGCAACATATCATGTACATATATGACATAATCAAACATAACATACAACATGTGTAACATAGTAACATATCATGTACATATATGACATAATCAAACATAACATACAACATATGTAACATAACAACATATCATGTACATATATGACATAATCAAACATAACATACAACATGTGTAACATAGCAACATATATATGACATGCAACATATATAACATAGCAACATAGCATGTAAACATAACAATCATAACATGTGAACAGAACAATCATATCATGTAAACATATGCAGGATGCTCTTTGAAAACATATATTATAGGTACGTAAACATAAATCTCAACATATTGGGCCCGGCATTGTACCACATCATCATCATCATAGTGCGCATCCCTAAATAGACCCGAGGTAGCAAGTCTCGAACCTACTAGGTTATTAGGCCCGATCTTAGTACGTCGACCTAGGGGCCATCGTCATAGCGTAGAAGCCCATCCTAGGCCCGATCTTAGTCCATCGACCTAGGGCATCTCGGAGCCCATCCCGTACTAGGCCCGATCTTAGTCCGTCGACCTAGGGGCAATCATACATAGAAGCCCATCCTAGGCCCGATCTTAGTCCGTCGGCCTAGGGCATCTTAGGAGCCCATCCCTTTGGACCTTGTTAGGGTCCTGGTACAAGCCATGCAGTAGGTAAAATACTTATATGCTTTTTATTATAACATATCTTATTTCATTTCGCAAACATATCATACTTCATTTCATAACATATCATATTTCACTTCATGAACATATCATATTTCATTTCATAAACATATCATACTTCATTTCATAACATGTCATATTTCACTTCATGAACATATCATACTTCATTTCATAAACATATCATACTTCATTTCATAACATGTCATATTTCACTTCATGAACATATCATATTTCATTTCATAAACATATCATACTTCATTTCATAACATGTCATATTTCACTTCATGAACATATCATATTTCATTTCATAAACATATCATACTTCATTTCATAACATGTCATATTTCACTTCATGAACATATCATCTTTCATTTCATAAACATATCATTTTTCATTTCATAATCATATCATATTCATTTCATAACATATCTTAATATCACACACATATAGGGCATGGCATAAGGTATAAACATCAAGAGGAAGTAAACACTAACCTAGGGCATGTTATCTTCATCTAGCATCATTTAATATTACAAGTTAACATGAATTCACCTAAGCATAAAACACATGTTAACCTAACCTAGAGAATGTTATCTTCATCTAGCATCATTTAATATCACAAGTCAACATGAATTCACCTAAACATAAAACACATGTTAACCTAACCTAGAGCATGTTATCTTCATCTAGCATCTTAACATCATCATATACATACAAAATATTGTATAGAATTTCATTGAAACCTCAAAAGCAAGGGTTGGCCGAATGGTTCATGGGGCTTTTAGGGTTAAACTTTTAACCTAATCCATCTAACATCCTAACATCATCATATGCATACAAAATATGGTATAGAACATCATTGAAACATCAAAAGCAAGGGTTGGCCGAATGATTCATGGAGGCTTTTAGGGTTAAACTTTTAACCTAATCCATCTAACATCCTAACCTCATCATATGCATACAAAATATGGTATAGAACTTCATTGAAACATCAAAAGCAAGGGTTGGCCGAATGGTTCATGGAGGCTTTTAGGGTTAAACTTTTAACCTAATCCATCTAACATCCTAACATCATCATATGCATACAAAATATGATATAGAACTTCATTGAAACATCAAAAGCAAGGGTTGGCCGAATGGTTCATGGAGGCTTTTAGGGTTAAACTTTTAACCTAATCCATCTAACATCCTAACCTCATCATATGCATACAAAATATGGTATAGAACTTCATTGAAACATCAAAAGCAAGGGTTGGCCGAATGGTTCATGGAGGCTTTTAGGGTTAAACTTTTAACCTAATCCATCTAACATCCTAACATCATAATTTGCATACAAAATATGGTATAGAACTTCATTGAAACATCAAAAGCAAGGGTTGGCCGAATGGTTCATGGAGGCTTTTAGGGTTAAACTTTTAACCTAATCCATCTAACATCCTAACATCATCATATGCATACAAAATATGGTATAGAACTTCATTGAAACATCAAAAGCAAGGGTTGGCCGAATGGTTCATGGAGGCTTTTAGGGTTAAACTTTTAACCTAATCCATTTAACATCCTAACATCATCATATGCATACAAAATATGGTATAGAACTTCATTGAAACATCAAAAGCAAAGGTTGACCGAATGGTTCATGGAGGCTTTTAGGGTTAAACTTTTAACCTAATCCATCTAACAACCTAACATCATCATATACATACAAATTATGGTATAGAATTTCATTGAAACCTCAAAAGCAAGGGTTGGCCGAATGGTTCATGGAGGCTTTTATACAAAAACTTCAATCGGAAAGCTACTTGTATGCAGGTGAGGGGATACTTACCTATAATCTAAACACACCTATATAATCTGATCAAAACATATTCTTTATCATTTATCAAACATTTAACATGATCATACTCCCAAAACTCATATAGGAAGCCTTTCAAGACATGCAATCATGCTCTTTGTCCCCAAAACTTATAGGGGAAGCATCTTTGCGATCTTATGTCTTGCATCAACATGAAATATACTTAAAATACCTAAAAATCTAAACAAACATAATCTGGAAAGAATATATAAATTCGAATAAAACATGGTGATAGAAGTTAAATGGGCATATCAAAGAGTTACTTATGCTATAGGTGAAAGATAGCATCTTTGTGATCTTAGATCTTGCTTAAAAAAGACATATACCTTAATTGTAAATCTGATCACACACATATATCATCTGATCCAAACATATGATCTTCAAAACATAGAAAAATAAGCTATATAAAACAATCGAAGAGCTACTTGTACTACAGGTGAGAGATACTTACATCCTTCGCTTTGCTTTTTGGTTGGAAGATGACCTAAGGGAAGCAACCTAGCCTTTCTTCTTGCTTGGATGACTTTCGGCCAAAGGATGAGAAGGGGGAGGAGAAGTGGATCTCGGTGAGGAAGAGGATGAGAGGAGAGAAAATCAACTTGATAACTCATGTCTCCTCATCCCTCCCTATTTATTCATTTGAAGAGTCCCTTAGTCTCCCTTACCCCTAACTATAATTTCCCATATTCCTCTAATAATACAATCTTGTTGGGCTTCTGGTTAGTGGATGCATCTATAGGGCTTGGCTATCTCTAGAGGTTTGGGGTTCAATTCCTAGGCCTTGCATCCTTTTTGGCTCAATTTCTTTTATTTTTGAAAAGCCCACATAAAGCCCATCATAATCAAGCCAAAAATTCTTGTAAAATTGCTAGAAATTTTACGGGCGTTACAGTATTAGGGCAGCTGAATGATAAAAAATTGCACACAATTCACTACGCTAGCAAGACACTGAACGAGGCATAAATTAATTATGCCATAATAGAAAAAGAGCTATTAGCAGTGGTATTTGCTTTCGACAAGTTCAGATCGTACCTAGTAGGGTCAAAGGTCATAGTCTACACAGATCATGCAGCAATCCGATACTTACTCAGTAAGAAGGAGGCAAAACCCTGCCTCATTCACTATATCCTACTATTATAAAAGTTTGATATAGACATTAGGGATAAGAGAGGCTCATAAAACATTGTGGCAGACCACTTATCACGTTTGCCCCTAGATAAACAGTTAGAGGGGAAAGATAGTGCCCAAATTAATGACACCTTGTGGGATTATACACTCATGGCTATTAATAAGGTTACTGCACCCTGGTACACAGATTTGGTGAACTTTTTAGAAAGAAGGGTAAGTCCATCAGAATACACAAACCAATAAAGAAAAAGGTTCTTCACAAAGGTAAAATAATATGTGTGGGACGTTTCATTTCTGTTTAAAAGTTGTGCGGATAGCGTATATCAAAGATGTGTACCGGAGGAGGAAGTCAGTAGCACCCTTTTTCATTGTCATTCCTCAGCATATGGAGGACATGTAGGAGTTCCAAAACGGCTGCAAAAGTGCTCCAGGTAGGATTCTAATGGCCTAGTTTATTTAAAGACACACGTAACTACGTAATCTCCTATGATCAGTGCCAGCAAACGGGTAATATAGGTAGGAGACATGAAATGGCATTGAGTACCATATTAGAGGTAGAACTCTTTGATGTATGGGGGATAGATTTTATGGGACATTTTCCCACTTCAGAAACAAATAGATACATTATGGTAGCCGTAGATTATGTTTCTAAGTGGGTAGAAGCTGAGGCATCACCCCACTGCGATGCTAGAACAGTTATCAAGATGTTCAAAAGAACTATATTTCCCAGATTTGGAGTCCCCAAGGATGTAATTAGTGATGGAGGTTCATACTTCATCGAGAAGCAATTTGAAAAAGTGTTGCACAAGTATGGGGTAGTCCATAAGGTCTCAACGGCTTACCAACCCCAAACAAGCAGACAGGTGGAAATCTCAAATTGGGAGATTAAAAGCATCCTCGAAAAAATAGTCATGGCATCTAGGAGAGATTGTTCACAAAAATTGGATGATGCCCTCTGGTCTTATCGCACAACTTACAAGACTCCCATCGGTATGACCCCATTTCATTTGGTCTACGGGAAGCCATGCCACCTGCCCATAGAATTGGAGCATAAATCTTATTGGGCAATCAAGAAGCTGAATCTAGACTTAGGTGCAGCGGGAGAAAAAAGGAAACTGCAGTTAAGTGAGTTAGATGAAATCTAATGAGATTCTTACGAACATGTGAAGGCATATAAGGAGCGAACAAAAAAATGGCATGACCAACATATCATGAGAAGAGAGTTTAAGGAGGGAGACTTAGTTCTCATATATAATTCAAGATTGAATCTCTTACTGGGAAAACTGAAGTCGAGATGGATGGGACCATTTCAAATAAGAAGGGTGTATCCATATGGGACTGTGGACATATGGTAGGGAATCAGGAGAGTTTAAAGTAAATGGGCAGCGATTAAAAAAGTATCTAGGGGAATATAAACATTCTGACAAAGATGAATGGAGGTTCATTGAGCCACCAGAGCCGAGCTGAAGCAAAGGAGTATGGTCAAGCTAAAGTCCTTAAACAAATGCTTCTTGGGAGGCAGCCCAAGTTTTACTTTATATGTTTTTTTATAATTTTTTTTGCATTCATGTATATTGTTTAGATTTTAATTTTTGTTTATTGGAATATTTGCAAGTAGCTTAGGGTCGGAAAGAACTAGCTAAGTAGAAATTAGATACCTTTTTGGACCTCAAAAAGAACCATGGGCGACCGTGTGGATTTCACACAACCGTGTCGAACGATCAGAAGAGCATACGGCAGGGCATGTGGAAAATTTTGAGTTGTGTTGCACTCCGAGAGAAATCCAGAGGCACACATGGTCGACCGTGTGAATTTCACATGGCCTTGCCAAATCCCAAACTTTTTCCAAGCGCCCAGGTCATAGTCGCACACAAGCGACCGTGTGAATTTCATACGGGCATGTCACGTCCCTTTAAAAGGGCAAAAGCCATGCAGTTTGACCTAAGTCAGCTATGCAACTCAAACATTCTGCCCCAGCCCATGTGAAATCTTCTTCTCCAACCTCCAAGGACCCTCTTCGACCTTCAAGAAGCTCTCAAGAAGCAAGGATGAGGAGGACAAAGCATTGTGCAACAAGATCTGCTTCTTCAGGGCCAAGGTCAAGGAGAAGAAGCACTCCACAAGCTCCGGAGGAAGGTAATGCTCCTCCAAGGATTATATTTCATGATGATGAGCAAAGGAATAGCTTTAATATGCTTTTCAATCAAAAAATCACCGCTAATAGGTTTTTGGATGTAGATCTTTTAGAAACCCTAGGTTTGCTTGGGGATGTGCAAGGCCTTTTTGTAAAAATGGGTTGGGGAGAGATTATGGGGATAAGATACCCAACTCACCCTAGGATTGTTTTAGAATTTTTTAAGTTTAGTAGATGCAGAGATTTTAATATTGGTAGATAGCCAAGATGGAAAGATCACCTTTAGGCTATTTAATATAGAACATGAATGGACCTCGCACCAATGGAATCTATGCTTTGGATTGCCTAGTGGAGGACAGAGAAGAACCCCTACTGAGTTTAAGGCATGAACCTTTTGATTTGATTTGACGGGGGAGAATGTGTATGACCCTTCTAGGGAAAAAGCCTCACACCTCCAAAATCCTATTTTTTGGTATATTCACTGAATTATGGCGAGTACTATTTTTGGGAGAGGGGAGAGCGATGGAGTAGTGAGGATGAGTGGGCTTCTTTGCATGTGGGACATGTTACAAGAGAGAAATACCATTGATGTAGGGTCCCATTTCATTATGCATCAAATGAAGATGATCAAGGCGGTCAGGGGAGAGATTATTTTAGGGGGATTAATCACTCACATTTGCAATAAGATAAGGTACGATTGCACAGAGTTGGACAGAGTAGAGGGGAGCCCTAGCATCGACCTAGGAGTGTGCATGGCAGTGAAAATGATAGTGAGAGAGGGGTGCTATTTTTCTTTTGTGAGGAAGAACTTGACACCCCTTAGGCTCCCCGACACTGATCGTACCACCATCACCAACTGTGCTAATTGATCATTGGACCTCATAGTGGGGTCCCCACCACACGCAGAGCCTTCCACTCATGCACCCATCTCACCTCCTACTCATCACTCACTCGTAGATCCACCCATGTATAGGAGCCCCCCTAGTCCACGTCGTGAGCCTACACTTGCACCTCTTTATTTTTCCACTTTTGAGTAGGATGAAGGTACATCAGCTTATGACTTCTCCGAGTTCCGATCATGCCTCGATGATGTTTATGCCAAGCAGCAGACACAGAGGCAGCGATGGGAGGAGCATAGGACCTATACACAGGCGGAGTTTTAGCACCTCCGAGAGCATTTCCAGGGGGCCGAGGAGTTTTATGGCTAGACCGATGATTATTTTCAGGAGGAGGCTGTCTATCGCCAGGAGATACGGTAATTCATGCGCGATACACATCATAGTGGGCCAGGGAGGAGGAGCACAGAGTCGCCACTGCGTCCACTAGTTCCCAAGTTGACCACATGTACATGTGGCACCAGCGGTTGAGCACTCAATTCTCCCAGGCCCTCAACATGCCGAGACTGCCAGATTTCCCACATTGACCGCCATATTAGAGGTACGGTATCATTTAAGTCTGGGGAGAGACCCAAATTTTGATATGCTCATCTACTAGTGTTAGTTTGTCTTTGACATCTAGGTTTAGTTTTAGATTAATTGCATTTATTTGTTCATGCATATAGTATTTAGGATCCTTTCAGCACTTAGTTGTTAGTCACTTTAAGCTGCCTCAGTGATATTTTTAGAAATTTTTATGATCTGTTTCCATGCCATAGATATCTTAACTTCATTTGTCCTTTAGTATTTTATTTTTAGATGCTTTGAGGGATGTACTAGATTTTTTACTTGTTAGCTTTTATTTTCACTTACACTCATTGAATATTCTGAAAGGGAGAATCTAGTACATAAGTAGTTATGATTCATATTAGTAGTCTAGTACTTTGGAATCTATAGGTGACTTTAGATTTAACATTTTAGTTACTGGAGATGCTCAAATTGTGTAAGCAAATTCGAAAAAATCAAAATCCCTGTGAGCATGAGGGGAACAAAAGTTCCTTGAAAAGAAAAGAAAAAAAAAGAGAGAAAAGAAAAGAGAGAGAGCAAACAGAAAAAAAATTGTGAGGTTTAAAAAAAAAGAATTTTTTTTGAGGGATAAAAAAATAGTTGTCATGGGTGAAAGTGGTAAGGTGCCCCTTTGAGACTGAGTTAGGTTACTGATGTGAGCAAAACATATAGGGTTTTAAGAGTAGATTTCGCTCACATCCCATTGTATTTTATATTTGATTCTTGCATATTTCACTTTATTTTGCATGCATTTCGTATTTTCTGTTTCGAAGATATGCTCTTTGTACTCTTGTGTGCATCACAACATTCTACGGGGAAAATGAAACTTTTAGAGCGAAAAGAAGACATTTGGCAGCTAGAACAGAAGGACACATGCCCTAGCCCTTTGAATCCACATGGGTCGTGATGTGAGCAAAATATATAGGGTTTTAGAAGTAGTTTTAGCTCACATCTCATTACATTTTATGTTAGTTTCATGAATATGTCACTTTGTTTTGCATACATTTCCTATTTTCTTGTTTGGAGGTTTGCTCTTTGTACTTTTGTATACAGGATAATATTTCATGGAAAAACGACATGTTTTTGGAGCAAAAATGGAACAATTTGTGAAGCACGGACCTTAGGGAACATGCACTGGCCATGTCCCAAGATTTGGGCATGTTTCCGAAGTGAAATGGATCAAAATGGAGGCTCCAGGAAAAGACACGGCAAGGCCGTGTGAAAACACACGGTCGTACCTTTTTTCTAGCTCAATTTCCAATCGAGATTTTATCTATTTTCCAGCCTTGCACATGACCAGGCCGTGTGAAATTCACACGGCCGTGTGGCGGCACCGCGAATTCAAGGAAATAGAGTTTTTCAAGCATTTATGGAAAGCTGGAGCCGCCTCTATATATAGGAAACTCATCTAAGAGGTGGGGGATAATGAGGGAGCCACCCTAGGGCTCCCAAACCCTAGGGAGGAGGCACGCTGACTAGGACGGCACACCGAATCCCTAAAAAGCTTCGAAAACTCACAACGGGGAGGAAGAACACCGCCAGAGGTCCACATTCTGCACTTCAACGCTGGAGAGAAGGCCACATAGGCATTGTAATTTCTTGCCCTTACATTTTATTTTTGATATATTAGAACATGTACATGCCTTGTGATTCTCCTCTTTTATATATGGAGTAGTTCCTTCGATTCTAGGATTAGGGAGTAGCTTGTGTGCGCATGACATGTTGGTTCAAATTAAATTCTATTTTTGAGTTTGAATTTGCAATTGGAAATTATTTATACCCATATCTATGTGTATTTGGTTTTCTACCTGCTGTGCTTAGGCAATACGAGAGGTGACAACCCTCATATCTAAGATTTAGAGGATTTTATACAAGGAACCTAGGAGTAAACTTGATCTCCTATAACCGTGGGTAGAAGGATGCAATGGAACCGGAAATGGTTCTTCGCAGGTATTGATTTGGTATCCTCGTACCGTGTATCCCATCCTTGTAAGGTAGAGATAGCTCCCGATAGATGCGGTGGCTCATCGGGAGAGTGTATGATGTCCCTTCCACAAAACCATAGCTAGACATTTAGACAATGCCCAGTTGATAGAATGTTTTGCGACACACAAGCGAAACTGAAGTCCAAGAATCCCTTTTAAAGATCTCAGCACGCTCCTTTCTTCCTCCGTGTGACACCGTATTAGAGTTTAGTCCACCGACAAACCTCGCAATCGAAACCTTTTAGATTTTATTTCCGAACAATTTCAACCACTGAACATATCGGTATTCGAATCCTAGTCCATGTGGGATCGATAATATTTTATTACTTGATGACATCCGTGCACTTGCGGGCGTTGAGCGCGAGCGCGTGCTTCGAGTCCTCGACGACCTCCATCGCGAGATTTGAGGTCGCGTTCGCGTACATCAAGTTTTTGGCGCCGTTGCCGGGGACTAATCGATTCAATATCGATAATTGGATCAGACCTAGGCTAGATTTACTTTTCTTGTATTATTTTATTTTATTTTATTTCAGTTTTGTTTATTCAGTTGCTCTTTTCTTATTTATAATTTAGTGCAAATAACGATGCATGCTTTCACTCATGTAGTCAATTTAATGCTGTAAGTTTGGTAACATTTATTGTGAGCATTGTGGTGAAACATGGCATACTATTAATAATTGTCCGGATATATTCGAACCTTCACAATTTGAACAAGAAGATGTCACCTACAATTACAACGCGTGGCCACAAGATGATTCCTATTTATATAGTTATGACCATGGCTACTTAAACCCTCAATATTGTCCGCCTACATCTCGACTGGAGTAAATGATGGAAGATTTCATTTAAATGCAGCAAGCAGAGACTCAATTTTGATTCCAAAATGAGAACGAGAGCTATGAGTCTGTTGGGATGTATACTGAAAAGTCTATCTTTTGTATGAACATCTTTATTTTGAAATAAAAATCACATGATTATTATTTGCATATTTATGGTTATGCATATTGTCTCATACATTACATTGTAGATAACATGGTGTGTAGTGTCACACGGTAGATCATGTTATCAGCTCCTTGTAGAGTATAAGTAAAGGCTCACAATCGAGATGACTTTGGACAAATCATTGGTATGGTTGTAGTGTGATTTGGTATTGGTTTGTCTTGACCATAGAATCACACTAGTATACTTTGTGTGTATTGAGCAGGACTGACTTAGAGGAGATTCGATTATGTAGTTAGCAATTAATCGAATCACCTCTAAGTCGGTCCTGCTCAATATACACAAAGTGTACTAGTGTGATTCTATGGTCAAGACAAACTAATAGCAAATCACACCACAACCATACCAATGGTTTGTCCAAAGCCATCTCGATTTTGAGCCTTTACTTATACTCTACAAGGAGCTGATAACATAATCTACCGTGTGACACTACACACCATGTTATCTACAATGTAATGTATGAGACAATATGCATAACCATAAATATGCAAACAATGATCATATGATTCTTATTTCAAAATAAAGATGTTTATATAAAAGATAGACTTTTCAGTATACATTCCAATAGAGTCACCATGTAAATTTTATCCATAACCAAGTCCCCACTAAGAAGCCCCGCTAGATAATTTTACTAGGGAATGCGAGGAGCATAGCCAACAATTTGCAGAGATTATGGAACGAGATCTAGCAAGAGAAGAAACCAAATGACAAGAAGGTGGCTTTAATGACTTGATCACACCTAATAGGGTGGAGACTATCATTGAGCGAATGGATGAGGAGGATATAGATGACATTGGAAGTAAAGAAGGACAATCCATTCAATCACCACTAGAAGGAGAACTTGAGGAATATATAATTGATACTTTAATCGAGGAGTGCATTGCTTCAATCAAAACACCTCCTAACCTCAAGGGTCTAGAAGAGCCTGCCTTAACCCTCACTAAAACTTTAGTTACCAATAACGAAGCCCATCTAGTGATTTGTGATGATAAAATTTTATTCGACCTAATAGCATCTACTAATCAATCTTTTGGTGAGAATATTTGTGGTGAGTTATATTATTTACAGCATATGGATGAAACAAAATATCATGATCAAACTCCTAATGATTCTTTAAAGATAAGCATGTTCACTCTTGAACCAAGGAAGGCAACCAATAAATATCTTGCCCCTCCACGAGCAAGATTTAAGAGATATGGTGATAAGGGACCACAAGGGAGGAGGCATAAGGTGATGAAATATCTTGCTCCCCCATGAGCAAGATTCAAACGCCTTAAATGAAATATAGGAATAAGATCGAGCTAAAAGACCTTAAACAAAGCACTTCTTGGGAGGCAACCCAAGTTTAGTTTTTTTTATTTCCCTTTGATCATATTGCATGCATTTATTTACTTTGAGTTTGATTTCCATCTCATTTAGATTAAGGACTAGAAAGGAACTTTGCTAGGTAAAAATAAAATCCATATTAGCTTACACGGCAAAGTGTATTAAGAAGTCCGGACTGTTATGCAAAAATGGGAGAAAAATGGGGACACACGGCATGGCCGTGTGTTTTCCCACGGTCGTGCCTGACTGACCCGAGGTGGACACTGCTTGGCCGTGTGTTTTCACACGGCCATGTTGCTCAAGGTTAAATAGGACGAGCCGTGTGTTTTCACCCCATTTGCGTCGTGTGCTTCGATTTCCCTTGCCCTAGCCATGTGGTTTATTCTTCCCTGCCACCTAGAAGCTCTTCTAACCTCAAAGGAAGCTAAAAGAAGCAAGGATGAGGAGGACCAAACATGTAGAACCTCGATCCGGTGCTTCGGAGCAACGAACAAGGAGAGCCGATGCCCCTCAAGCTCCGGAGGAGGGTAATGCCCTACCAACCATTTTTTTTCACAATAATGAACATAAAGATAGATATAATATGCTTTCTACTCGTAAACTCACTGCTACTAGGTACCTAGATGAAGATTTGCTAGTCTTTAGGGTTGTTGGGTGACATTCAAGCCCTATTTGCAAAAATGGGGTGGGAAGAGATGATGGGATTAAGACACCCAACCTACCCTAGGATAGTTCTAGAATTTTTGAGTTCCTTAGAGGCGGAAATTTTAATGGATAGAGAGAGCGAAGAGGGTAGGATAACTTTTAGGATTTTTAACATTAAGCATGAATGGACCCTTCACCAATGGAATTCATGCTTTGGCTTGCCGAGTGGGGGAGAGAGAAGAATCCCTATTGGGTTTAACTCTCGGATATTTTGGACCGAGTTGATGGGGGAGCACGCTTATGACCCTTCTAGGGCCAAAGCGTTGTGCCTCCAAAATCCCATCTTCTGATACCTCCACCACATCATGGCTAGTACTATATTTAGTCATGGGGAGAGTGACAGTGTGGTTAGAGCTAGCGAGCTACTTTCTCTCTGGGACATGCTACAAGAAAGGAGTAGCATTGATGTAGGGTCCCACTTCATCAGACACTTAGTGAAGATGAGCAAAGCAGCACGAGGAGAGATTAATGTGGGGGGCCTACTTACCCACATTTTCCATAGGATGGGGTACGATTACACTACATTAGAAAGTATAGAGGGGAGCCCTAGGATTGACCTAAAAGTGTGCATGGCCATGAAGATGATTGTGAGAGAAGGACACTCCTTATGCTTTGTAAGGAAAAATCTGACATCCCTTAGGCTCCCCGACCCTGATTGTACCACCATCACTACATGCGCCAACTAGCGCTTGGACCTGATAGTGGAGTCCCCAACACATGAGGGACCATCAACATCGGCGCCTGTCTCTCCCCCTTTACATCACTCTCCCTCCAGTTCACACATGCATAGGAGCCCACTTAGTCCACACCGACATGAGCCTGCACCTACACCACCACTTTTTTTACACTTTTGAGCAGGATGCAGGTACGTCAACCTATGATTTCTCAGAGTTCCGATCGTGCCTCGATGACATATATGCCAAGCAACAGACGTAGAGGCAGCGATGGGAGGAGCAGAGAGCCTACACGTAGGTGGAGTTCTAGGGTGTTCGGGAGCACTTCTAGTGGGATGAGGAGTTCTATGACGAGGCCCGCATCTACTTCCAGGAGGAGGCTGCACGTCGCCAGGATGAGGCCGCCTACCGCCAAGAGATGCGGTAGCACATGCATGCCCAGTAGGCACAGCGGGCTAGGGAGGAGGAACATCGAGCAGTCGCTACATCCACCAGCTCTCAGATCGATCACATGTACATGTGACATCAGTGGCTCAATAGCAGGTTTTCCCAGGATCCCGAGATGCCGAGACTCCCAGAATTTCCACCTCGTCCACTATACTAGAGGTATACTTTCATTTAAGTCTGGGGGGGACCCCAAATTTTATTTTGTTTCTAGCAGTAGTTTGTTCCATGGTATTTGCATTATTATTAGCATTCATTTATTCATGCATAGGTTGTTGAGTTTCTTTCAGTACTTAGTTTTTGTTATCTGTAAAGCTGCCTCAGTAGTATTTTTAAAAGTTACTTACATGAGTTGTTCCCATAGGTAGCTTAACTTCATTTATCTCATGGTATTTTATTTTATTAGCTCTAATGAATGTTCTAGACTTACACTGGTTAGTTTTTATTTTTACACCTACCCATGTCGAATATTCTGAAAGGGAGAATCTAGTACATACCTAGTTATGATTCATCTCAGTAGTCTAGTACTTTGGAATCCATAGGTGACTCTAGGTTTAGCATTTTAGTTACTGGAGATGCTCAGATTGTGTAAGCCCATTCGGAAAAATCAAAATCCCAGTGAGCCGAAAAATAAAAGAGAGAAAAGAAAAGAGAAATAAAAGAGAGAGAAAAAGAAATGAAAAAGGAAACAAAGAAAAAAGAGAGAGAGAGAGAGAAGATTATCAGAGATAAAAAAATAGTTGTCGTGGGTGGAAATGACTAGGTGCCCCTTTGAGACCGAGTTAGGTTACTGGGGAAACACCTACCATTTTCTATCAATACCGAGCACACCTTTGAGACTTTGTGCTAGATCTAGGGAACGACCCTCCATTTGGGCAGGTAAGTGACTAAGAGTTGAAGACCTTAGGAAAGATATAGGATGACGACTTAACTCACCATGAAACGGGTATCCCCTAAGAATTATTCGCTTAGCACGAGCACGAGGAGCTAACTTTGTTAATTTTTAGAACATATTTATTTTGCTTTGATTGCAAATACCACTTGATAAATTTAGTTAACATGCTAAGCATGGAGCAATATTCTTTTAAAATTTCATGGCGCTGAGGTTTGCTTGAGGACAAGCAAAGATTTAAGTTTGGGGGAAGTGATGTGAGCAAAACATATAGGGTTTTAGGAGTAGTTTTAGCTCACATCTCATTTCATTTTATGTTAGTTTCAAGCATATGTCACTTTGTTTTGCATACATTTCCTATTTTCTGGTTCAAAGGTCTGCTCTTTGTACTTTTGTGTGCAGGATAACATTTCGTAGGAAAATGCTGCATTTTTGGAGTAAAAATGGAACAATTTGTGAAGAATGGATCTTAGGGAACACGCACTAGCCATGTCCTAGACTTGGGCATGTTTCCGAAGTGAAACAGATCAAAACGGGGGCTCCAGGAAAAGACACGGCCTGGCCATGTGAAAACACATGGCCGTGCCTTTTTTCCAGCTCAATTTCTAGCTGAGATTTCATCTGTTTGCCAGCCTTGCACATGGCCAGGCCGTGTGAAATTCACACGGCCGTGTGACGGCGCTGTGAATTCAAGGAAATAGGGTTTTTCAAGCATTTATGTAAAACTGAAGTCGCCTCTATATATAGGAACCTCATCTAAGAGGCGGGGGATCACGAGGGAGCCGCCCTAGGGCTTCCAAACCCTAGGGAGGAGGCATGATGACTGGGACGGCACACCGAAGAACTAAAAAGCTTTGGAAACCCGTAACGGGGAGGAAGAATGCCGCCGGAGGTCCACGTTCTGCACTTCAACGCCGGAGAGAAGGCCACATAGGCATTGTAATTTCTTATCCTTACATTTTATTTCTGATATATTCGAACATGTACATGCCTTGTGATTCTCCTCTTTTATATATGGAGTAGTTCCTTTGATTCTAGGATTAGGGAGTAGCTTGTGTTTGCATGACATGTTGGTTCAAATTAAATTCTATTTTTGAGTTTGAATTTACAATTGGAAATTGTTTATACCCATATCTCTGCATATTTGGTTTTCTACCTGCTGTGCTTAGGGGACATCCCTCGTATCTAAGATTTAGGGGATTTTATACAAGAAACCTAGGGGTAAACCTGATCTCCTGTAACTATGGGTAGAAGGATGTGATGGAACCGGAAATGGTTCATCACAGGGATTGATTTGGTATCCGCATATCATCTATCTCGTCCTTGTAAGGCAGAGATAGCTTCCGATAGATGCGGTGGCTCATCGGGAGAGCGTATGATGTCCCTTCCATAAAACCATAGCTAGACGTTTAGACAAAACCCAGTTGACAGCATGTTTTGTGACACACAAGCGAAATTGAAGTCCTAGAATCCCTTTTAAAGATCTTGGCATGCTTCTTTCTTCCTCAGTGTGACACCGTATTAGAGTTTAGTCCATCAAAACCTTTTAGATTTTACTTTCGAACAATTTTAACCACTGAACATATCGATATTCGAATCGCAGTACCTGTTGGATCGATAATCTTTTATTACTTGACGACAACCATGCACTTATGGGCGTTGAGCGTGAGTGCGCGCTTTGAGTCTTCGAAGGCTTCCGTCGTGAGAATTGAGGTCGCGTTCGCGTGCATCAAGTTTGTGGCGCCGTTTCCGGGGACTAATTGATTCGATATCGAATCGAGAAGTGGATAATTGGATCGGACCTAGGCAAGATTTACTTTTCTTATTTTATTTTATTTTATTTTAGTTTTGCTTATTCAGTTGCTCTTTCATTATTTAAAATTTCCTGCATATAATGATGCATGCTTTCACTCATGATTATAGTCAGTTTAATGCTGTAAGTTTTGGTAACATTTATTGTGAGCATTGTGATGAAACATGGCATACTATTAATAATTGTCCACATATATTCGGACCTTCACAATTTGAACAAGAAGATGTCACCTACAATTACAACACGTGGCCACAAGATGATTCCTATTTATATAGTTATGATCATGGCTACTTAAACCCTCAATATTGTCCGCCTAAATCCTGACTAGAGCAAATGATGGAAGATTTCATTCAAACGCAGTAAGCGGCGAACACTGAATTCCGACAGAGGCATTTGCAACCAAAGACTCAATATTGATTCCAAAATGAGAACGAGAGCTATGAGTCACCATGTAAATTTTATCCAGAACTAAGTCCCCACTTAGAAGCCCCACTAGATAATTTTACTAGGGAATGCAAGGAGCATAGCCAACAATTTGTAGAGATTATGGAACGAGATCTAGCAAGAGAAGACACCAAATGACTAGAAGGTGGATTTAATGACTGGATCACACCTAATAGGGTGGAGACTCAAATTGAGCGAATGGATGAGGAGGACGTAGATGACATTGGAAGTAAAGAAAGACAATCCTTTCAATCACCACTAGAAGGAGAACTTGAGGATTACATAATTGATACTTTAATCGAGGAGTGCATTGCTTCAATCAAAACACTTCCTAACCTCAAGGGTCTAGAAGAGCCTGCCTTAACCCCCACCAAAATTTTAGTTACCAATAATGAAGCCCATCTAGTGATTTGTGATGATAAAATTTCATTCGACCTAATAGCATCTACAAATCAATCTTTTGGTGAGAATATTTGTGGTGAGTTATATTATTTACAGCATATGGATGAAACAAAATATCATAATTAAACCCCTGATGATTCTTTAAAGATAAGTATGTTCACTCTCGGACCAAGGAAGGCAGCAAATAAATATCTTGCTCCTCCATGAGAAAGATTTAAGAGATATGGTGATAAGGGACCACAAGGGAGGAGGCATAAGGTGAACAAATATCTTGCTCCCCCACGAGCAAGATTCAAACGCCTCAAATGAAATGTAGGAATAAGGTCGACCTAAAAGACCTTAAATAAAGCACTTCTTGGGAGGCAACCCAAGTTTAGTTTTTTTTATTTCCCTTTGATCGTATTGCATGCATTTATTTACTTTGAGTTTTAATTTCCATCTCATTTAGAATAAGGACTAGAAATGAACTTTGCTAGGTAAAAATAAAATCCATATTAGCTTACACGAAGAAGTGTATAAGGAAATTCAGACCGTTATGCAAAAATGGGGGGAAAAGGGGGACACACGGCCTGACCTTGTGTTTTCCCACGACAATGCTTGACTTACTCGAGGCGCACATGGCCTTGCCATGTGCTTTCACACGGTTTTGTCGTGCAAGGTTAAATAGGGTGAGTTGTGTGTTTTCACCCCATTTGCACTGTGTGCTTCGATTTCCCTTGCCCTAGCTGTGTGGTTTCTTCTTCCTCGCCACCTAGAAGCTCTTCTAACCTCAAAGGAAGCCAAAAGAAGCAAGTATGAGGAGGACCAAGCATGTAGCGCCTCGATCCGGTGCTTCGGAGCAACGAACAAGGAGAGCCGACGCCTCTCAAGCTCCGGAGGAGTGTAACGCTCTACCAACCCTTCTTTTTCGCAATAATGAACATAGAGATAGATATAATATGCTTTCTACTCATAAACTCACTGCTACTAGGTACCTAGATGAAGATTTGCTAGAGTCTTTAGGGTTGTTGGGTGACATTCAAGCCCTATTTGCAAAAATGGGGTGGGAAGAGATGATGGGAATAAGACACCCAACCTACCCTAGGATAGTTCTAGAATTTTTGAGTTTCTTAGAGGCAGAAATTTTAACGGGTAGAGAGAGCGAAGAGGGTAGGATAACTTTTAGGATTTTTAACATTGAGCATGAATGAACCCTTCACCAATGGAATTCATGCTTTGGCTTGCCGAGTGGGGGAGATAGAAGAATCCCTATTGGGTTTAACTCTCGGATATTTTGGACCGAGTTAATGGGGGACCACGCTTATGACCCTTCTAGGGCCAAAGCGTCGCACCTCCAAAACCCCATCTTCCGATACCTTCACCGCATCATAGCCAGTACTATATTTGGTCATGGGGAGAGTGACGGTGTGGTTACAGCTAGCGAGCTACTTTACCTCTGGGATATGCTATAATAAAGGAGTAGCATCGATATAGGGCCCCACTTCATCAGACACTTAGTGAAGATGGGCAAAGCACCACCAGGAGATTAATGTGGGGGGCCTACTTACCCACATTTGCCATAGGATGGGGTACGATTACAATACATTAGAAAGTATAGAGAGGACACTCCTTATGCTTTGTAAGGAAAAATCTGACGACCCCTAGGCTCCCCGAACCTGATCATACCACCATCACTACACGCGCCAACTGGCGCTTGGACCTGATAGTGGATTCACCTTCACATGAGGGACCATCCACATTGATGCCCATCTCTCCCCCTTTACATCACTCTCCCTCCAATCCACACATGCATAGGAGCCCACCTAGTCCACGCCGACATAAGCCTGCACCTGCACCACCACTTTTTTTTCACTTTTGAGCAGGATGCAGGTACATCGGCCTATGATTTCTCGGATTTCCAATCATGCCTCGATGACATATATGTCGAGCAGCAGATGCAGAGGCAGCGATGGGAGGAGTAGAGCACCTACACATAGGTGGAGTTCCAGAGTTTTCGAGAGCACTTCTAGCAGGCTGAGGAGTTCTACGACGAGGCCCGCATCTACTTCCAGGAGGAGACTGCTCATCGCCAGGATGAGGTCGCCTACCGCCAAGAGATGCGGCAACACATGCATGCCCAGTAGGCATAGTGGGCTAGGGAGGAGGAGCACCGACCAGCCGCTGCATCCACCAGCTCTCAGATCGACCACATGTACATGTGGAATCAGCGGCTCCATAACAGGTTCTCCCAGGATCCCGAGATGCCAAGACTCCCAGACTTTCCACCTTGTCCACCATACTAGAGGTATACTTTCATTTAAGTCTGGGGGGACGCCAATTTTTTTTTTGTTTCTAGCAGTAGTTTGTTTTCTGGTATTTGCATTATTATTAGCATTCATTTATTCATGCATAGGTTGTTGAGTTTCTTTCAGTACTTAGTTTTTGTTATCTGTAAAGCTGTCTTAGTAGTATTTTTAAAAGTTACTTACATGAGTTGTTCCCATACGTAGCTTAACTTCATTTATCTCGTGGTATTTTATTTTATTCGCTCTAATGAATGTTCTAGACTTACACTGGTTAGCTTTTATTTTTACACCTACACATTTCGAACATTCTACAAAGGAGAATCTAGTACATACCTAGTTATGATTCATCTCAGTAGTCTAGTACTTTGGAATCCATAGGTGACTCTTGATTTAACATTTTAGTTACTGGAGATGCTCAGAATGTGTAAGCCCATTCGGAAAAATCAAAATCCAGTGAGCTGAAAAATAAAAGAGAGAAAAGAAAAGAGAAATAAAAGAGAAAGAGAAATAAAAGAAATGAAAACGGAAATAAAGGAAAAAAGAGAGAGAGAGAAGTGAAGGTTTTGCGGAACCGAAGCTCTGATACCACTTGAAGGTAGAAACTTCACTTCCCACTTCAACTTGGTCGCTTGTGCATGACGATCCCATCGACATCCCCAGATTAAAAATTAATCCTAGACGAAGAGGGATTACCCAAGCAACCATTCCATCGTCGTGCTATTCGATTAGAGTGGTCACTTGAACAAACTTGTTGTTCAAGTAACCTACCTCTTTTCTTCGATTAGCCGTGGAATAGAGGATGTACGGATCGCCAATTTTTGTGTTTGTCTTCGGGGTCCAAGTAAATTAGCCACATATAATTTTAAACAATTATATACATAATATAAAAGAACACTAATCAAAGTAAACAAGCTTATACCTCTTGATCTTCTATTGTATGTCCTTCCTCCTTTTGGAAGTCGTGTGGGTGACGATCTTCCAAAAGTCGAAGCCTCCTAGATCACTTCTTCCCTTCCTTGCTTGCTCCAAACAAAGGGAAGAATGAAACAAAACTTCTTCTCCTATCTAGAACTGACCACCATGTCAAGGGACTTGATGTTGCCATCGGCCAAGGAGAAGAATATAGGAAGGGGTCGTAGGCCAAAAGCTCCAAAGGAAAACCTTTTATCCTTGTTACCGCCGACCAAGGAGGAAAAAAGGAAGGGGATGAGCGCCGGCCAAGGTAGAGAGGAAGATGATGGGCGCCGGCTACACCTTAGGAAGAGAAGGAAGCAAACCCTAATCTCCCAACTTGTTGCGGCCCAAGCCAAAATCCTTGACCCTAGCCGCCCATAGCCAAAACCTTAATCTCCAAGTTCTATTGCTGCCCACCCCTTAAGCCATATTTATAGAGTTAGGCTTAAGCCTCCTTTTAATCTCCGCCGTTGGATCTAGGGATTTAATCTCAACCGTCGGATCTAGAGATTTAATCTCCACTGTCGGATCTAGAGATTTAATCTCCACCGTCGGATCTTGAGTTCCATTTTCCACCATCGGATCTAAGCTCCATGAGGGTTTTAATAGGCTACAATAGGGACAATGAGGAGGAGTTGGATCTTGGCCACCTAATGGATCAAGCCCACATAAAGTCCGATCCATTAATGATAATCCATTCCACTAGAGGATTATCATTGATCTACCTCACCAACCCCATAAATAAATATGGGCTCCTATATTATTTGTACAAATGTCTCCCCGTGTTTAAGATCTCGAATGTCCGTCAATTAATTAATTTACTGATAATTAATTAATCAGCATCTAACTCCATGAGTAGTACCACTCAACCTTATCATCATTCCAGACCAAGTCCACCTGTAGGGTTTACATGATGAACCTTATGAGCTCCTCAAGGGGACATCATCATCCTAATATATAGGACACGGTTTCCTCCTATAATCAATGACACACCATGTAAATAATATCATTTTCTAACTTACTGAGCCTATCGATTTACTCTATAAATCTCGCCTATTGGTAAATCAAAGAAATAAATACTAAGTACATGTGCCTGCTATTATATCGAGATTAAGAGCATGTACAACTTAATATCCGAGGTCCGATTCCATTATGTAGTCAGCAATAAATCAAATCACCTCTAAGTCGGTCCTGCTCAATACACACAAAGTGTACTAGTGTAATTCTATGGTCAAGATAAACCAATACCAAATCACACTACAACCATACCAATGGTTTGTCCAAAATCATCTCGGTTGTGAGTCTTTACTTATACTTTACAAGGAACTGATAACATGATCTCTCGTGTGACACTACATACCATGTTATCTACAATGTAATGTATTAGACAATATGCATAACCATAAATATGCAAGCAATGATCATGTGATTCTTATTTCAAAAATAAAGATGTTCATACAAAAGATAGACTTTTCAGTATACATCCCAACAATCTTTCACTTATACTAAAAGACTATGCTGTCCTCATATTGCCATACATCTGATTCCCATTCCCTCCACATGCCAATCAAAAGCTCTCGCTGGAAGGGCCTTAGTGAAAGGATCTACCAGGTTATCCTCTGATGCAATCTTGGCCACAACAACTTCTTCTCGCTTTACGATTTCTCATATCAGGTGGTACTTGCACTCTATGTGTTTACTTACCTTATGGGCTCGTGGGTCCTTCGAGTTTACAACTGCACCACTATTATCACAATAAATTGTGATAGTTATGGGAAAACCAGGAATTATATCCAAGTCCATCAAGAAGTTCCTGAGCCATATAGCTTCCTTGGCCGCCTCAGAGGCTGCCACATACTCAGCTTCCATGGTAGAGTCCGACACACATTTTTGCTTGACACTCCTCCATACAATGACTCCACCTCCCAAAGTAAACACAAAACCTGAGGTAGACTTATTGTTATCCCGATTTGATTGGAAGTCGGAATCTGTGAAACCCACAGGGAGTAATTGATCTGCTTGGTATACCAGCATATAATCCCTAGTCCTTCTCAGATACTTCAATATATGCTTTACAGTAGTCCAATGTCCCTGTCCTGGATTACTCTGATATCTGCTAACCATGTCAACTGCAAAGTAGATATCTGGTCTTGTACATAGCATAGCATACATGAGGCTTCCTACTGTCGAAGCATAAGGAACCACCTTCATCTCCTCTATCTCCTTTGATGTTCTAGGACACATCTCCTTAGACAAAGGTACTCCATGCCTAAAAGGTAGAAAACCTTTCTTGGAGTTCTGCATGCTAAAATGAGCCAAAATGGTGTCTATGTATGAAGCTTGAGATAAGCACAACATCCTTTTCCTGTGATCCCTTATAACCTTGATCCCAAGGATGTGTCCCACTTCTCCCAAGTCCTTCATATCAAACTATTTGGACAACCATACCCTTACGTCTGATAACACCTTGACATTGTTGCCAATTAACAAAATGTCATCTACGTATAGTACAAGAAATATCACTACGTTTCCGTCACATCTCTTGTATACACAAGACTCATCCAGAATTTGAATAAATCCATAAGACTAGATTACCTCATCAAAGTGGATGTTCTAAGATCTCGAAGCTTGCTTCAATCCATAAATGGACCGATTAAGCTTGCACACAAGATGCTCTTTGCCCTTTGCAATGAATCCCTCTAGTTGCTTCATATAGATGTTTTCCTCAAGACTTCCGTTAAGGAAAGCTGTCTTGACATCCATCTGCCACACCTCATAATCCATATGAGCAGCAATACATAAGAGAATCCGGATAGACTTAAGCATGACTACCGGCAAAAAAGTCTCCTCATAATCGATACCCTCTTTTTGAGTATACCCTTTCGCAACAAGACTTGCTTTGAAGGTTTCAACCTTACCATCTATTCCTCTCTTTCTTTTATAGATCCACTTGCATCCAATGGTTTTTACACCATTGGGTGGTTCTACTAGCTCCCAGACCTGATTTGAATCCATAGATTCTATCTCAGAATTCATTGCACTTTTCCAAGATACCGCATCTTTATCTTGGATTGCCTCGTCATATGTCCAGGGATTAGGTTCATGTTCGCGAGGGACCAAATCAAAAGATACTCCCAAGAACATGAATCTATCAGGTTGTCTAACAACCCTCCCACTATGATGAGGTATTACCTATGTATCCTTTGTGACACGCGGTGCAGTCACTTGTGGTATATCCTCTTGTACCGGTGGTACTGAAGTAGTGACTTCCCCTCTCAATTCCTCTAGAACAATCTTACTCATGGGCTTGTGGTTCATCACATAGTCTTCCTCTAGAAATCTGGCATTCGTGATAACGATCACCCTCTGATCTCTAGGACTATAAAACAAACCACCTTTCGTTCCTCTAGGATAGCCAACGAACATGCACACTTCTATACGAGGTTCCAACTTACCAGCATCTTCCTTCAGCACATGTGCTGAACTCCCCCAAATCTGAATATGTCTCAGACTAGGCTTTCGCCTAGTCCACAATTCTATGGGAGTAGAAGGCACTGATTTAGATGGTACCAAGTTCAGAATATACACTGCCGTATCTAGAGCATACCCACAGAACAAATCTGATAACTCATAATAACTCATCATCGATCTAACCATCTCCATAAGAGTCCTATTCCTTCGCTCCGCTACACCATTCTGCTGGGGTGTGCTAGTTGTAGACAATTGGGATTGAATCCCAGTCTCTGATAAGTAATTCCTAAACTCTCCCAAGAGGTACTCACCACCACGATCAGATCGTAGTGTCTTGATACTTTTACCTTGACATTTCTCCACATCAGCCTTGAATTCTTTGAACTTGTCAAAGCATTCAGACTTGCGGCACATCAAGTAAATGTATCCATATATTGAATAATCATCTATGAAAGAGACGAAATATTCAAAACCACCTCTTGCCTGGATAGACATAGGACCACACAAGTCAGAATGAACCAATTCCAACACATCTTTGGCTCTATACCCCTTGGCCTTAAAAGGCCTCTTGGTCATTTTACCCTCCAAACAAGATTCGCAGGTTGGGAAATCTTCCACCACTAATGAACCCAGAGGTCCATCAGCTATCAACCTTTTAATTTTGCTTAGGTTAATATGACCTAACCTTAGATTCCAAAGATATGTTTGGTTCATTTTCGAAGGTTCTTTTCTCTTATTAGAATTAGAAGATGAGTTATTTGCTTCTATTTGCATCATGGGAGCTTTTGGTTCAAGGGCACATAAATTTTCTATCAATGCACCAGAACAGATAATCTCTCTATTCCTTTTTATAATAACTCTGTCATTAAAAGAAATAGAATATCCATCCATAAACAATTTAGAAACCGAAATCAAATTCTTTCTAAATAAAGGTATATAAAGGCAATTTTTTAGAACCAAAGTTTTATTCCTATCAAAAGATAAATAAACATCTCCCACTACAACAGCCACTACCTTCGTAGCATCGCCCAAGTAAACGGTAATCTCCCCCTCAGCCAGTCGTCTGATTTTCTAGAACCCCTGCAAAGTATTGTTGACATAATCAGTGGCTCCCGTATCTACACACCAGGTGCTAGTAGATAAGATCGCTAAATATGTTTCAACGACTAGACCAAAAGATATACCTTTGTTCTGCTTCCGATTGGGGCAGTCCTTCTTCCAGTGTCCAGTCTGTTTGCAAGTGAAGCACTTGCCTTTCGGCTTCTTCACTCCTCCCTGAGATCCTCCCGCCACCTTTGCCCCACCTTGTTTCTTCTTCTTCTTGCCTTTTGGCTTAGAAGTAGAAACCTTTAGTTAACTTTGAGCGAGCACTCTGAAAAATCCCTTTATGCTGGAGTTACATCGGAAGCCCATGAATACAACCTCTTGTGCATGTTGTAATTTAGGTAAAACTTCTCAAAACTCCTAGGCAAAGATTGGAGAATGATATCGACCTGGGTTTCCCCATCGATCTTAGCCCCAAGGACTTCTAGCTCATTCAAATGAGCCATCATCTTGAGAACATGATCCCTCACGGGTGTTCCCTCGATCACGGTGGTCGTCATCAAGTTCCTCATGGCTTCCTGCCAAGCAGTCCGATTCTGGTGTCCGAAAAGCTCTTTGAGATTGAGCATCATGTCATAAGCAGTGGGCATGGCTTGATTCTGATGTTGCAATACATTTGACATAGAAGCCAATATGTAACACTGAACCATCTCATCAGCCTTTATCCACTTCTTATAACTCTCCTTCTCCTTTTCCCCAGAATCATCCGCAGGTTTAGGAGGACACTCTTCGAAGAGTACATATTTGTACTCCTCAGCAGTCAAGACAATATCAAGATTCCTCTTCCAATCAACATAATTAGGTCCAGTAAGTTTATTTTTTTTCAGTATCAAAGCAAGCGGGTTGAAAGTCATTTTTGAAAAACCTAAGAATCACATAGATCAAAACATTAGATTTTAAAAAATTATTGATTCCTCAAACAATAAAATTTTAAAATCAACCAACACCTCAAAACACCGAGAATATCGTATGCCACGATCGTGTGGACGTATACGAATTCTACATTTGTAAGAGGAGGTTTTATCCATTAATTTTACTATCTTGTCAACATAAATTTTTGACAAATAAAATTAATAGTTGGTTCCTCTTTGGCCCTACAAATAAAAGCAGTGACTCCGATGGGGATGATACTCTTATTTGCATCTAAGTGTTCACCATTACTTGGTACCAAGGTAAATATCTAGGGTTATGTGCCTTCTGATGGGGAAGTACAGACACTCCTAAATAATTTTCTATAACCATATTCGACCCTGTGATCCACAAAACAAACTCATCCGATGGGGAGGAAGGTACTCAGAGCCGACGTGCAAGTTTGTTTGCATCACATGTCAAATCGTAATGGAGGCCGTAGGAATTTATAAAAATATCCCTCTCCCACTTAGTAATTTAAAATTGAGAAATTTTCCTAGCACACGACATGCATATCAAACAAGAAGCAATAAATATGAAAAAATATTTTCCAACTATTATGGCTTTTGTTCTCCAATATGCCTCCCATCGTATCGCCATCTCGTCCGCTCCTCCCTACGCCATGTACAAGTCATCCGGAGATTCGAGCCGAGAATAACTATTTTAATTTACATCCATCGATCCTATACTCCAATAAGGAGTGTACATGAAATCTAGATCGAAAGTAAACTAAAATAAAAAGAGTGGCTAAACAATGTCGTACTTAATTACAAAAATTAAATACTAGCCTTGTCAACCCCGAGGATTCAAATAATATTACACACATGCAATCACATACACACACATATGGCCATAATAATTGGATCTTATGCTTGCAACGAAAAAGTTAGCCAAAGCACATCCTACTATCATCCGACACATACAATATATGATAAGTGCATAAAATTAACTGAATCCTAAACACACAAAACCGGAAACCGTGGTTCTGATACCACTTGAAGGTTTTGTGGAACCGAAGCTCTGAAACCACTTGAAGGTGGAAACTTCGCTTCCCACTTCAACTCGGTCGCTTGTGCATGGTGATCCCATTAATCTCCTCGGATTAAAAATTAATCCTAGATGAAGAGGGATTACCCAAGCAACCGTTCCATCATCGTGCTATTCGATTAGAGTGGTCACTTGAACAAACTTATTGTTCAAGTAACCTAACTCTCTTTTTTTTTATGAAAGGTAAATATATATATCATCAAAGAAAAACACAAACATACAATAGTCTAGGATTCACTCTCATGTCATGTCTGACGAAATGTCAGATCTGAGGTGTATCCAAGATGTAGCGTACATGTGCTCTCATGGGAACCAAACACTCACTCGGTACCTCCATTCCTTTCTCCATTCCTTTCTCGCCCAGATCATGTCACTTACATGTGTGTACCATCCATGTTACATAGCTTTCCTTCTTGCCATCTGTGTGTACTCAAAACTCTACCTCCATCCGTCATCCAGTATCCGGCTAGCTGCAAGTCCTTCGGGAGATGTCATCTAGTGTCCAGCTAGCTGCATGTCCTTCAACAGTTATCACTTTTAGCAAGTGATCAGCTGATAATGGATTTAGCGTGTCTTTACCGCAACCATTTTCTACAGACTAGATAGGCCATTCAGGTGGGCCTATTCACCTCTGTTAGGCTTTTTAGCCAAGCTCCAACCATTAATGGATTTGCAACATCTTTACCGTAGCCGTTTGCTACAGACTAGATAGGCCATTATGGTGCGCCTATTCACCACCCCTTATCCAAGCAGTACTATTTTTTTTCCAAACTAACCGAATGCACCCTGGGTGAATGGTGCCCTGGGTGAATAGCACCCTGGGTACTTTGGAGCCGCTAGTGTCTCCTTTGAACCGGCCTGGCAGTGTAGGTGAAGGATTCGCTGAACCGCCCTGACACCGACCTTGAGCCATTTGAGAGCCTCTGGACCAGAGTTGGTAGCTTACGCTGGGCACCCCTCTAAACCGGCCTGGCGAGTAAGGTGAAAGATCCGCTAAACCAGTCTGGGCCGCCCTTGCAACACCGAATGCTCCCTGGGTGAATGGTGCCCTGGGCACTTTGGAGCCGCTGGTCTCTCCTCTGAACCGGCCTGGCAGTGTAGGTGAAGGATCCACTGAACTGCCCTGACGTCGGCCTTGAGCCTCTGGACTAGAGTTGGTAGCTTATGCTGGGCACCCCTCTGAACCGGCCTGGCAGGTAAGGTGAAAGATTCGCTAAACCGGTCTGGGCCACCCTTGCAACACCTAGCCACTTGCGATCAAAGAAGACTGTCCTGCCCAGGGTAAACTAGCCTGGGATTTTTTTTTTCTTTTAAAAACTATCCTGGTAGGGGAAAACTGCCCTAGGCTATGAAAAAACCACCCAGGGACAGAAAACTACTTTGGAGTAAGGGAGCTGGTCTGGGGGGTGAAGAAACCACCCTGATAATGTGTAGGAGAACTACGCAGAGACTTCCCTGGCACAAGAGGAACTACCCTAGAAAAATTGCTCTGGCTCAAGGGGGAAGAGGAACTGCCCTGGTGAGGCCTATCTTGTGGAGTTATAAGAGGGAAACTGCTCTGGGGATGTATAAAGAGGACTGCCCTGGCTCAAAGGGGAAGACGAAATGCCCTGGAGTGGCCTGCCTTGTGGAGGTATAAGGGGAAACTGCCCTAGGGATGTATAAAGAGGACTGCCCTGCCATAAGGGACAAGTAGGGGAAGGAGGATATTAGGGGAAGTACCTTGGGGAACTGCCCTGATGCAAGGGAAGAAGGCTAGTAGTGAGAGAGAGGGGGGGCTGCCCTGGGGAACTTCCTTTGAGGGTAGGGAATAGAGAGAAGGAGTGGGGAGGGGGGGGCTGCCCTGGCTTCACAGGGAAAACTACCCTGGCTCAAAGGGGAAGAGGAACTGCCCTGGAGAGGCCTGCCTTATGGGGGTATAAGGGGGGGGGGGGGGACTACCCTGGGGAAGTATAAGGAGGACTGCCTTGTCATAGAGAAAACAGGTCTCATCGGGGAACCGCTCTGGAGACTGGTAGGTGGAAGGGGATATTAGGGAAAGTACCCTAGGGAACTGCCCTGATGCGAGAGGGGTGGGGGGTGGGGGGAAGGCTAGTAGTGGGGGGGGGGGGGGCTGCCCTGGGGAACTTGCCTGGAGGGTAAGGACACAGAGAGAGAGAGCGAAGAGAGGGGGGGGGAGGGGAACTACCCTGGAAAGCCAATAAGTGGTGGGAGATTGCCCTGTGAGAGCAAGTATTTGGAAACTAGGGACACAGAGAATGCGCCCTAGGCGTAGGAGGGAAAAGGAGAGAGAGAGAGGGGGGGACTGCCCTGACTTCATGGCATACCTGTTGGGCGTTGTATGTTGCTGTCTTCTATTGCCCTGTAGACATGTATTTGCACCTTGTGGAAGATCAGATCCCCATCGAACCTTGTCCCTTCGAACCTGCTGGAATTTCTCTGCCTCTAAACAATATGAATCATGGCTAACATAGCTAGGTGTCGGGCACGATTCCAAGCAGTGGCCTTCTTGTATCGTGTTCTGAAAACTCTGAACATACACCAGTTTGTTGCCATCTCTTCCCTCATCCATAGCCATCTTCTAATTCTGCCCCAAAGTTACCGAATTTGCTCACATCTAAAGAATATATGGTCCATAGTTTCCTCTTCCTACCTGTAGAAAATGCATTCCCTGTCCTCTAAGTACTCCTGCCTTGCTCGCACCGGGAGCTTACCATGAGCTAGCATCCACAATGTAAATCTATGACTTGGTTGTATGTCCCTCTGCCAAACTATCACCACCCATGGTTTTTTAGTTCCACCCTGCCTGAAGTGATCGTATGCCCTTTTAACTCCACCCTTGGCTTGTCCAAACCATGCTGCTAAAAGTTGTCTTGCTCCATCTGCGGTACCTGTAGTGGCTAGGATGTCATTTTTTATTAGGACCAGTTTCTTTAAGAGCGGGGAGTCTGTATGCTTGCTTTACCATCCCCAAATGTCCCCTTGATGTATGTATGCGTGATGGACCCAACGAATCCATAGGGTGTCCTGTTTTTCTTGTATCCGCCATAAGACCTTGGCCAATAGTGCCGTGTTCCATGCCCTCAGATCCCGCAACCCCAGTCCTCCTTCCACTTTGGGTTTACATATCTCAAACCTACCTCTTTTCTTCGATTAGCCACGGAATAGATGATGTACGGATCGTCGGTTTTTGTGTTTGTCTTCGGGGTCCAAGTAAATTAGCCACATATAATTGTAAACAATTATATACATAATACAAAAGAACACTAATCAAAGTAAACAAGCTTATACCTCTTGTTATACCTCTTGATCTTCTATTGTATATCCTTCTTCTCCTATATAGAACCGACCACCAAGTCAAGGGAAGAATGAAACAAAACTTCTTCTCCTATCTAGAACCGACCACCAAGTCAAGGGACTTGATGTTGCCGCCGACCAAGGAGAAGAATATAGGAAGGGGCCGCTAGCCAAAAGCTCCAAAGGAAAAGAATATATTATTTGTACAAATGTCTTCCCGTGTTTAAGATCTTGAATGTCCGTCAATTAATTAATTTACTGACAATTAATTAATCAACATCTAACTCTATGAGTAGTACCACTCAACCTTATCATCATTCCGGACCAAGTCCACCTGCAGGGTTTACATGATGAACCTTATGAGCTCCTCAAGGGGACATCATCATCCTAATATATAGGACACGGTTTCCTCCTATAATCAATGACACACCATGTAAATAATATCATTTCCTAACTTACCGAGCCTATCAATTTACTCTATAAATCTCGCCCATTGGTAAATCAAAGAAATGAATACTAAGTATATGTGCCCGTTATTATATCAGGATTAAGAGCATGTACAATATAATATCTGAGGTCCGATTCGATTATGTAGTCAGTAATAAATCGAATCACCTCTAAGTCTGTCCTGCTCAATACACACAAAGTGTACTAGTGTGATTCTATGGTCAAGACAAACCAATACCAAATCACACTACAACCATTCCAATGGTTTGTCCAAAACCATCTCAGTTGTGAGCCTTTACTTATACTTTACAAGGAACTGATAACATGATCTCTCGTGTAACACTACACACCATGTTATCTACAATGTAATGTATTAGATAATATGCATAACCATAAATATGCAAACAATGATCATGTGATTCTTATTTCAAAAATAAAGATGTTCATATAAAAGATAGACTTTTCAATATACATCCCAACATGAAGATTATGAGGGATAAAAAAATAGTTATCGTGGGTGGAAATGGCTAGGTGCCCCTTTGAGACCGAGTTAGGTTACTGGGGAAACACCTACCAATTTCTCTCAATACCGAGCACACCTTTGAGACTTTGTGCTAGGTCTAGGAAACGACCCTCGCTTTGGGCAGGTAAGTTCCTAAGAGCCAAAGACCTTAGGAAAGCTATAGGATGACGACTTAACTCACCATGGAACAGGTATCCCCTATGAATGATTCACTTAGCATGAACACGAGGAGCTATCTTTGTTAATTTCTAGAACATATTTATTTTTCTTTGATTGCAAATACCACTTGATAAATTTAGTTAACATGCTAATCATGGAGAAATATCCTTTTAAAACTTCATGGCGCTGAGGTTTGCTTGAGGACAAGCAAAGATTTAAGTCTGGGGGAAGTGATGTAAGCAAAACATATAGGATTTTTGGAGTAGTTTTAGCTCACATATCATTACATTTTATGTTAGTTTCATGCATATGTCACTTTGTTTTGCATACATTTTCTAATTTCTAGTTCGGAGGTCTGCTCTTTGTACATTTGTGTGCAGGATAGAATTTTGTGGGAAAACGGTGCATTTTTGAAGCAAATGGAACAATTTGTGGAGAACGAACCTTAGGGAACACGCACTGGCCATGTCCCAAGACTTGGACATGTTTTCGAAGCGAAACAGATCAAAATGGAGGCTCCAGGAAAAGACACGACCAGGCCATGTGAAAACACACAACCATGCCTTTTTTCCAGCTTAATTTCTAGCCAAGATTTCATCTATTTTCTAGCCTTGCACATGGCCAAGCCATGTGAAATTCACACAACCGTGTGGCGGCACAACGAATTCAAGGAAATAGGGGTTCTCAAGCATTTATGGAAAGCCAAAGCTGTCTCTATGTATAGGAAACTCATCTAAGAGGTGGGGGATCATGAGGGAGCAGCCCTAGGGCTCCCAAACCCTAGGGAGGAGGCACAACGACTGGGATGGGACACCGAAGCCCTAAAAAGCTTCGGGAACTCGCAACGGGGAGGAAGAACACTGCTGAAGGTCCACGTTATGCACTTTGACATCGGAGAGAAGGCCACATATGCATTGTAATTTCTTGTCCTTACATTTTATTTCTGATATATTCGAACATGTGCATGACTTGTGATTCTCCTCTTTTATATATGGAGTAGATCCTTCTATTCTAGGATTAGGGAGTAGCTTGTGTCTGCATGACATGTTGGTTCAAATTAAATTCTATTTTTGAGTTTAAATTTGCAATTGGAAATTGTTTATACCCATATCTATATGTATTTGGTTTTCTACCTCCTGTGCTTAGGCAATACGAGGGGTGACAGCCCTCATATATAAGATTTAGGGTATTTTATATAAGGAACCTAGGGGTAAACCTGATCTCCTATAACCGTGAGTAGAAGGATGCGATGGAACCGGAAATGGTTCATCGTAGGGATTGATTTCACATCCTCGTACCATCTATCCCATCCTTGTAAGGCAGAGATAGCTCCCGGTAGATGTGGTGGCTCATCGAGAGAGTGTATGATGTCCCTTCCACAAAACCATAGCTAGACATTTAGACAACGCCCAATTGACAACATATTTTACGACACACAAGCGAAACCGAAGTCCTAGAATCCCTTTTAAAGATCTTGGCATGCTCCTTTCTTCCTCCGTGTGACACTGTATTAGAGTTTAGTCCACCGACAACCCTCGCAATCGAAACCTTTTAGATTTTACTTTCAAACAATTTCAACCACTAAACATATCGGTATTCGAATCCTAGTCCCTGTGGGATCGATAATCTTTTATTACTTGACGACATCCATGCTCTTGCGGGCATTGAGCACGAGCACGCACTTTGAGTCCTCGACGACCTCCGTCACGAGATTTGAGGTTGCGTTCGCGTGCATCAGCTCGCACCCCAGCGCCACACACGTCCTGGCTGTGTGAATCTACATGGTCATGTGGCACTGGGAGATTTCGACGTGATTATGTTATTTTCCAAGTTTCGAGGAGATCCAGCCTGATGTCTATATAAAGGAAGCTATGCCAAACCCCTAGGGGGGAGGCACGACGACCAAGATAGCAGTCCAACACCCTAAAAAGCTTCAGAAACTCGCAACGGGGAGGAAAGAAGCCGCTCGAGGATCAAATTCTGCGCTCCAACGTCGGAGAGAAAAACCAAAGAGCACTGTAATTTATTTTCTATACATCTTCTGCATTGTAATGATGAATTCAATCATGCCTTGTGTTTCTTCTCTTTCGTTTATGGAGTAGATACTTCAATTCTAGAATTAGGGAGTAGTTTGTGTTCGTAGAATAGTTATTTCAAATATTCTTCTGTTCATGATTTCATATTTGCAATTGATGATTGTTTAGATCGATAACTGTTGGTTTTGGTCTTCTATTTATTGTGCGTAGCCGATACAAGGGGTGACAACCCTCGTATCAAAGATTTAGGAGAATTAAGGAGGAACCTAGGGGTTGACCTCATCTTCGATAACCGTAGATAGAAGGGTGTGATAGAGTCGGAAATGGGACATGTTCCAACTCATCATAGTGATTGATTTGGCATCCTCGTACCGTCTATCCCATCCTAAAGGTAGGGGTCGACCTGGTATGGCAGAGGTAGTTCTCGATAGATGCGAAGGCTCATCGAGGAAGTGTATGATGCCCCTTCCATAAGACAATAGTTAGATGTCTAGATAATACCCAATTGATAGCATGTTCTGCGACACACAAGCGAAACTGAAATCCTAGAATTCCGTTAAAAGACTCGTAGATATCCTTCTCTTCTTCTGTGTGACATCGTACTAGAGTTAGGACCGCCGACAAACCTCATAAGCACAACCCTTAATGTTAAACTCCGAACAATAATGTCGACTGAACAATCGGTACTCGAATCTCAGTCCCTGTGAGATCGATAATCTTTTTATTACTTAACGACATCCGTACACTTGCGGGCATTGAGCACGAGCACACACTTCGAGTCCTCGACGGTTTCCGTCATGAGATTTGAAGTCGCATTTGCGTGCATAATGTTTTTGGCGCTGTTGCTGGGGACTGATTGATTCAATATCGAATCAAGAGGTGGACAATTGGATCAGACTTAGGGTAGATTTATTTACTTGCTTTATTTTTCACTTTTATTTGATTTACTTCAGTTTTAGATTTTTAATATCTAGAGTAAGTTTAGATTTATTTCTGTAGTTATATTGCATTAATCTTTAGTTTAAATTTTCTGCATTTGATTTTGTATTTAGACTAGTTTATTTCTTATTTTTGAGCATTCAATTTACTCCTAATTTAGTGGCTTGGTTCTTCGTATGCATAGATACTTAGGATCGGAAAATCTACTTTCGATAGACGTTGAAATCGAAAGAACCTATCATCATAAAAGAGTTGGGCAGAGAAGCATGGAAGACCTCGACACATCTGTGGTAAACTTAGGTAGCCGACCTCTATGAGACTATGCAACCCCTAGTGCCAAAGGATATAGGCCGAGCATATCTGGACCATCAATTTCGGCCAACAACTTTGAGCTAAAACCTGCACTCATACACATGGTTCAACAAAGTCAATTCGGGGGAGCTGCAACTGAAGACCCGAATCGGCACTTGGAGACATTTTTGGAAATTTGCTCGACAATGAAGATCAATGGAGTACCTGCTAATGTGATCCACCTGAGCCTATTCCCTTTCTCATTGCGGGATAAGGCTAAGGCATGACTTCACTCCTTGCCATCGAGAAGCATTACTACGTGGGAGCAGTGTGAGCAGCAATTTTTGAACAAATTTTTCCCACTAAGCAAGACTGCTCACATGTGCCATCTAATCACGAGCTTCCATAAGAAGGAAGGAGAGTCTTTATTCGATGCTTGTGATCGCTACAAGGGGCTACTCTACCAATGCCCCCATCATGGACTGGAAAGGTGGCTGGTGATCCACATCTTTTATAATGGGATCACATACGCCACAAAGGTGTCCCATAATTCTGCTATAGGAGGAGCACTGATGAACAAGACTATTGAGGAAGCAGAGGAGCTGATTGAAGAGGTGATTCAGAACCACCATCAATGGGCTTCTGAGTGTAGTCACCCAGCTCCTACAGCGGGACGATATGCTATCAACTCCATAGACCACCTAGCGGCAAGGATGGATGCACTTAGTAGATGATTCGACTCTCTAAATCCTATTTCTGCACGTGCGGCCCATACTATTGGTGCAATCAGCCCAGGTCACGATTGACCAGACTCGAGTTTGACTCGAGTAGTGTTTTGATGTTTGACATTGATGTCTGACATGTGTTGGGGAGATAATTGGTGCAATCGACCCAGGTTATACTTGATGTTTGACGGTGGTTTGACTATTGTCATGGGAGAAGTCCAAGTCTTGTGTACTTGGCATAAAAAATCCAAGCTTGAGTCTTGGCATGGAAAGTCCAACATGGGTTGGCAAGGGAAAGTCCAAGCATGGGTCTTGGCAAAGGAAAGTCCAAGCATGGGTCTTGGCATGGAAAGTCCAACATGGGTTGATAAGGGAAAGTCCAAGCTTGAGTCTTGGCATTTGGAAAGTCCAAGGGGAATATTGGCGATGTAAAGTCCAAGTGGGAGTCTTGGCGGCATAAGTCCAATGGTTGGCGGCATAAAGTCCAAGTGGAAGTCTTGGCAGCGTAAGTCCTGTTGGGATGTATACTGAAAAGTCTATCTTTTGTATGAACATCTTTATTTTGAAATAAGAATCACATGATCATTATTTGCATATTTATGGTTATGCATATTGTCTAATACATTATATTATAAATAACATGGTGTGTGGTGTCACACGGGAGATCATGTTATCGGCTCCTTGTAAAGTATAAGTATAGGCTCACAACCGAGATGACTTTGGACAAACCATTGGAATGGTTGTAGTGTGATTTGGTATTGGTTTGTCTTGACCATAGAAACACACTAGTACACTTTGTGTGTATTGAGCAGGACAGACTTAGAGGTGATTCGATTTATTGCTGACTACATAATCGAATCAGACCTCAAATATTATATTGTACATGCTCTTAATCCCGATATAATAACGGGCACATATACTTAGTATTCATTTATTTGATTTACCAATGGACGAGATTTATAGATTAAATCGGTAGACTCGGTAAGTTGGGAAATGATATTATTTATATGGTGTGCCGTTGATTATAGGAGGAAACCATGTCCTATATATTAGGATGATAATGTCCCCTTGAGAAGCTCATAAGGTTCATCATGTAAACCCTGCAGGTGGACTTGGTCCGGCATGATGAAAAGGTTGAGTGGTACTACTAATGGAGTTAGATGTTGATTAATTAATGGTCAGTAAATTAATTAATCGATGGACATTCGAGATCTTAAACACGGGGAGAAAAATGTACATATAATATATGGAGCCCATATTAACTTATGGGGGTTTGTGAGGTAGATCAATGATAATCCTTTAGTGGATTGGATTATCATTAATGGATCAAACTTTATGTGGGCTTGATCCATTGGGTGGCCAGGATCCAACTCCTCCTCATGGTCCCTATTGTAGCCTATTAATACCTCATGAAGTCTTGATCCAATGGATGAAAACAAAACTCTAGATCCAAAGGTAGAGATTAAATCTCTAGATCCGACGGTTGAGATTAAATCCCTAGAACCAATGGTGGAGATTAAAATAAGGCTTGAGCCCAACTCTATAAATAAGCCTTAAGGGGGGTGGGCTGCAACTTGATGGCTTAGGAGATTATGGTTTGCTTCCCTTGGGCAGCAAGGAATCCTAGTTGGGTTACGATTGAGTTGGGCGGCTAGGGTTTGGGAGGTGGAGTGGGCGACAACAAGAGGAGAGGTTCCCTTCTTCTTCTTCCTAAGGTGTTGCCGGCACCTATCCTTCTTCCCTCTACTTTGGCCGGTGCTCAACCTATTCCTCTTCCCCTCTTCTTTGGCCAGCGGCAACTAGGAGAGCTAGGGTTAGGGTTTTGGGCAGCTACAAGGTGAAGGGTTGGTTTCCTTTCTCTTCTCCAAGAGTTGGCTGACACCCATCACCCCTATTGATTCTCCTTTGTCCGGTTCCCATACTCCATATTCTCTTCCTTGGCCGGTGGCAACATCGAGTCTATTGACTAGGTGGCCGGTTCTAGATAGGAAGAAGAGTTTTGTTTTATGATCTTACTTTGTTCAGAGTGAACAAGGAAAGGAAGATTGGTGATCTAAGAGGCTTCGACTTTTGGAAGATCGTCACCCACACGACGTCCAAAAGGAGGAAGGACATACAATAGAAGATCAAGAGGTATAACAAGAGGTATAATCTTGTTTATTTTGATTAGTGTTTTTTTGTATTATCTCTATAATTGTTTTTCATTTATATGCATGTTATATGTTTTATTTTGTGGCTAAATATACTTGGACCCCGAACATAAACACAAAATCTGATGATCCGTACATCGTCTATTCCATGGCTATTCGTAGAATAGAGGTTGGTGGCTTAAACAACAGGTTTGTTCAAGTTACTACTCCAAAAATCCTATATGTTCGTAGAATAGCACGACGATGAAACGGTTGCTTGGGTAATCCCTCTTGGCAAGGATAAATTTTTTTATTCGATGACGCAGAAGGGATCGCCATGAACAAACGATCGAGTTGAAGTGGGAAGCGAAGTTTCCTACCAACATGTGGTATCAGAGCTTCGGTTCCGGGCAAAACCCTTCAAGTGGTATCAGAGCCACGGTTTTCGGTTCTCTGTGTTTAGGATTCGGTTACTTTTATACACTTTTCATATATTATATATGTCGGATAATAGTAGGATATGCGTAGGTTAATTTTTTGGTTGCAGGCATAGGATCCAACTATTATGGCCATATGTGTGTATGTGATTGTATGTGTGTAATTGTATATTATGTTGAATCCTCGGGGTTGACGAGGCTAGTATTTAATTTTTGTAAAATAGATACGTCATTGTTTATTCACTCTTTTTATTTTAGTTTACTTTCGATCTAGATTTCATGTACACTCCCTCGTGGAGTATAGGATCGATGGATGTAAATTAAAATAATTTTTCTCGGCTCAGATCTCCGGATGGCTTGTACATGGCGTAGGGAGGAGCGGACGAGATGGCAATATGACGGGAGACATATTGAAGATAAAAGCCATAATAGTTGGACAAATTTTAATTTTCATATTTATTGCTTATTGTTTGATATGCATGTCGTAGGCCAAAAAATTCCTCAATTTTAAATTACTAAGCGGGAGAAGGATATTTTTATAAATTCCCACAACCTCCATTATGATTTGACATGTGATGCAAACAAACTTGCACGTCGACTTTGAGTGCCTTCCTCCCCATCGGATGAGTTTGTTTGTGGATCACAAGGTCGGATATGGTTATAGGAAATTATTTAGGAGCGTGTGTACTTCCCCATCGGAAGGCACATAACCCGAGATTATTTCCTTGGTATCGAGTAATGGTGAACACTTAGATGCAAATATGAGTATCCTCCCCATCGGAGTCACTGCTTTTATTTGTAGGGCCGAAGAGAAACTAACTATTAATTTTATTTGTCAAAAAGTTAGGTTGACAAGATAGTAAAATTAATGGGTAAAACCTCCTCTTACAAATGTAGAATTCGTATACGTCCACACGATCATGACATACAATATTCTCGGTGTTTTGAGGTGTTGGTTGATTTTAAAATTTTATTGTTTGAGGAATCAATAATTTTTTGAAATCTAAAGTTTTGATCTATGTGATTCTTAGATTTTTCAAAAATAACTTTTAGTCCACTTGCTATGATACTAAAGGAAAATAAACGTACTGTACATAATTATGTTGATTGGAAAAAGAAATCTTTACATTGTCTTAACTGTTGAGGAGTACAAGTATGTACTCTTCGAAGAGTGTCCTCCTAAGCCTGCGAATGAGCTGGAAGTCCTTGGAGCTGAGATCGATGGGGAAACCCAGGTCGATATCATTCTCCAGTCAACAGAATGGCTTGCTCAGGCTCAGGCCATGGTTGCTCAGAAGGTTTCTACTTCTAAAGACGAAAGGCAAGAAGAAAAAGAAACAAGGTGGAGCAAAGCTGGTGGGAGGATCTCAGGGATGAGTGAAGAAGCCGAAAGGCAAGTGCTTCACTTGCAAGTAGGATGGACATTGGAAGAAGGACTGTCCCAATCCGAAGTAGAACATAGGTATATCCTTTGGTCTAGTCGTTGAAACATGTTTAACGGTGTGATCTACCGACACCTATTGTGTAGATACGGGAGCCACTAATCATGTCTGCAATACTTTACAGGGGTTTCAGGAAACCCGACGACTAGCTGAAGGGGAGATTATCATATACTTGGGCGATGCCACAAAGGTGGCGTCTATTGCAATGGGAGTTGTTTATTTGTCTTTTGAGAAAAATAAAGTTTTGGTTCTTAAAAAATGCCTTTATGTACCTTTATTTAGAAAGAATTTAATTTCGATTTCTAAATTGTTTGTGAATGGATACTCTATTTCTTTTAATGACAGAGTTGTTATAAAAAGGAATAGGGAGATTATTTGTTCTAGTGCATTGATGGGAAATTTGTATACACTTGAACCAAAAGCTCCCACGATGCAAATAGAAGTTAATAACTCATCTTCTAATTCCAATAAGAGAAAAGAACCTTCGAAGATGAACCAAACATATCTTTGGCATCTTAGGCTTGGTCATATTAACCTAAGCAGAATTCAAAGGTTGATAGCTGATGGACTTCTGGGTTCATTAGTGGTGGAAGATTTCCCAACCTGCGAATCTTGCTTGGAAGGTAAAATGACCAAGAGGACTTTTAAGGCCAAGGGGCATAGAGCCAAAGATGTGTTAGAATTAGTTCATTCTAATTTCTGTGGTCCTATGTCTATCCAGGCTAGAGGTGGTTTTGAGTATTTTGTCTCTTTTATAGACGATTATTCGAGATATGGATACATTTACTTGATGCGTCGCAAGTCTGAATGCTTTGACAAGTTCAAAGAATTCAAGGCTGATGTGGAGAAATGTCAAGGTAAAAGTATCAAGACACTACGATCTGATCGTGGTGGTGAGTACCTCTTAGGAGAGTTTAGGAATTACTTATCAGAGGCTGGGATTCAATCCAAATTGTCTGCACCTGGCATACCCCAGCAGAATGGTGTAGCAGAGCGAAGGAATAGGACTCTTATGGAGATGGTTAGATCGATGATGAGTTATTCTGACTTGCCAAATTCGTTCTGGGATATGCTCTAGATACGACAGTGTACATTCTGAACTTGGTTCCATCTAAATCAGTGCCTTCTACTCCCACAGAATTGTGGACTGGACGAAAGCCTAGTCTAAGATATATTTGGATTTGGGGGAGTCCAGCACATGTGCTAAAGGCAGATCCTGATAAGTTGGAACCTCGTACAGAAGTGCACATGTTCGTTGGCTATCCTAGAGGAACGAAAGGTGGTTTATTTTATAGTCCTAGAGATCAGAGGATGATCATTAGCACGAATGCTAGATTTCTAGAGGAAGACTATGTGATGAACTATAAGCCCATGAGTAAGATTGTTCTGGAGGAATTGAAAGGGGAAGTCACTTCTTCAGTACCACCGGTACAAGAGGATATACCACAAGTCACTGCACCACGTGTCACAGATGATATACAGGTGATACCTCGTCGTAGTGGGAGGGTTGTTGGACAACCTGATAGATTCATGTTCTTGGAAGAATCTTCTGATTTGATCCCTGGCGAACATGAACCTGATCCCTAGAAATATGACAAGGCAATCCAAGATAAAGATGTAGTATCTTGGCAAAGTGCAATGAATGTTGAGATTGAATCTATGGATTCAAATCAAGTCTGGGAGCTAGTAGAACCACCCGATGGTGTAAAAACCATTGGATGCAAGTGGATCTACAAAAGAAAGAGAGGAATAGATGGGAAGGTTGAGACCTTCAAAGCGAGGCTTGTTGCGATGGGGTATACTTAGAAAGAGGGTATCGTTTATGAGGAGACCTTTACGCCGGTAGCCATGCTTATGTCAATCCGGATTCTCTTATGCATTGCTGCTCATATAGATTATGAGGTATGGCAGATGGATGTCAAGACAGCTTTCCTTAATGAAAGTCTTGAGGAAAACATCTATATGAAGCAACCAGAGGGATTCATTGAAAAGGGAAAAGAGCATCTTGTGTGTAAGCTTAATCGGTCCTTTTATGGATTGAAGCAAGCTTCGAGGTCTTGGAACATTCGCTTTGATGAGGTAATCCAGTCTTATGGATTTATTCAAAGTCTGGATGAGTCTTGTGTATATAAGAGATGTGACAGAAACGTAGTGGTATTTCTTGTACTATACGTAGATGACATTTTGTTAATTGGCAACAATGTCAAGGTGTTATCGGACGTAAGGGTATGGTTGTCCAAACAGTTTGATATGAAAGACTTGGGAGAAGTGGGACACATCCTTGGGATCAAGGTTATAAGGGATCGCAAGAAAAGGATGTTGTGCTTATCTCAAGCTTCATACATAGACACCATTATGGATCATTTTAGCATGCAGAACTCCAATAAGGGTTTTCTACCTTTCAGGCATGGAGTTCCTTTATCTAAGGAGATGTGTCCTAGAACGTCTGAGGAGATAGAGGAGACAAAGGCGGTTCCTTATGCTTCAGCAGTAGGAAGCCTCATGTATGCGATGCGATGTATGAGACCAGACATCTTTTTTACCGTGGGCATGATCAGCAGATATTAGAGTAATCTAGAACAGGGACATTGGACTGCGGTAAAGCATATATTGAAGTACCTGAGAAGGACTAGGGATTATATGCTAGTTTACCAGGCAGACAAATTACTCCCTGTGGGTTATACAGATTCCGACTTCCAATCAGACAGGGATAACAGTAAGTCTACCTCAGGTTTTGTGTTTACTTTGGGAGGTGGAGCCCTTGTATGGAGGAGTGTCAAGCAGAAATGCGTGGAAGACTCCACCATGGAAGCTGAGTATGTGGCGGCCTCTGAGGCAGCCAAAGAAGTTGGATGGCTCAGGAACTTCTTGATGGACTTGGATGTGATTCCTAGTTTACCCAGAACTATCACAATTTATTGTGATAATAGTGGTGCAGTTGCAAACTCGAAGGAACCACGAGCCCATAAGGCATGTAAACACATAGAGCGCAAGTACCACCTGATACGAGAAATCGTAAAGGAGGTAGAAGTTGCTGTCGCCTAGATTGCATCAGAGGATGACCTGGTAGACCCTTTCACTAAGGCCCTTCTAGCGAGAGATTTGATAGGCATGTGGAGGGAAGGGGAATCAGATGTATGGCAGTATGAGGACAACATAGTCTTTTAGTATAAGTGGGAGATTGTTGGGATGTATACTGAAAAGTCTATCTTTTATATGAACATCTTTATTTTGAAATAAGAATCACATTATCATTGATTGCATATTTATGGTTATGCATATTGTCTAATACATTACATTGTAGATAACATGGTGTGTGGTGTCACACGGGAGATCATGTTATCGACTCCTTGTAAAGTATAAGTATAGACTCACAACCGAGATGACTTTGGATAAACCATTGGCATGGTTGTAGTGTGATTTGGTATTAGTTTGTCTTGACCATAGAATCACACTAGTGCACTTTGTGTGTATTAAGCAGGACCAACTTAGAGGTGATTTGATTTATTGCTGACTACATAATCGAATCGGACCTCAGATATTATATTGTACATGCTCTTAATCCCGAAATAATAATGGACACATATACTTAGTATTCATTTCTTTGATTTACCAATGAACGAGATTTATAGATTAAATTGATAGGCTCGGTAAGTTGGGAAATGATATTATTTATATGGTGTGCCGTTGATTATAGGAGGAAACTGTGTCCTATATATTAGGATGATGATGTCCCGTTGAGGAGCTCATAAGGTTCATCATGTAAACCCTGCAGGTGGACTTTATCCGGCATGATGAAAAGGTTGAGTGATACTACTCATGGAGTTAGATGTTGATTAATTAATGGTCAGTAAATTAATTAATCGACGGACATTCGAGATCTTAAACATGGGGAGAAAAATATACATATAATATATGGAGCCCATATTAACTTATGGGGGTTTGTGAGGTAGATCAATGATAATCCTTTAGAGGATTGGATTATCATTAATGGATCGGACTTTATGTGGGCTTGATCCATTGGGTGGCAAAGATCCAACTCCTCCTCATGGTCCCTATTGTAGCCTATTAATACCTTATGAAGCCTAGATCCAATGGATGAAAACAAAACTCTAGATCCAAAGGTAGAGATTAAATCTCTAGATCCAACGGTTGAGATTAAATCTCTAGATCCGACAGTTGAGATTAAATCCCTAGAACTAATGGTGGAGATTAAAACAAGGCTTGAGCCCAACTCTATAAATAAGACTTAAGGGGGGTGGGCGGCAACTTGATGGCTTAGGAGATTAGGGTTTGCTTCCCTTGGGCGGCAAGGAATCCTAGTTGGGTTAGGATTGAGTTGGGCGGCTAGGGTGTGGGAGGTGGAGTGGGTGGCAACAAGAGGAGAGGTTCCCTTCTTCTTCTTCCTAACGTGTTTCCGGCACCTATCCTTCTTCTCTCTACTTTGGCCAGTGCTCAACCTATTCCTCTTCCCCTCTTCTTTGGCCAGCGGCAACTAGGAGAGCTAGGGTTAGGGTTTTGGGCGGCTACAAGGTGAAGGGTTGGTTTCCTTTCTCTTCTCCAAGAGTTGGCCGGCGCCCATCACCCCATTTATTCTCCTTTGGCTGGTTCCCATACTCCATATTCTCTTCCTTGGCCGGTGGCAACATCGAGTGTATTGACTAGGTGGTCGATTCTAGATAGGAAGAAGAGTTTTGTTTTATGATCTTCCTTTGTTTGGAGTGAACAAGGAAAGGAAGATTGGTGATCTAGGAGGCTTCGACTTTTGAAAGATCGTCGCCCACACGACGTCCAAAAGGAGGAAGGACATACAATAGAAGATCAAGAGGTATAACAAGAGGTATAATCTTGTTTATTTTGATTAGTGTTCTTTTGTATTGTGTCTATAATTGTTTTTCAATTATATGCATGTTATATGTTTTATTTTGTTGCTAAATATACTTGGACCCCGAACATAAACACAAAAGCCGACGATCCGTAGATCGTCTATTCCGTGGCTATTTGTAGAATAGAGGTTGGTGGCTTAAACAATAAGTTTGTTCAAGTGACTACTCTAATCGAATAGCACGATGATGAAACGGTTGCTTGGGTAATCTCTCTTGTCAAGGATAAATTTTTTTATCCGGGGACGCAGAAGGGATCGCCATGAACAAGCGACCGAGTTGAAGTGGGAAGCGAAGTTTCCTACCTTCAAGTCTAATTTACCTTAGCAGTGTAGACACCGTTAGCATGACAATAACCGATGGAAGCACCTGAAGGCTAGCGTATGGATGAACAAGTCATGGATGACTTGGAGGGATCCAATAGGCGCGAGGCTGACGGAGGTGGCTAGAAGAGTTAGGTCTAGGCTATGGGTGGTCTAGATAGTATGGGGGCACCATACTTGGGTTAAAACCTCATGTTTGAGGTGTATCAGTCGACTGAGACTATGGTCAGTCGTCTGATTGGAGTGAACTAGGGTTTGACTATGGGAAATGCCCTAGCAGTCGACTGAAAGAGTTGGGCAGTCGACTGTTTGCATGAGCAGTCGACTGATCTATTGATCCGTCGACTGATGGTCGGGATTTCGGGCATAGAAGGCTCTCCAATCGAGTGATCGGCCCGAACACTCGACTGATTGAGCCATCAGTCGACTGATGGGTATGATCAGTTGATTGATGGTCTGTCCGTTGGAACTTATCCAACATGGCACATACCGTTGTCTCACAACGGCTACAGGGGCAGTCGACTGATGGTCCCGATCAGTCGACTACTAGGCAAAATCTAGCCCAAGGAGCAGCTTTAAAGGGAGCTCGTAGAGGGAGGATTTGGCACTGGTTCTTGGATGTGTTTGGGGCGATTTGTTGCTGCAAATCAGAGTCTCCAATTGCAATTCAAGCAACACAAGATCAAGCAATCAAAAGAGCATTTGTAAAATTTTCTTTACATAGATTGTTGTATTCATTATTGTATTTGCTTGTATTCTTATTGTATTACTTTTGTAATCACTTGTACGAGGTTTCTCCACCTCCGAATTGTTCCGAGAAGGAGTTTATTTGATTAGTGGTGTTGTATGCATCGCTAGAGCTCGTTTGAGCTCGATCCGTAAAGTAGGAACCATTCGGTTCCAAACCACGTTATATCTTCGTGTTGTGATCATGTTTGTGTGTTTGCATTGTATTATTTCTATTTTCGCTACGTACTAATATATTTGTAGCAAGCACGATCGAATTCCATCATCCTACGACAATGTCCTATTCACCCCCCCCCTCTAGCGGTCACGAAGGTTCCTACAATTGGTATCAGAGCTAGGATCTCTTCTACGGACTAACACACTGGTGCAAAACTGCTAGAGGAAAAAGATGGAGTTTGAGGAACAATTGGGATGGGACATCAACACACTGGTCCCATATGCACTTTATGGACGAGAAGGCTTCAATTCATGGAAGAGAAAAATTGAAGACTTCATCATGATGAAGGATTTTGAGAATGGTCCATTTTGATGGAGGGATTTAACTATCCAAGAGGACCAAAGGGAGGCTTCCTCAAGAAGAAGGGATGGACCGAGGAGCAACTCCAACAGTTTGATAAAAATAAGAAGATAGTCAAATTTATTTTTGATTTGATTCCTAATGACATCTGGTGTAGCCTAGGGGATTACATGGATGCCAAGGAGCTTTGGAGCGAATTGGCAAAATATTATGAAAATCCATCACCGATCTAAGAACAAGAAGAAGAAGAGGAGTGCTCATCCTCTTAAGCTCAAGAAGAAGCAAGCACATCTTCATCCCAAGAGCCTGAGGATTCAGAGGTTGACAGGAAATCAACATCCAGATTAAAAGAGGAAGAAGAGATGGAAGAAGCCTCCACCTCTAGGATTGAGGGGGAGGAGGGATCACCTTCCATGCCGGAGCAAGGAGAAGAGCCTTCAACATCTAGTCAAGATGAAGAATCTCAAAATCCGACCGCCATTGACCTAGGTAATGTTGGATCGAAGCGGATCGCTAGAGGGGGGGGGTGAATAGCGATAAAAACTTTTCTTTTAAATCGTTCGATAGACAATTAAACGCAGCGGAAATGTAAATAAAAACTAAATGAGACAAATAGTTTTTTTACTTGGTTCGTAGCCTTCGTCTACTACTCTAAGGCCCTAACGGTCCTAGACCGTGTACGGAGGGCAATTCACTAAAACACTCTTCCTCGTTAGAGGTAGGAGTTTTACGATTACAAAAGCCTTCGAAGCAAAAAGATAGAGAGACAAACCCTCACTTATATTAAAGTAAAATGCAACGAAAAGCCTCAATTAAAAAGAATTGCAATATTGAAAGCAATAACAAATTAAGATTATACCAACAACTAAACAAAAGAAACTTTAGGCTAGGGTTGTTGGCAGCACTTCGTTGTTGTAGAGTCGTCGGAGAGTTGCAGCGTAACGGAGGCTTTTGAGCACTTTTAATTGAGAATGAAACCCTAGGTTTGGCCCTCCTTTTATAGCCTTTAAGCCCCTCAACGAATGGGTCTTCAACCAATCACAAATGGGCACAAAACTCCTTGAAAAATGGTGATAAAGCTTGACTCCTCGAGGCTGATTTTTGACCATCGGTTGAAGCCCGGCGGTTGAGTGGCGCGGTTGAACTGGCGGTTGAGCTGATGATTTTTGACTACAATAAAGAGTTAGCTCAAAATATAAGTGGATTCGACGGCCACTTGCCGTCCGATCTCAACATAGACCTTCCATGGGAAGTCTTGGGTCGGATCGTCGCCTAAGATCATCCCCGTAAAGAGGATACGACCTCACTTACGCTCGCACACACGAGCTTACCTCGATACTTATGTGTCACTTTTGCTTCCGGCCTTCCACTCGATTCCTTTGGCTCCATCCGAAGTAACTCGAGTGTCGCCCGACCACCGCGACTTCCTCCGGGTGTCGCTAGCCTTCAGCTCCAGCATTGAGACTTTTCTGCACACTTGATTTAGCTCGTGAGATAACAATATAAGCTTAACTTTATATCGTTTGCTATAATCAAAACTTAGGTTCGACTTAGGTGCCCACTGCACCAACAAACTCCCCCTTTTTGATTTATGGCAAACCCACATACAAAGTTAAGACAAAAATAAGTATGAGATTATGCATGAATGAGTAGGAGTATATAAAAATTCTTTTTCAAGTGCTCCCCCTTGAGGAATCCTCCCCCTTGACCGAGGGTGAGTACTTGAGAAAGGGTTTTAACTCTCCCCCTTGATATGTGCTACTAAGAAAAAGAATTAAGTAACCGAAATTACTTAATATTGGCCATAGTGTTTAAAATAAGTTTTAAGTTAAGAAACCAAAAGATTTCTTAACCTTGGCCTTTTGTTAAAAGTTAAATAAGTTTTCAAAACTTAAAGTTAACTTTTGGTTTAATTATAAAGTAAGAGTTAAGTTATCAAAAAAAAAAAATTTTTGACCCCTTAACTTTTGTCCTTTTTCTCCTTTTTCTCCCCCTTTTACCGTATATCGAAAAGAGTAAGGGGTGTGTGGAAAACAAAATAAATGTTAAATTTAAAGTCCAAGCATGTTCAACATTTTTATTTTTAAAAATAATATACTGAAAATAAGTTCATCTATAAAATGTTTGACTCATATTTGGCTTGATTGATATGAAGGATCAACCAGTCCTGGTCAGAGTCGGTATGATTATACTCTGTGGTTCATAGCGATGCACTAGCTCTACATCTGGAACCAGGAGTAAGGTCCTAACATCTCACGCCCATCTACGTGGCTAAGTACACAAACACATTAGTCCTATGTGTTGTGAGATGTATTGGCTCCTTAAATCTATAGGTGCATGATATCTAAGGTATGTCCTATGCTAGTTCCATGAAAAAAAAAAGTAAGAAATAGTAGTAAGAAAATATAATTTGTAAGTTCCTATTCTATTACGCACATGCCTAATCTGCGTCTCAAGAGACTAAATTCGGCTTCGGGTAGTGGTTTAGTAAATATGTCTGCTAGGTTAGACTTCGAGTCAACATATTTGAGTTGTATGGAGCCGTTGGCTACATGTTCTCGAATGAAATGGTGTTTTACCTCTATATGCTTTGTCCTTGAATGACATATAGGGTTCTTAGTTAGATTTATCGAACTTATGTTGTCTACAAAAATTTTAGTTTTGGTGAAGTCCAACCTAAAGTCTCAGAGAGTGTGCTTCATCCAAAGAAGCTGAGTTACACACTCACCCATCGCAACGTATTCGACTTCGGTGGTAGATAAGGCAACACAATGTTGCTTCCTACTGCACCAACTCACTAGAATTGAGCCGAGTAGTTGACAACAACCACTCGTGCTCTTTCTATCGAGTTTACTACCGGCATAATCCGAATCGGAGTAGCCGATTAGTTCGAACTCCGTAGATCTAGGGTACCAAATACCAATCTCGATTAATTTGAATAAATTGATTAATTGATCTAGGGTATCATTTTTATGTTTGATGAACCTAACCCAGGTAAACCTGGAGTAGTCGTCAATTATGACTAAGCAATATTGACTTTTATTGAGTGACTTGGCTCCATGTGAATCGAATAGATCCATATGCAGGAGCTCAAGTACACTTGAGGTTCGTTCTTGGTTAGTTAACTTGTGTTGTGTCCTAGGTTGTTTTCCTTGTTGACAAGCATTACAGATTTTATTAACCAAATTGTTAAGGTTGGGTAAGCCCACGACCGAGCCACTCGACTCATCTTGTGGGCCGAGTCTTGGGTGCGAGTGGCCGAGTCGTCGGTGCCACAACCATGATTCCTCTTCCTGTGTCATAAGACATTTGGCTGAGGATTTGATTAAGTTAATTGTATAAATGTTATTTGTCCTAGTTCCTTTGAGTATTATTATTTTGTTTCATTTGTTTTAATTACACATTCATTTTCTAAAAATACGACCTTATAATTATTGTCACATAATTGGCTTACGCTAAGCGAGTTATATTCAAAATTCTCTACAAGTAATACATTTTTAATAACAAAATTGAGTTAAGCTCGATATCACGATCCGATGATTTTGAGCTTGCCGTTATTCCCAAAGGCTACCGATCCTTGTCGTTTGAATCGAAGCTTGCGAATTTGAGTTGATCCCGGTCATGTGTGCCGGGAGCAACCACTGTCTAACATCCATTGATCCTACACACAAGGTGGTTGGATTGGATGTTAGATTATTATATTTTTTTAAAAAAAATTGGTTGTAAGTTGTTAAACCTAGGTCATCTCACCGGAGTCTATATGATCAAGCATGTTATACTTATGTGTTCTTTGTGAGATGACTTCCAATTAAGTTGATTAAGTGCATTTATGTTTAAGTAATGTTAGATTTGGATTTGACCCTAGGCTTGTCAAGTTTACCTTTTCAAGATCATGGCTTCCAGGTCGTGGCGAGGCATAGGGGCCTTCTTTTATCGGATCATCGACCACTTCCTTAGACAAAGCCATTTTCAAGAAAATGATGACTTGACTCACCTAAAATTATTTCCTCGTCTAACTAGTTATTTTTGAAAAGAGGCTCCCCGAGGCTCAATCTTTTCGAAGGATTTTAGTTGATTATTTGAAAAGAGGCTCCCTGAGGCTCAATCTTTTCGAAAAGAGGCTCCCCGAGGCTCAATCTTTTCGAAGGATTTTAGTTGGTTATCTACGTGTTCTAAGTGAGTTCACGAAAGAAAAAAAAGAAAAAAAAATCTAAGCATGCAATTTCTAAGTTAAAACACAAACATGTTTTGTACTAGCTCCCCCTAGACCGTTGAATCGGTTCGGTCTATCCACATAGTGGATTTGGTCCTTGGGAACCCAGTACGAGTTGGATCCTAGAGTTGAAATCAAAGTGGTCTTAGGGACCCATGCTTGGACACATTTTTTATGTCTACTTACGATTGACATATACGACTTATTGGTCGTGTTTGAGCTAAACCCTAGTCCGGCCTTGTTGTACACGGCCCTTTGCGATCCAAGTAGGAGGTCAAGTCCTTTGGATCCCAAAGTAAACCTTTCCAACGTATTCCTAAGATCTTCAACTTGACTTTTCAAGAGTGAGTTCTCAACTTCGAGTTTTTCAACCCGAGTTGAGTCCTTCTCTTGAACTCGACTAGTCGAAGAGGTTAGGGAGACCTCGTGTTTGAGGAGTTTAACTTCCTCAACCAGGGTCTCGACCTTGGACTCGGACTTAGCTAACTTCATAGACCAAAACCTAACATTATTATGTAAATTATTAAATAATGTTCGAATCACCTTAAGGGTATCTTTTTGAACGGATCGTATCGTGGCTTGACTTGAAGGTAGCCGTAGTCGAGTCATCCTCGAGGTTGACTCAAGTTCGAGTTCGGTCTCGTGTCGGACTCAATCAATTTCGCCATGAAGGCGTGGTCTTCATCTTCTTGAATGGCGCTTCTTCCCATGTCGCATTGAGGGCCTTCTTGTGCTTAGGTGCTTGGTTGTTGAGCTTGGGGCACTAGGACTTTATATGTCAAAAACTGTTACACTCATAACACCTAATATTAGAACTTTTAGTCTTACCTTGGTTGGGTCGAGTTGTGGTTAGCTTTCGTCCCTTGGCTATCCTTCGAGCTAGGTTCATTAGTTGTGATCAATTCAGGTCAACTTCTTCTTCGGACTCATCTTCCTCCTCGGTTGGTGGTGGCTTGCTTGCGATTTTCTTCTTCTTTGAACCTGTAAACAAGGCTATACCCCTCTCGGGTTCTGAGTTTGACTGCTCATGTAATTCAAAATCCGAAAAGAGTTCATCTAATCTAAGTTTAGAAAGGTCCTTGGAGACCTTGTAGGCATCGACCATGGATGCCCACAAGGTAGTCCTCGGAAAAGAGTTTAGAACATACCTTATAAGGTCGCGGTTTTCAACCTTTTTCCCGATTGCGTGTAGGTTGTTGACTATGTCTTGGACACGGGCGTGGAGTTGTGTCGCGGACTCGTGTTCCTGCATTTTTGGTGTGTATAATTTATTGAACAACAAATCACGTTTGCAAACCTTAGCTTGATCCGATCCTTCATGTAATTCGATCAGCTTTGTCCAAAGGTCCTTTGCGCTAATGAAGGGGCCGACGCGATTTAACTCCTCCTTGGACAAGCCGCATTGGAGGATTTGTGTTGCCTTGGCGTCGGCTTCGACTTGTCGTTTTGTCGCAATGGTCCATTGATCATAATACAAGGAGTCACCCACTTCATTAGTCGGAAGTGTGAAACCCGTTTTGATTATGATCCACATCTCGATTTGGGTTTTGAGAAAGCATTCCATCCGACCCTTCCAATAACGGAAGTCATCTCCGTTGTAAAACGGAGGTCGGACGGTGCTAAAACCCTCGAGATGGGCCATTAGAACAAAAGACAAAAAGGGACGAAGACGAAGAAACTAGCAACGACAAAAACACAAAACAAGGTACCAAGACTCGCGTCTTGGATTAGTAGTGCGGGAGTAAATTTAACAAAGCGAAATAAATCAGAAATAAACAGAAATAAAAGAAAAATAAATCTGTGAAAAATGGCTGGATTGGTGGTTTCACCAAATCTTAGCAACCCCCGGCTCTGATACCAATTGTTGGATCGAAGTGGATCGCTAGAGGGGGGGTTGAATAGCGATAAAAACTTTTCTTTTAAATCATTTGATAGACAATTAAACGCAGCGGAAATGTAAATAAAAACTAAATGAGACAAATAGTTTTTTTACTTGGTTCATAGCCTTCGGCTACTACTCCAAGGCCCTAACGGTCCTAGACCGTGTACGGAGGGCAATTCACTAAAACACTCCTCCTCGTTGGAGGTAGGAGTTTTACGATTACAAAAGCCTTCGAAGCAAAAAGATAGAGAGACAAACCCTCTCTTCTATTAAAGTAAAATGCAACGAAAAGCCTCGATTAAAAAGAATTGCAATATTGAAAGCAATAACAAATTAAGATTATACCAACAACTAAACAAAGGAAACTTTAAGCTAGGGTTGTTGGCAGCACTTCGTTGTTGTAGAGTCGTCGGAGAGTTGCAGCGTAACGGAGGCTTTTGAGCACTTTTAATTGAGAATGAAACCCTAGGTTTGGCCCTCCTTTTATAGCCTTTAAGCCCCTCAACGAATGGGTCTTCAACCAATCACAAATGGGCACAAAACTCCTTGAAAAATGGTGATAAAGCTTGACTCCTTGAGGCTGATTTTTGACCACCGGTTGAACTGGCCGGTTGTACTGGTGCCGGTTGAACTGGCCGGTTGAACTGATGGCCAGGATTTTTGACTACAATAAAGAGTTAGCTCAAAATATAAGTGGATTCGACGACCACTTGCCGTCCGATCTCAACATAGACCTTCCATGGGAAGTCTTGGGTCGGATCGTCGCCTAAGATCATCCCCGTAAAGAGGATACGACCTCACTTACGCTCGCACACACGAGCTTACCTCGATACTTATGTGTCGCTTTTGCTTCCGACCTTCCACTCGATTCCTTTGGCTCCCTCCGAAGTAACTCGAGTGTCGCCCGACCACCGCGGCTTCCTCCGGGTGTCGCTAGCCTTCAGCTCCAGCATTGAGACTTTTCTGCACACTTGATTTAGCTCGTGAGATAACAATATAAGCTTAACTTTATATCGTTTGCTATAATCAAAACTTAGGTTCGACTTAGGTGCCCACTGCACCAACAGGTAATTCAAGCATTTCAATAAATAATAAAATTCACATTATATGCTTTGAGTGTAGGGAGCAAGGACACTACAAGAGTAAGTGTCCAAAAAGAGTTAGAAAGACTCCTCCGACACCAAAAGTCAATGAAAAAGTCAAAGATGCTAGTGCCCCCACTAGAAGAAGCAAGGAGCACATCACTTGTTTCAAATGCAACCAAAAAGGGCATTTTAGGAGTCAATGCCCTAGGGGGAAGAAGAAGGTCCAAGAGGAAGCATCACAAGTAGGGGGAGCCTCTAAGGCAAACCCTAAGGTAAAATTTATCAATGCACCTTCTTTAAGTTATAGGCAAAAGCATGCTAGAAATAGTGTTAGCAATCTTGCTATTTATCATAAAAAGCATGCTAGAAATAGATTTTATAGTCTAGGTGCAAAATCATATCATATTTCAAATAAGGAGAAATTTGGGACTAATGTCCCTAGAAAAACCTTACCTAGGGAATCCATTAAGAAAATAGAAGATCACCTAGGTTTTAACCCTAAATGGACTAGACATATGCCTAGAATAAAAAAATGTCCAAAGAATAGATGAAAAATCAAAAATTAGACAATTAGAGCTAGAAAACTAAGCCTTGAGCTCAAGGCTTGAGAAATTAGAGAAGACCCTTAGGAATATACAAAATCAATTTAAAGGGTCAAGTGATCAAAAATCTAGGTCTAAGAATCAAAGTCAAAGACCTAGAAAACAAGAACCATCCAAGGGCAAGCTTAAGCCCAAAAAGACCTATCACAATGTTCCATTTGATTATGGAACTCAAACTAGGTCTAGGAAGACTAAGGTTACTAGGGAAGTCATCCATAAGGGTAACCAAGGTGTGTGTCTAGTGGCTAGGGTTTCAAGGAAACCTAGGGAAGTCATTAAGAAGGTCAAAGGGGGAGTTACCTCTAGATTTGACCTAGGTAAAACCCAAATGACCAAGACTTCAAAGCCTAGGAGGATCATTAGAAGGGCATCTAGGGAGGTTATCCCTAAGAAATACCTAATTAACCCAAGGAGCTCAAATAGATTTTGGGTTCCTAAGAGCATGATCGATTCACGCTAGATGGGTTTAGGTGTGTCAACTTTAAATAGATAGGTAGTTAACCTAACCATGGTAAAGGTGGCATTTTAGGTTATTTTCAAGGTTATGGATACCTTGGAAATAGATTTGAATTTTGATCCTAAAAGAGTTTAGGATGTGCCAATATATTTTTGGGATTATGAAAAATCAATTAAATTAGCACAATTAGGTCTTAGAAGTCATGGTGTGCCATTTTGGATTTTTGGCACACTAGGGGAATAGTTGGCATTAAGGTAAAAATGGATTTACTCTTAGAAATGATAATTTGAGCTTAACACTTAGGTATCTTATACCTTAGCACTTTATAATTGTCATGCTTTGTTTGCCTTGCCATGACATGACATAATATTTATCTTTATCATATAACATATCATGAGTATGTTTAGGGTTAGTTTTTAATGTCATGTATATTTAGATTATATCATATATCATGACATCATGATCATTGGCCATGTCTTTTTATGTCATCATTTATGCCATGATCATTCATGCATTAATTAAAATTGATTCAATGACAATTGGCATGACTTGAAGTCCCATGTATAAGGGAATCAAGTAGTGTTGCCTTAGAAAATAATATGAAACACTAGATTAGGATGAACAAAACCCACATCTCACATCACATTGACATGTATGTGTATTGATACACCCTAGATACATGTGAGATGCTAGGGTATGAGTTGAGTTCAAGGTGAATAATTTTTGCATCTAGATCAACCCAAACTCATCTTATATTATTTATGGATCATTGGGAAAGCTTATGTTCAATCCATGTACATTGATCCCAAAGAATATGATCCAATATAATGTTTTAAAAACATTTTAGAAACACTTTGAAAAACTTTGGTGCAACCTATCTTTTGATAGAAGTCACCATTGATGAAGTTGATACAAAGTGAGCTTAAACATTGAAGTTTTTCTTCACTTTTGAACTTTGTGTCAATTTCGCTATTTTATAGGTAAATTATTTTTCAAATATTTTTCACCCATTGTATTAGTAATAAGTATTATACGTATGCATTTTTATGATTTTTTGAGTTACGTATAATTACTTATGCATTTTTGAAATTCATCTCTGATAATTGAAATTCGGAATTTCAGTTATCAGTCAACTGTCGCCTGATGGCAGTCGACTGATGAACAAGGCAGTCGACTGTTGCTTGATAGAGTCGATTGCCAGGCTAATTTCAGGTAAACAAGGTATGTTTAGCCCAATTTCAGCTATGGTAAGGTTCCCTAACCACTCTTAACCCTAAGATATACTTTGGAAAGCATTAGAAAGGGCGAAAATCCATTGGATATGGATTAGGAGAGTTGTTAGGGTGATGTATCAATTTTAAGGTGTGGAAAGTTCAATGTTGAACCTTGAACCTTATTTTTGATGGTTTAGAGTTCCTATTGTCTTAGGGACTTCCCAAGGACATTGTTGGTGCAATGGTCAAGGAGGAGCAAGCCTTTAGGGGGAGGTATCCATCATGGGATGATGGATGTTATTTTTCCTCATGAGAGGGAAAAATGGGAATGTGGAATGCCCAATTTGGAAATTGGGAGAGTTTATAGGAGTGCCTCTCTTGAGTGACATGGGACTTCTCATTAAGAAGAGTGAAGGTATCCTAGGTATTTTTAGACCAAGGGGGAGATTGTAAGATCTCATTGGGATATGAGACATTGACCTCCTTGGGGAGAACCTTTTTGATGTATGTCAAAAAGGGGGAGGATGTATGGAATTACCAATTTGGGATAATTGGTAAGGGAATTTGAGTTAGGGGCCTAACTCAAGGGTGTTTTTGTCAAACATCAAAAAGGGGGAGATTGTTGGTGTAATCGGCCCAGGTCATGATTGACCAAACTCAAGTTTGACTCGAGTAGTGTTTTGATGTTTGACATTGATGTCTGACATGTGTTGGAGAGATTGTTGGTGCAATCAACCCAGGTTATACTTGATGTTTGACGGTGGTTTGACCATTGTCATGGGAGAAGTCCAAGTCTTGTGTACTTAGCATGAAAAGTTCAAGCTTGAGTCTTGGAATGGAAATTCCAACATGGGTTGGCAAGGGAAAGTCCAAGCATGGGTCTTGGCAAAGGAAAGTCCAAGCATGGGTCTCGGCACGGAAAGTCCAACATGGGTTGGCAAGGGAAAGTCCAAGCTTGAGTCTTGGCATTTGGAAAGTCCAAGGGGAATATTGGCGGCGTAAAGTCCAAGCGGGAGTCTTGGCGGCATAAGTCCAATGGTTGGCGGTGCAAAGTCCAAGCGGGAGTCTTGGCGGCATAAGTCCAATGGTTGGCGGTGCAAAGTCCAAGCGGGAGTCTTGACAGCGTAAGTCCAATGTGCCTTGGCGGTGTAGACACTGTTAGCATGACAATAGCAGATGGAATCACATGAAGGCTAGCGTATAGATGAACAAGTCATGGATGACTTGGAGGGATCCGATAGGCGCGAGATTGACGAAGGTGGCTAGAAGGCTTAGGTCTAGGCTACGGGTGGTCTAGCAAGTATGGGGGCACCATACTTGGGTTAAAACCTCATGTTTGAGGTGTATCGATTGGCCCAGGACTATGGTCGATCAAGCGATTGGAAATCAGCGAGGTTTGGTATGAGAAGTGCCCTAGCGATCATTGAAAGAGTTGAGGCGATTGCGCGAGCAAATGATCGTGATATGTTGATTAGTCGACTGATGGTCGGGATTTCGGGCACAGAAAGCTCTCCAGTCGAGTGATCGACATGAACACTTGACTGATTGAGCCATCAGTCGACTAATGGGTATGATCAGTCGACTGATGGTCTGTCCGTTGAAACTTATCCAACGTGGCACATGTCGTTGTCTCACAACGGCTACAGGGGCAGTCGACCGATGGTCTTGATTAGTCGATTGCTAGGCGAAATCCAGCCCAAGGAGCAACTTTAAAGGGAGCTCATAGAGGGAGGATTTGGCACCGGTTCTTGGACGTGTTTGGGGTGATTTATTGCTGCAAATCAGAGTATCCAAGTGCAATTTAAGCAACAAAAGATCAAACAATCAAAAGAGCATTTGTAAAGTTTTTTTTACATAGATTGTTGTATTCATTATTGTATTTGCTTGTATTCTTATTGTATTACTTTTGTAATCACTTGTACGAGGTTTCTCCACCTCCGGATTGTTCCGAGAAGGAGTTTATTTGGTTAGTGGTGTTGTACGCATCACTAGAGCTCGTTTGAGCTCAATCCGTGGAGTAGGAAACATTCGGTTCCGAACCACATTATATCTTCGTGTTGTGATCGTGCTTGTGTGTTTGCATTGTATTATTTCTATTTCCGCTGCGTACTAATATATTTGTAGCAAGCACAATCGAATTCCATCATCCTATGATAATGCGCTATTCACCCTCTCTTTAGCGGTCATGAAGGTTCCTACACATACCTTTGAAGAGGGAGCATCAGCATATCAAGAGGACTATTATGGAGGGCAGGGTAGATTAAAGGGGCAGATCGAGCAGGTCGATGTGGTTGGGGACCACAATCAAAGGTCCAACAACCCATATTCCAGCACTTACAATCCGGATGGAGGAACCGACCAAATTTTTCCTATTGGAATAACTCAGGAAATTTCTAACTGTTCGGAGGATATGGGAAGCAACAGGGCAGTGGGCAGCAGTAATCACAGAAGTCTAGGCTAGAACTGATGATGGAAGACTTCATTGCTACCCAAACGAAGGCCAATGAAGAATTTCGATGCCAACATAAAAAATCAGAAGAGTCACTTAGGGATTTGAAGGCCATTGTTGACGGTCTTGCAAGTCACACGAGGATGTTGGAAACACAAGTGGCCCAAATAGCCCAAACCGTAGCGCAAACCATAGATAGTTCTCCATTATTACTTGAGTCGAGTCAGGTCAAGGAAGAGGGAGTGTGCAGCAAGAGAGTAGCACAGAAAAATAGTTTCGCCAAGGGATGTGCAGCCATGATATCGACCTTGCCAATCCAGGCAGACATTGAAGATAAAATCCCACCCAAGCTTGAGGACCCTAGTGAATTTGTTATACCCTGCTCGATTTATGGTAAGAGCTTTGATGAAGCATTGTGTGATTTAGGGTCATCAGTTAGAGTGATGCCCTACGCATTCTACCTAGAGATGGGACTGAGTGGCATCCAACCAGTGGGCCTTGGTATTCATATGAGGGATGACTCAGTCAAGGAACTCGTCGACATGCTAGCATATGTGCTTGTGGTAATTGAGAATTTTGTGATACATACAAATTTTATTATACTCGACACAGGACCAAACCCCCAGAATCCCTTCATCTTGGGAAGACCCTTTCTAGCGACCGTGGGAGCATGTATAGACATAAAGGCGCACAAGATCTCCTTGGAAGTTGATAGGGAGATCATCATTTTCAACCTGTCAGAGTGTAGAGCTCCCTTCTTAGACGACTACACTTTCAGCAGTGTAAAGCCCATCCCACCGGAAGACAACACAGAGACGGATGAATGGAGGTTTACAGAAACTTCGGAGCCAAGTTGAGATAATGGAGTGTGGTCGAGCTAAAAGACCTTAAACAAAGAAATTCTTGGGAGGCAACCCAAGTTTAATTTTACATGTTTTTAATCTTTCTGCATTCATGTGTATAATCTAGACTTTGATTTATGGTCACTTATGTTTTTGCAAATAGTTTAGGATTAGAAAGAACTTGTTAGGAAGAAGCAAACATTGTTTTGAGCCCACCTAGTCCACGATGAGAGCCTTGACTTGCACCACTATTTTTCTTCTACTCTTGAGCAGGATACTGGTACAGCCGCCTACGACTTCTCTGAGTTTCGATCGCGCCTCGAGAACATATACAATGAGTAGCAAACACAAAGGCAGCAAAGGAGGAGGAGCACATAGCAGCCACTACATCTACCAGCTTTCAGATCGACCACATGTACATGTGGCATTAGCGGCTGAGCACCAAGTTCTCCCAGGAGCCAGACATGCCGAGGTTACCAGACTTTCCACCGCGACCACTGTATTAGAGGTATGATCTCATATAAGTCTGAGGGTGGGGGGTACCCCAAGTTTTGACTTATTTTGTTTCTAGCAGTAATTTCTTTCCTAATATTTGCATTATAGTTTTATTTAGCATTCATTTTTTCATGCATAGGGTGCTTAGTTTCTTTTCACACTTAGTTTTTGCTATCTTTAAGCTGCCTCAGTAGTATTTTTAAATTTACTTTCATGAGTTGTTCCCATAGGTAGCCTAACTTCATTTATCTCGTGGTATTTTATTTTATTTGCTCTAATGAATGTTATAAACTTACACTGGTTAACTTTTATTTTTGCACCTACACATGATGAACATTCTGAAAGGGAAAATCTAGTACGTACCTAGTTATGATTCATCTCAGTAGTCTAGTACTTTAGAATCCATAGGTGACTCTAGTTTTAGCATTTTAGTTACTAGAGATGCTCGGATTGTAGAAGGCCATTCGGAAAAATCAAAATCCTAAGAGAGAGAGAAAAAGAAAAAAAATGGAATAAAAAAAGAAAAAAAGGAAAAAAAAAAGGGGAATAAAAAAGAGAGTAAGAAAAATTGAAAAAGATTATGAGGGATAAAAAAATAGTTGTCGTGGGTGGAAATGATTAGGTGTCCCTTTGAGACTGAGTTAGGTTACCGGGGAAACACCTACCAATTTCTCTCAATATCGAGCACTCCTTTGAGACTTTGTCCTAGATCTAGAGAATGACCCTTGCTTTGGGTAGGTAAGTGCCTAAGAGTCGGAGACCTTAGGAATGTTATAGGATGACGACTTAACTTACTATGGAACAAGTAGAAGATTCGCTTAGCATGTGCACGAGAAGCTAACTTAGTGAATTTTTAGAGCATATATATTTTGCTTTGATTGCAAATACCACTTGATAAACCTAGTTGACAAGCTAAGTATGGAACAATGCTTTTTAAAATTTCATGGCACTGAGGTTTGCTTGAGGACAAGCAAAAATTTAAGTCTGGGGGAATTGATGTGATAAAAACATATAGGATTTTATGAGTAGTTTTCACTCACATCCCGTTGCATTTTATATTTGATTATTGCATATTTCACTTTATTTTGCATGCATTTCCTATTTTCAGGTTCGGAGATATGCTCTTTGTACTCTTGTGTGCAGGATAACATTTTACGGGGAAAATGGTGCACTTTTGGAGCGAAAAAAAGACATTTTGCAACTAGAACAGAAGGACACATGCCCTGGCCCTATGAATCCACACGGCTTGCACCCCAACGCCACACACGGCCTGACCGTGTGAATCCACATGCCCGTGTGGCACTGGGCCATTTCGACGTGATTATGTTATTTTCTAGGTTTCTGAGAGATCCAGCCTGATGTCTATATAAAGAAAGCTACGGCCAAACCCTAGGGGGGAGGCACGATGGCTGGGATAGCACACCGATGCCGTAAAAATCATCGAAAACTCATAACGGGGAGGAAGGAAGCTGCTCAAGAATAAAATTCTGTGCTCCAACACCAGAGAGAAGAACAAAAGAGCACTGTAATTTATTTTCTATACATCTTCTGCATTGTAATGATGAATTCAATCATGCCTTGTGTTTCTTCTCTTTCATTTATGGAGTAGATACTTCGAATCTAGGATTAGGGAGTAGTTTGTGTGCGTAGAACATATTATTTCAAATATACTTATGTTTGTGATTTCATATTTGCAATTGGTGATTTTTTAGATTGATAACTATTGCGTAGCCAATACGAGGGGTGACAACCCTCGTATCAAAGATTTAGGAGAATTACGGAGGAACCTAGGGGTTGGCCTCATCTTCGGTAATCATAGATAGAAGGGTATGATAGAGTCAGAAATGGGATACGTTTCGACTCGTCATAGGGATTGATTTGGCATCCTCATACCGCCTATCCCGTCCTAAAGCCAGGGGTCGACCTAGTATGACAGAGGTAGTTCCCGATAGATGTGAAGGCTCATCGGGGAAGTGTATGATGTCCCTTCCACAAGACCATAGTTAGACGTCTAGATAATACCCAATTTATAGCGTGTTTTGCGACACACAAGCAAAACCGAAATCCTAGAATTCCCTTAAAAGAATCGTAGCTACCCTTTTCTTCTTCCGTTTGACACCGTACTAGAGTTAGGACCGCCGACAAACCTCATAAGCACAACCCTTAACAATAAAATCCGAATAATAACATCCACTGAACAATCAGTACTCAAATCTTAGTCCCTGTGTGATCGATAATCTTTTTATTACTTGACGACATCCGTGCACTTATGGGCTTTGAGTGTAAAATACCGCAGGAAAAAAAATATAAAACAAAATAAAATAAAATGTTGGATAATTGGGAGAATACCCTATGGAATTTTCTAGGAATATTTAGAAATTTTTCTGGATTTAAACGGAAGTTTTTTTTAGATATTTCATGGGGATAAAGAAAACAAGCTTTTGTAAAACCTATTTAGACTAATTAATCTGAATCTTGTTCACGACTTTTCATTCCCGTCGATTATTTATTCGCGACTTCTTATTTCCCGATCTCGATCTCTCCTCCCCCCCCCCCGCTTCATTTCTTCGCTACCGTCGCCCGAGCGAGATTTGCTCCGTCGCTTCGCCACTGCCAGGCGTCATCTCCGGCCACCACGGACAACCTCGACGGTTTCTTGGTGGGAAAATCGATCGGAGGGGAAGGAGGTCGACGCCTTGCTTCTCCGTGATCCCGTGACCGCCGATGGCTCCTTCCGGTGAGAGGTTCGGATGGAGGGCAGAACGTCGATCGAGCAGTCGGGTGAGGCCTTCTTCGAGCACAAGTGGGCTACCCTAGCTGATTGTCGTCGGGGTTGTGTGTCCGTGAGGAGGGGGGCTGATGATTTTGAGGATTTGTCTTACCGGAGATCGTCGGAATTAGGTAAGGGCACCGATTTCTCCTTCTCTAATCCCCTGCTATGATTTGCCTTTGGTTGAACGAGGATCTGTTTTGGCAGTGGTTTTCCAGCGGATTGAACAAGAGGATAAGAAGGAAGTGGCTGCCGGTGGAGTCCAAGGTTGGTAAGCATAATCCATCTCCCTCTTTCTTTTCTATTCAATATGATTCTGTGGATCGATTGGCAGTAGTGTGATTTGTGGGGTGAATCTCTTGTCGATGGAGTCGGTTGTGAGCAAGGAGCGCTGGTTGTGTGAGACTGTGAAGGGTTTTAACTGTGATTTGGAGGGTTTCTCGGCTGTGGTTTAATGAGAAGGGATTGATATGGAGTAGGGTGTTCCAATTAGGGTGTTAGATCCCTAATTGGGGTGTAACGAGAGTAGCTGTGAACAAGGTTGTGCCTATGGTGCTCTATTATGCTTTGTGTATGGGCTGTGAAGGACTGTGAATGATGCTGAGATGCTCTGTTTGGGGATACTCGAGTGTGGAGCCAAGAACAGTGAATTGAATGTGACTTTGGTTAAAGTAGAATAGAGAGCCTGTGGTAAGACGGCAGATTTGAAGGTTCTATTTATGTCCCATGGTGGGGTTGTGATCGACCTAGTGGTGCGCTGGAGTGAGTGGGATGAATGCTATTCGTGTGAATAAGTTGGGAGTTCAATAGAAAGAGCTAAATTGGTGTGAATTGGCCATGAGTGATTAGGGGGTTTCTAATTTGTATTTATAAAAGGATGCAAATATAGAAACAATATACTAGTAAATTAGTATGTTGTTGTGTGCTGGAAATTAATCGTAACTGATGATATTTGCAGGACATGGATACAAGGCAGATATTCACGGACGTGAAGACGATTGGTGTCTACAAAGCAGGTGGGTAATTCCTACCCTGGTCAGGTAGTTTAATGCATACAGATTTAGATGCATGATCATCTTATATGATCATGTTACCTTGACCCTACTCTTATTATCGTATGCTTGAACTTATCGTTGGATGTATTTATGCTCAATTGTTGATATCACATATACCCTATTATGATTTAGGAGTTATAGATGTGATGTAAATTGGCTTAGATGTTTAGTAGGGTGTAAATGTCAGTACGGGTGATGACCCAATTTATAGATTGGCAAAAAGGTCATCTATGGGTAGGTAATGCCCTAAACGTAGGATTTATTTCCAATACCCATATGTTGCATACTTATTACCAACCATGTGTTGTGTAATGGTTAAGTGAAGGGTGATTAGTGTGTCGCTACGGACCGATGGTCCTAGCTTGATATGATTAGTCGAGTACGACTCTCTACAAAATAGAGAGTGCGTCGACCAGTTGAGTATGACTCTCTATTGGATAGAGAGTTATGATCAGTTGAGTATGACTCTCTACAGGATAGAGAGTTCATCGATCAGTTGAGTACGACTCTCTACAGGTTAGAGAGTGTGTTGATCAGATGGGTATGACTCTTTGCTGAACAGAGAGTCTGTGGTAGATGGATGTACGTGTGACAACATACTCATGTCATTTGCATGCATCCTGATGACGTAGTCTCCCTTGGGGTTGAGAAAGTCGTCAGTCATCTTACCTCCCAGAGCACTCCCCGAGGAGTAACTGGTGTGAGGGCAGAGCATCTGTTGTGCCGCACTCTATCACTATAGACGGTGGTAGTTGGAGTTGCGTGCAGTTGTCCTGGGTGCGTGGTACTCGACCACTCATTGGTAGTGTTAGTCGGAGTGGCCAACAGCAGGGACCCTCGTTGTGTAGCGAGCTCTTTACGCTCATATGCTACTTGATCATACTGCCCACTCGGCCACTCTATAGTAGTGGTTGGTGTGAGTTGGGGCAGTTGTCATGTCGTGCCACCTATGCCACACTGGGGGCGTGGTAGTGAGTAAGGGTGAGCAGGCATGACCATGCATGCTGCATTGCCATATCTGATGGCGCTTTGCATATTACCATATATATATATGCCTATTGTGATGTTGCACTTGATTGTATTATGCTTGCTGCATTTGGTTGTACATCATATTCATGCATGCTTCTTGCATATGTTATACGATTGTGTCGGGTACTGGTATATGTGTTGGACAGACCATTAGATACCTTGACCTATAGCTTGAGTATATTGTGAGTTGATCTTACTCTTCCTGTTATATATATATGTTGGATATATGTTCAGGTTGGATCAGAGTAGCGTAGCAGACTCAGGTATGTCTGCATTTTACGTTGTTCATTTGGTTAGACGGTATATGATTGTATTTATATACTATGCTGATATACCTGTTGCACTTTTAGATTATGTTGTTGAAATACATGTTATATTACATATATACATATTTTTCTATTACCTGCTGAGTTTTACTCACCACCCCCACGGACCCTGGGTTTTTCTGTCGCCCAGGTAACATGTAGAAGTCTTCGTGACGGCTTGGAGCGCCGATGGCTGACATCTCATCTCACCTCCGAGGCTCCCGTGGTTGTTTTGGGCTTTCCATCCGTTGTGTATTGTATTTTGGAGTTTTCGCGATGTACATGTTGTATATTCGGATTTTGTCGAGGTTCCGTGTTGTTGTGATGTGTTAGTCATACCGGTATGCATGTGTGGTATTGATGTTATTGTGTTTTATGTTTCTGCTGTGTAGTTGTTGTAATTAGTTGTTATGTTGTTGTGGTTGTTTTTCATATTTATATGTTATGTTGTTATTGTAGGCCTACGAGCCTTGTATTAACCCGAAATGTTGCCATGTACAGGGGAGATGCCGTCCGTTTGATTTTCGACTCGGCATGCTCTCGGGGCATGACATTGAGCGCGAGTGCGCGCTTCGAGTCCTCGACTGTTCCCATCGTGAGATTTGAAGTCACGTTCATGTGAATCAAGTTTTTGGTGTCGTTGCTGGGGACTGTTGATTCGATATCGAATCGAAAGTGGACAGTTGGATTGAACCAAGTTTAGGTTTATTTCCCTAGTTTTTATTGCTTTCCAGTTTAATTTGGTTCTAATTTAGATTTTAGTTTTCTTCTAGCTTTGGTTATTTTCTAGCAGTTTTTTTTCTTTTACTTTAATCATAGTTCTAGCAGCTTTAGTCTCCTGTTGTGGCACTGCTGTTCCTTTCCTTATTTATATTTTATCATAGATAAACATGCATGCTTTTTCTCTTGATTATGGTCAAGTTAATGCTATGAGTTTTGGTAACATTTATTGTGAGCATTGTGGTGAAACATGGCATACCATTAATGATTGTCCGGATATATTTGAGCCTTCGCAATTTGAACAAGAAGATGTCACCTATGATTACAACCAGTGACCACGAAATGAATCCTATTTATATAGTTATGACCCTGGCTACCTAAACCCTCAATATTATTTCCCAAGTGAGCATGAGAGCTATGAATCACCATATGAATTTTATCCAAAACCAAGTCCCCGCTTAGAAGCCTTGCTAGCCAATTTTACTAGGGAATGCGAGGAGCATAGCCGACAATTTGTAGAGATTATGCAACGTGCAACGAAATCTAGCAAGAGAAGAAACCAAACGACGAGAAGGTGGCTTTTATGACTGGATTACACCTAATATAGTGGAGACTCACTTTGAACGAATGGATGAGGAAGCCGTAGATGGCATAGGAAGTGAAGAAGGACAATCCATACGATCACCACTTGAAGGAGAACTTGAGGATTATATAATTGATACTTTCATCGATGAGTGCATTGCTTCAATCAAAACACCTCCTAACCTCAAGGACCCAGAAGAGCCTACTTTAACCCTTACCGAAACTTTAGTTACCGATGCACACAAATGCGACCTCAAATCTCGCGATGGAGACCGTTGAGGACTCAAAGTGCGCACTCGAGATCAACGCCAGCAAGTGCATGGATGTCATCAAGTAATAAAGAATATCGATCCCACAGGGACTGAGATTTTGAGTATCGGTTTGTCCAGTGGATGTGTTGTTGTTCGGATTGGTAATCCTAGGTTTTACGAATGAGAGGTCATCGGTGGTCCGAACTCAGTACGGTGTCACACGGAAGAAGAGAAGGGTTGCTATGAGAATTTAGATGGATTCTAGGACTTCGGTTTCATTTGTGTGTTGCAGACCATGCTATCAATTGAATGTATCCAGATTTTCTACCAAGGGTTTTGTGGAAAGGACATCATACACTATGGTACGAGGATGGCGAATCGATCCTTGCGACGAACCAAAAACGAGACACATTATCGACTCTATCGCATCCTTCTATCCACAGTTGCAGGAGATGAGGCCAACCTCTAGGTTCCTCCTAATATCCCCTAAATCTTAGATACGAGGACTGTCACCCCTCGTATAGTCTACACACAGAAGATAGAAAATCAAAACGCAAAGCTATAGAACTAAACAATCATTCAACTACAAAAACGATTTCAAGAATGGAAACATATTTGAAATAGCAATGTTCTACTCAACACAAACTACTCCGTAATCCTAGAATCAGAGAATCTACTCCATGAATACGAGAAGAGAATCAAAAAACATTATGGAATTCATGAATATAATGATAAACGTGTAAGAAATATGAATTACAATGTAAATGCAGCACTTCCCTATGGTGTTGTGGTGCGGATCTTGATCCTCGAGCGGCTCTCTTCCTCCCCGATGTGAGTTCCCAAAGCTTTTTAGGGTTTCGGAGTACCATCCCGGTCGTCGTGCCTCCCCTTAGGGTTTGGGCAAAGCTTTCCTTATATAGACATTATGCCGAATCTTTGCAAAATCTGGAAAAAACCTTGATCGTGTCAAGTTGTCTGGCCGCCACACGACCGTGTGTAAGGCTGTGGCAGCCATTTTTGAACCCTGGACACGGTCGTGTGTAGCCACACACCCAGGCCGTGTCCCACTCTGTGTCCAGCTGCCAAATGCCTCCTTTTTGCTCCTAAAGCACCCGTTTTCCCCCATGGAATGCTATCATGCACACAAAAGTATAAAGAGCAGATCTCCAAACAAGAAAATAGGAAATGCATGCAAAATAAAGTAGAATATACATGAAACAAATATAAAACTAAACGATATGTGAGTGAAAACTACTCCTAAAACCCTATATGTTTTGCTCACATCAATTCCCCCAGACTTAAATCTGTTGGACTTTCCGAGCCGCAAAAACCACTTTTTGCGTTGCGGAAACCCCAGAAGTCCGGCCACGGATCCATGTGAAGATATATTAAAATAAAAACATGTATGTGCTAAGTAAACCTAGATCTACCTTAGATCTAGAAGTTGAGAGTGTTACCCTCGATGCGACGCCCTTCGCAAATCCCGCTCGTCTAAATAGCTTGCCGAAACTCTAGAGTGTCAAGTGTACACTCCTCTATTGGTATCCACATAAGCAATAGGTAGAGAAAAGAAACTTAGAGTGTGCTAGCACCCTTATAAGTTTCAGCCAAGGATGAGAGGGGAGCTTGAGAGGATGATCCAACGAAGAAGATGAAGTTGGAGTAACTCACAAAAATGAATTCACCCATCAAATGGAGTCGCCGACCACTTCATGACATGGGGGGTTACATGCATGCATGTAACTCCAAGAGCCAATGGCTCTTGGTCTCCCTCATGAGGTGGCACCACATGATAAGTCAATGATGATGTGGAACATCATCATTGCCCGGCCATGCCAAGTCATCATCATGACATGACATTTGGTCAAGTCAAACTTTACCTTTCATCTTCCCTCTCAAGTCAAGTCAAACTTGACCTCTTATCTCCCATGGTTGATCAAATCCAACCATTTGATTCAAGTCAATTAAATTTAATGAATCTCTATTCATTAATTTAAATTGATTTAATGAATCAAATCTAAATTAGACTCATTCAACACTTGAATCAAATTGAGTCCAACTCAACTAGTTTTATTAGGATTACTCTTAATCCAATATGGTTCATCACATGAACCTAATCCTCATGGTTCATCATATGAACCTAATCTCTATCTAATTGCCCTTTGTGTGTGATCCTATAGGTTCTTGTAACATTGACAATGTCCCTAAACCGATTTAGGAACACATCATTGCTACCCAAGTTACAAGAATGTTGAACTCCAATATCACATTTGTGACTACTAATTGTGACTCTCACAATATGTTACAATGTCTCTCTATCCTTGACATCTAGATTGACCAATTGAGGCATAGACCGTGTCATCCTCGGTACAATCTATATCTTGAACTCCAAGTAGACTCACTCTAATCAAATGAGCTCAATATCTCATATTGACTCATTTGGGCATGGCCACGCACTTCGTGGTCTCACTCTATGAAGAATATCGATGTCACCCCCGTCATATAGGAGGGATAGATCCCATCTACATCACTCACATCCCTCCGCATAATTTGTCACATACCCAGTAATCGCCTTTATAGTCCACCCATTTATGGGTGACGTTAGACGAAGCCAAAGTATGCAACTCCTTATGTAGGGAACCATGGTGACTTCATGTCTAAGGACGAATAGTCATACTAATAGCCACATGAGAAAGTATATGACACTCATATAACGATCCATGATACTTTCTCATGGCAGATTATTCAGTATACATTCTCCAATGTATACCCATGTGTCAACTTGATATCTCATATCCATGACTTGTGAGATCAAGTCATCGTGTTAACCTACATGCTAGTCTCTATGCATTAACATTGTCCCTAAATGTTAATACTTGACTAGGAATGATTAAGAGTAGTGTTCTCTATATCATCTCATTATCGATTCAACCAATCGATTGATATAGATAAGAACCTACTACTCAAGGACATTATTATATTTAGTTATTTGGCACCAATACAGGTAAATATAATAACCATGCCTTTATAAATAGGAATATGATACAATAAAGTCCATACAACAATCATTACATGATTGACTCTAGGGCTTTCACTAACAATCTCCCACTAGCACTAGTGCCAATCACCGTAGTATCTAATACCCAATGACCTAGTATGCCCATCATGTTTTTTCTATGCCAAAGCCTTGGTCAAGGGATCTGCGATGTTAGCCTTTGTGGGTACTCTACAAATCTTCACATCTCCTCTATCGATAATCTCTCGAATGAGATGGAAGCATTGTAGTATGTGTTTGGTCTGCTGGTGTGAGCGAGGTTCCTTAGCCTGTGCAATCGCTCCATTGTTGTCACAATAGAGCTCTATGGGATCTGCTATGCTTGGAACCACCCCAAGCTCAATAATGAACTTGCGGATCCAAACTGCCTCCTTTGTTGCCTCAGATGCAGCAATATACTCGGCTTCTGTTATAGAATCAACAATTGTGTCCTGCTTCGAACTCTTCCAGCTCACAGTGCCACCATTCAAGCAAAACATGAACCCTGACTGCGATCTATAATCATCTTGGTCAGTTTGGAAGCTGGTATCGCTGTAACCCTTTATAACTAGCTCCTCATCGCCTCCAAATATCAAGAAATATTTTTTAGTCCTTCTAAAGTACTTAAGAATATTCTTGACTGCTATCCAGTGACGCTCACCTGGATTTGACTGGTATCTACTCGTCATGCTCAAAGCATACGAGACATCAGGACGAGTACACAACATGGCGTACATGATAGATCCTATAGCTGATGCGCAAGGGATCTTATCCATGCGGTATCTTTCCTCTCTAGAAGAGGGACTTTGAGTCTTCGAAAGACTCACACCATGTGACATCGGCAGAAGTCCCTTCTTGGAATTCTGCATGGAAAACCATAGTAATACCGTGTCAATGTATGTACTCTAACTTAGGCCAAGCAATCTCTTAGATCTATCTCTATAGATCTTGATGCCTAGAATACAGGCTGCTTCACCTAAGTCCTTCATTGAGAAGCACGTCCCCAGCCAAGTCTTCACAGACTGTAGCGAAGGGATGTCATTCCCAATGAGTAGTATGTCATCCACATACAATACAAGGAAGATAACTGCATTCCCATTAACCCTCTTGTAGACACAGGGTTCATCTTCATTCTTGATGAAACCAAACTGTTTGATCGCATCATCGAATCGAAGATTCCAGCTCCGAGAGGCTTGCTTTAGCCTATAAATAGACCTTTGCATCTTGCATACTTTCCCAGTATGTCGTGGATCTTCAAAACCCTCAAGTTGTGTCATGTATACATCCTCGAGTAAGTTTCCATTCAGAAATGCGGTTTTGACATCCATCTGCCAGATCTCATAATCGTGGTATGCTGCAATAGCAAGCAAGATCCGAATGGACTTAAACATCGCCACTGGAGAAAAGGTTTCATCATAGTCAATACCATGAATTTGCTTGAAACCTTTAGCCACCAATCAACCCTTATAGGTATGCATAAGTCCATCCATGTCAGTCTTTCTCCTAAAGACCCACTTACACCCAATGGGTTTGACCCCTTCAGGTGGATCAACCAAAGTCCATACTTGGTTGGTGTACATGGATTCTATCTCGGATCTCATGGCCTCTAGCCATTTCTCAGAATCTGGGCTCGTCATAGCTTCCTGATAGGAGGTAGGCTCATTCTCAATGAGCATAACGTCATCATGGTCAGACAAGAAAAATGAGTATCTCTCAGGCTGATGACGTACCCTATCAGACCTGCGAAGAGGTAGGTCTACATGAACAGGTGGTTGTTCCACAACTCTTTGTGCAACAATCTCATCACCCACAACAATTTGTGGTTCCCATTCAACCTCCATCAAGGCCTCAGTGCTATGGTCCTTATCATGAATTTCTTCAAGATCGAACGTACTACCACTAGTTTTTCTAGAAACAAAATCCCTTTCTAGAAAAACCCCAGTCTTTGCCACAAACACTTTATGCTGACTGAGAATGTAGAAGTAATATCCCTTTGTATCCTTGGGATATCCAACAAAATAGCACCTATCAGATTTGGGTCCTAGTTTGTCTGAGACTTGACGTCGAACGTAAGCCTCACAACCCCAAATCCTCATGAAAGACATCTTGGGATTTCTCCCTGTCCATATCGTATATGGTGTCTTTATCACAGCCTTGGATGGTACACGGTTAAGGGTAAAGGCTACTGTGTCTAGAGCATATCCCCAAAAGGATATAGGAAGATATGTGTGACTCATTATAGATCGTACCATATCTAATAGGGTACGATTCTTCCTTTCGGATACACCATTCCACTGTAGTGTTCCAGGAGGAGTGAGTTGGGATAAAATCCCACACTCAGCTAGATAGTCACGAAACTCATGGCTAAGGTATTCACCACCTCGATCTGATCGAAGTATCTTAATACACTTGCCAAGCTAGTTTTGTACTTCATTCTTGAATTCTTTGAACTTTTCAAAGGATTCTGATTTATGTGTCATGAGATATACATAACCATATCTACTGAAGTCATCAGTAAATGTAATGAAATACCTGTAACTGCCTCTAGCAGCAACATTGAAAGGGCCACATACATCACTATGTATAAGTCCTAACAAGTTCGTTGCTCTTTCGCTGTGTCCTCTAAAGGGAGTCTTGGTCATCTTGCCTAAAAGGCAAGACTCGCATGTCTCATATGATTCAAAATCAAATGAGTCTAGCAACCCATCCTTATGTTGCTGAGATAAGCGACTCTCATTTATGTGACCTAAGCGACAATGCCAGAGATAGGTTTGGTTCAACTCATTTACTTGAACCTTTTGGTACTTATGTTATAGATAGGGCTCTCTAAGTCTAGAAAGTAGAGTCCGTTCATTAGAGGTGCACTACAATAGAACATATCATTTAAATAAACTGAACAACATTTGTTCTTTATTATAAATGTAAATCCTTTCTTGTCCAAACAAGAAACAAAAATTATGTTCTTAGTTAAAGCAGACACATAACAACATTCATCTAATTCTAGTACAAGCCCAGAGGGCAGAGATAGATCATAAGTTCCTACAGCAACAGCAACAACCCTTGCTCCATTGCCTACTCGTAGGTCCACCTCGCCCTTTGTCAATGCCCTTCTATTTCTCAGCGCCTGCACATTGGTACAAATGTGAGATGTACATCTGGTATCTAATACCCATGATGAAGAAATAGATAGATTGACTTTTATAACATTTATACCTGAAGTAGAAGTCTCACTTCTCTTCTTCTTAAGATCTTCCAGGTATGCCTTGCAGTTACGCTTCCAGTGTCCAGCTTCCTTGCAGTGGAAGCAAGCCCCTTCCTTGGCCACCCCTCCTTTGGGTTTAAGTTCCTTGCCTTTTCCCTTGGCTTGGGACTTTCCCTTACCTTTAGACTTGCCCTTGCCTTTCTTCTTTTGCACCATCAAAATGGAGTCAGATTTTCCCTTCTTAAGGTTGAGCTCAGCAGTTCTCAACATGTTGAGCATCTCAGGCAGTGGCTTATCAATTTCATTCACGTTGTAATTCATGACAAATTGATTGTAGCTTTGTGGCAAAGACTGCAAGATCAAGTCAGTGGCCAGCTCTTGGCCAAGGGGGAATCCCAATCTCTATAGGTTTTCTATGTACCCAATCATACATATGGACCTACGGGAGTCTCATCTTGCCTTTTAGAACCAAACAATGCCTTAGAGACTTCATATCTCTCATGCCTTGCTTGTCCTTGATATAGTTGACGAAGATGTTCAACCATATCATAAGCATTCATGAACTCGTGTTTCTTTTGAAGCTCAGAGTTCATGGTCGCGAGCATTAGACATGACACATCTAATGCATCATCTTGATGCTTCTTGTAAGCATCTTTGTCAGCTCGCGAGGCAATGGAAGGAGGTGCCTCCGTAATGGGCTGCTCCAGGATGTACAATTTCCTTTCTTGGGTGAGAACAATTCTCAGGTTCCTGTACCAGTCCAGGAAATTTGCTCCATTGAGCTTGTCCTTCTCAAGGACAGAATGCAGAGAGAGAGTGTTTGTGTTTGTCGACATAGTTATCTACAACATACAATGCAGAGAATTAAAATCATATTCCTTTTATCATTTAATTAGGTCTTTAATCAAATGATGCTCCCACTAAATTATAGGGATTTTGTAGAATCGAGTTATGGATGTGGTCAAACCACATTACTAGATTCATACAAACTAGCTATAATTCTTGCGGGACAAGATCCACATCATACTAAGCCTTGAGTTAGCTTTGGCTAAATCGCCCAAGACTTAGTATGATCGGTGGGTAACACATTACCGATTACATCTCTATGCAACTCTTGTTTATAGGATCAAGACCCACATTTACAAAAGACATTGAGTTAGCTTTGGCTAAATTGGCCAAGATTTAGTGTAAATACGATCTTATCCTATCTTTCCAACAGTTAAAATATGCCTATAGTTCTACTCGATCCAATTGAGTTAACTAGTTTTACTCAATCTAATTGAGCTTACTCTAACCCAAGCTTTGATAGGCGAGACCAAGATTGTCCCTCCGCACCCTACCAAGATAATATGCATTGCTCTGCTTTGGCAGATTCAAAAACTACAAATGATCGAGGTAGTGATGGGTATCAAGGACTTGGTAGGCATTTACGAGTTGATTCGATTAAGATCTAATCTAATCGTAATGTGTATCATATACGTATACTAGCATGCATCACATACATACAAGCATTATTCTAGCATGCATCATATACATACAAGAAAAATATCCTAGCATGCATCCTATACATACAAGCATTATTCTACTAGCATGCATCACATACATACAAGCAAAATCAAATATATATATATATATATATATATATATAAAATTAACTGTGATGTGGTCATGGCCCTACTACGATCTTCTCAAGCCAATGAGAAGATCGGACGGTCAACCTAGGGCTAGCGGCTTCTCTAAGCGCTTCCTTTGACTACCATGTGTCGTCGGCACCCTTCTCGTAACTTCATCTACAAGTGGACTTTCCACCGCTCCATTTTGTACATAACAAATATGAAACTCGAGTTACATTCGAGTCTAAAACTATTTACAACTAGAATTTCAAAAGAAGAGGTATGACGCGCAGGTCGTATACACTATACAACACGCACAACCGCAAAAACAGCACGCATACCGTATTATGAATTACAACACATCATCATCCAATCATATTGGGGTTCTTGGGCCATGAAAATCACAGAATTATACATAATTTTAAATTATGTATTTTTTTACAGAAAATTTCTATAATTTTTCCTATTTTTTTTTTCAATTTTATGAGTCACCTCTCCGTAACGGTTCCGCTAAGCGGTTTTCGGGCGCGATCGCGGGACAAGGCCCCTTTCGGGGATAGGGGCAGCGCCCCTACTCGCAAAATAAACTTTGCAAGTGTCCCTACTACAATCTTACAATGACTTAAGTCGCTGTCTCAAAAACCTAAAGCGAGAACTCGCCGTTTCAGAGAGTTTTTCTCAATGGTTGAAGACTACAAGTGTCCCAACACTCGTTGCTTCGACTCTTCGAGAAAAATACCCAAAAATTCGATAAAAATTGAAAATTTACAGAAACATAAAAATCTGTAATTTTTATATCTAATACAAAAACTACAAAAATGAAACACATACATGCTTCGCACGTGGCTCTGATACCACTGTTCGACTTTTCGAGCTGTAAAAACAGCTTTTTGCGTTGCGAAAACCCCGGAAGTCTGGCCACGGATCCGTGCGAAGATATATTAAAATAAATACATTTATGTGCTAAGTAAACCTAGATCTACCTTAGATCTAAATGTTGAGAGTGTTACCCTCGATGCGATGCCCTTCGCAAATCCCGCTCGTCCAAATAACTTGCCGAAACTCTAGAGTGTCAAGTGTACACTCCTCTATTGGTATCCACACAAGCAATAGGTGGAGAAAAGAAACCTAGAGTGTGCTAGCACCCTTAGAAGTTTCGGCCAAGGAGGAAAGGGGAGCTTGAGAGGATGATCCAAGGAAGAAGATGAAGTTGGAGTAACTCACAAAAATGAATTCACCCATCAAAAGGAGTGGCTGGCCACATCATGACTTGGGGGGTTACATGCATGCATGTAACTCCAAGAGCCAATGGCTCTTGGTCTCCCTCATGAGGTGGCACCACATGATAAGTCAATGATGATATGGAACATAATCATTGTCCGGCCATGCCAAGTCATCATCATGACATGGCATTTGGTCAAGTCAAAATTGACCTTTAATCTTCCCTCTCAAGTCAAGTCAAACTTGACCTCTTATCTCCCATGGTCGATCAAATCCAACCATTTGATTCAAGTCAATTTAATTTAATGAATTGCTATTCATTAATTTAAATTAATTTAATGAATCAAATCTAAATTAGACTCATTCAACACTTGAATCAAATTGAGTCCAACTCAATTAGTCTTATTAGGATTACTCTTAATCCAATTTGGTTCATCACATGAACCTAATCCTCATGGTTCATCATATGAACCTAATCTCCATCTAATTTCCCTTTGTGTGTGACCCTATAGGTTCTTGTAACATTGGCAATGTCCCTAAACCGGTTTAGGAACATAAGAAATGAGCGGTATCTAGCAACACATCATTGCTACCCAAGTTACAAGAATGTTGAGCTCCAACATCACCTTTGTGACTACTAATTGTGACTCTCACAATATGTGACAATGTCCCTCTATCCTTGACATCTAGATTGACCAATCGAGGCATAGACCGTGTCATCCTCGGTACAATCTAAATCTTGAACTCCAAGTAGACTCACTCTATCAAGAATATCGATGTCACCCCCGTCATATAGGAGGGATAGATCTCATCTACACCACTCACATCCCTCCGCATAATTTGTCACATACCCAGTAATCGCCTTTATAGTCCACCCATTTACGGGTGACATCTGATGAAGCCAAAGTATGCAACTCCTTATGTAGGGAACCATGGTGACTTCAGGTCTAAGGACTAATAGTCATACTAATAGCCACATGAGATAGTATATGACACTCATATAATGATCCATGATACTTTCTCATGGCGAGTCATTCAGTATACATTCTCCAATGCATACCCATGTGTCAACTTGATATCTCATATCCATGACTTGTGAGATCAAGTCATCGTGTTGACCTACATGCTAGTCTCTATGCATTAACATTGTCCCTGAATATTAATACTTGACTAGGAATGATTAAGAGTAGTGTTCTCTATATCATCTCATTATCGATTCAACCAATCGATTGATATAGATAAGAACCTACTACTCAAGGACATTATTATATTTAGTTATTTGGCACCAATACAGGTAAATATAATAACCATGCCTTTATAAATAGGAATATGATACAATAAAGTCCATACAACAATCATCACATAATTGACTCTAGGGCTTTCACTAACAAAATCTTTGCTTGTCCTCAAGCAAACCTCAGTGCCATGAAATTTTAAAATGGTATTGTTCCATATTTAGCATGTTAACTTGATTTATCAAGTGGTATTTGCAATCAAAATAAAATAGATATGTTCTAGAAATTCACTAAGTTAGCTCCTCATGCTCGTGCTAAGCGAATCTTCTTAAGGGACACTCGTTCTATGGTGAGTTAAGTCCTCATCCTATAGCTTTTCTAAGGTCTCCGGCTCTTAGGCACTTACCTACCCAAAGCAAGGGTCGTTCCCTAGATCTAGCTCAAAGTCTCAAAGGCATGCTCGGTATTGAGAGAAATTGGTAGGTGTTTCTCCAGTAACCTAACTCGGTCTCAAAAGGGTACCTAACCATTTCCACCCATGACAACTATTTTTTTTATCCTCATAATCTCTTTTTCTTCTTTCTTCTTTTTTTTGGCTCACTGGGATTTTGATTTTTCCGAATGGGCTTACACAATTTGAGCATCTCCAGTAACTAAAATGCTAAACCTAGGGTCACTTATGGATTCCAAAGTACTAGACTACTTAGATGAATCATAACTAGGTATGTACTAGATTCTCCTTTCAGAAAGTTCGTCAAGTGTATGTGCAAAATAAAAGGCAACTAGTGTAAGACTAGAACATTCATTAGAGCAAATAAAATACCACGATGTAAATAAAGTTAAGCTATCCATGGAAACAACTCATAAAAGAAAACTCTAAAAATACTACTGAGGTAGCTTAAAGATAGCAAAAATTAAGTACTGACGAAACTAAAAACCCTATGTATGAACAAATAAATGCTAACTAAAACAAATGCAAATGACAGGAAAGAAACTACTACTAGAAACAAGATAAATCAAAGTTCAGTAGCCTCGGCATCTCGGGATCCTGGGATAACTTGCTGTTGAGCCGCTGATGCCACATGTACATGTGGTCGATCCGAGAGCTGGTGGATGTGGTGGCTGTTGGGTGCTCCTCCTCCTTAGTCCACTATGCTTGCTGGGCACACATGTGCTGCTGCATCTCCTGGCGGTAAGTGGCTACCTCCTGGCGATGGGTAGCCTCCTCCTGGAAGTAGACACGGGCCTCGTCGTAGAACTCCTTGGCTCACTGAAAGTGCTCCCAGAAGCCTTGAAACTCTGTCTACGTGTAGGCACTCTACTCCTCCCATCGCTGCCTCTGCATCTGCTGGTCAACATATATGTCGTCGAGGTGCGATCGGAACTTCAAAAAATGATAGGCAGATGTACCTGCATCCTGCTCAAAAGTAGAAAAAGGTGGCGGCACAGGTGCAGGCTCATGTCGATGTGGACTAGGTGGGCTCCTATGCATGTGTGGACTAGAGGGAGAGTGATGTAAAGGGGGAGAGATGGGTGTCGATGTGGATGGTCTCTCATATGGCGGGGATTCCACTATCAGGTCTAAGCGCCAGTTGGCGTGTGTGGTGATGGTGGTATGATCGGGGTCGGGGAGCCTAAGGGTTGTCAGGTTTTTCCTTACAAAGCATAGGGAGTGTCCCTCTCTTACAATCATCTTCATGGTCATACACACTCTCAGGTCGATCCTAGGACTCCCCTTTATGCTATCTAGTGCAGTGTAGTCGTACCCCATCCTATGGCCAATGTGGGTAAGTAGGCCCCCCACAATGATCTCTCATCTCGTTGCTTTGCCCATTTTCACTAAGTGTCTAATGAAATAGGACCCTACATCAATGCTACTCCTTTCTTGTAGCATGTCCCACAAGCAAAGCAGCTCACTAGCTCGCACTACACCGTCACTCTCCCCACGACCAAAAATCGTACTTGCCATGATTCGGTGTAGGTATCGAAAAATGAGGTTTTGGAGGCGCGACGCTTTGGCCCTAGAAGGTCATAAGCGCGCTCTCCTGTCAGTTCAGTACAAAAGATCCGAGAGTTAAACCCGATAGGGGTTCTTTTCTCTCCCTCACTGGGCAAGCCGAAGCATGTGTTCCATTGGTGTAGTGTCCATTCATGTTCAATGTTAAATATTCTAAAGGTAATCCTATTTTCTTCGCTCTCTCTTCCTATTAAGATTTCCGCTTCTATGGAACTCAAAAATTCAAAAACTATCCTAGGGTATGTTGGGTGTCTTATTCCCATTATCTCTTCCCACCCCATTTTTACAAATAGGGCTTGAATGTCACCAAACAAACCTAGGGATTCTAAGAGATCTTTGTCAAGATACCTAGTAGCGGTGATTTTTCTAGTAGAAAGCATATCAAATCTTTCCCTATGCTCATTATTGTGAAAGAGAAGGGTTGGTAAGGCGTTACCTTCCTCCGGAGCTTGAGGGGCGTTCGTTCTCCTTGCTCTTCGCTCTGAGGTAGTAGATCGAAGCGCTACTTGTTTTATCCTTCTCATTCTTGCTTCTTTTAGCTTCCTTGAAGGTTGGAAAAGCTTATAGGTTATGGGGAAGAATGATTCACATGGCTAGGGCAAGAGAAAATAAAACACACGATGCATTTGGGGTGAAAATGCACAGCGTGCCCTACTTAACCTCGCACGACACAACGGTGTGAAAATACATGGCCAGGTCATGTATGCCTTGGGTTAGATGGGCACAACCATGTGAAAACATACGACCAATCCGTGTGCCCCCCATTTTTCTCCTTTCATGCACAATAGTCCGAATTCTCTCACACTCTTTGCCGTGTAAGCTAAAATTGATTTTTATTTTTACCTAGCAAGTTCTTTCTGGTTCTAATGCTAAACAAAATGAAAATCAAAGTTAAAACTAACCAAATGAATGCAATACAATAAAAAGGAAACCTAAAAACTAAACTTGGGTTGCCTCTCAAGAAGCCCTTTGTTTAAGGTCTTTTAGCTCGACCCCACTCCATTATCAACTTGGCTCCGGAGGTTCTGTAAACCTCCATTCATCTATCTCGGGATTGACGTTCGGTGGGCTTGGCTATACCCTGTTGAAAGTGAAGCCATCTAGGAAGTGAGTTCTACACTCTGACAGATTGAAGAGGATGATCTCCTCATCTACTTCCAATGAGATCTTGTGCGCTTTTACGTCTATGCATGTCCCTGCAGTCACCAGAAAGGGCCTTCCCAAGATGATGGTATTATGGGGCTCTAGTCCTGTGTCGAGTATAATAAAATCCATATATATAACGAAGTTCTCGACGACCACAGGCACATGTGCTAGCATGCCGACGGGTTCCTTAATTGAGTCATCCCCCATACGAATACCAAGGTTCGCTGGTTGGAGCCCATTCAATCCCATCTTCAAGTAGTATGCGTAGGGAATCACACTTACTGATGACCCCAAGTCACACAGTGCTTCATCGAAGCTTTCCCCATAAATTGAGCAGGGGATAACAAATTCACTAGGGTCCTCGAGATGGGGTGGAATCTTGTCCTCAATTTTGGCTTGGTTAGGTGGGGTGGAAATCATGGCTGCACACCCCTTGGCGAATCTATTTCTTTGTGCTACTTTCTCACTGCACACTCCTTCTTCCTTAACTTTACTTGGCTCGGGTAATGTTGGAGTGCTCTCCATAGGTTGTGACACAGTTTAGGCTATCTGGGCCACCTGTATCTCCAACATCCTTGTGTGACTTGCAAGACCGACAATAGTGGCCTTCAAGTCTATGAGTGACTCCTTTGTTTTCTGATGTTGGCGATGGAACTCTTCATTGACCTTCGTTTGGGTAGCAATGAAGTCTTCCATCATCAATTCTAACCTAGACTTCTGTGGTTGTTGCTGCCCATTGCCCAGCTGCTGCCCATACCCTCCTGATGGTTGGAAGTTCCCCGAGTTATTCCGATAGGAAAAGTTCAGGTGGTTCTTCCATCCGGGGTTGTAAGTACTGGAGTATGGGTTGTTGGGCCTTTGATTATAGTGCCCAACAACATCGACATGCTCAATCTGCTCTTCTAAGCCACCCCGCCCTCTATAGTAGTCCTCCCGATACGTTGCTGCTCCTTCTCCAAAGTCAATGGCTGCACATACAGATGCAGGATTTAAAGAGTCAAACCATCTGCTAAGCGCGTCCATCCTTGCGGCTAGGTGGTCCACTAAGTTAACTCTTAGTTATATATGAGAGGTGTCCTAAGGCAATCACCTTATGATTTAACCATTTATATGATAAATGAAGATTCACTATATGAGTATACATGTTTTCATGTATTTGATTAGATCTTAAACTCATTTACTGAATATCTACGATACGATTCACAGCATGAGAATTTGTGATTGGATCGCAACTAGTGAGTATCTTTACATGTGTAATTGTGATGTATTGGAATTATCCCTAGTTGATGAATTGATGGATTTGGACACCATCAATTCTGTCGAGACTAGCATGAGGTATACTCTTTGGTGTATCCAAGCAGCTGATTCTCACTAGCTGGAGACATTGTGATGTCCGGAGTTAATCGTCGGATGAGATGTATACCCATCTTAAGCAAGCATCTCCGAGGAGATGTATACCCATGGCCTCTCGTCGGATTGTTACTAAAGTCTTTGGCCACAACATTACATGTTTAGAGTAAGGTACTCTTGGATACATGTGCAGTAACTAGAATTCGTAGTATGAGAAAATGATACTTTGGCTAGGTGTGATGTAGTCGACCTAGTGGGGACTGACACTATAGACAATGTCCTGAACCAAGTGGGTATAAGATACGTGAAGCGAACGGGGCACGATTCATTATAGCTGCTGAAGGGTTTCAGAAATGTTTCTGGATCAACCGTTGATTTTTCGATTAATTGGGGATCATGATGTACTACTAGGTTCCACTCATGATCATTCTATAATTAATGGTTAATTATAGATGGCCAGCATAAACTGAGAACCTATTTGGTCACATGCACAATGAGTGTAATCCGAAGGATTTAAAACGAGCTTGAAAATGAGATTCTCAGACCGAGAGAAACTAGGTTTGGTTGGACCAAACAAAGAGCGAACATAAAATTGTTTCAGTCGCAATGGAAGCATGGATGGGTTGAGTCTTATGAAGACATGATGGATTAACCAAATTGGTTTGGTTCTAATCCAATGGTGGAGAATAAACCAAAGGAGTTTGGTTTGTTTTAAACGAATGAACCAAAGGTGGTTCGGTTCGTTTTAACTTAAAATAGACCAACATGGTTTAGTTTATTTTAACATAAGTTATTGGAGCGGGTTAATGGGTTTTGGTTATGAACCAATAACTGTTAGGAGAATATGTTCTCTATAAAAACATGGCTTAAGGGTTTTTCGTGGATAACATGAGTGTTGGAAAACCTAGCCACCCTCTCCCTCTCTTCTCCTTGCCGCCGCCCAAGCAGCCCACGCCGCCAGCCTTTGTGCAGCCATCCACCTTGCTGCCGACATCTAAGCTGCTGTCGGTCATCCTCCGGGGACCCTCTGACGACTTCCCTTGGCTCCGGTGACCAAGGTGCAGCCGACCATCCTCCTTTGGGCCGGCGCAACTCCTCCACTAAGCTGTCTAATTTTCTAGATAACTTCTTTCCTTTCGTGTCGGAGCATCGTTTGGACCACGTTTGGTGCTCCAACAATGGCTACCTTGCTGGGGATTCGATCTCTGATAATCCTCATAGGTGGATGACGAAGGATTCGTCAAACGGTTGACGAATACCTCTCCAGAGAAGCAAGTTTTGGGGACTCATTTTCGAATCCGAATTTTGATTCGGATTGTGATCTTCTCTCGATCACATCATCTTCGACACGAGGCTAGTGACTCCTACGAAGACGAGGCTCATGGCTTTGTGAAGCCATCCCGATGTTACTCGGTGTGGATATGGATAGAGGCGATTCTAGCGAGAGTCACTCCGGTTAATGTCATTCCCACTGCACGTGATATGTCAGGTATAACTAGAGTAATTTTCTTTTATTGCAAAATTTGAAACTACGATTATGTCTACACATGTTGTACTATGCATGCGTGTGATGTGTGTATTGTAATAAATTAGATTTATTGCTTTTTAATTTTTTCACTGTGCACATATTTACGAAACATGTTCGAACACACACTCGCCGCGGTGCTGGAAACCCAACATTGACAGTATATCATCCTGAGGCAGAAGTTGGGTGACTACGTTCGGAAGCCCATTGATAGTGGTTCTGGGCCTCCTCTTTTATTAGCTCCTCTGCTTCCTCGATAGTCTTGTTCATAAGTGCTCCTCCTGCAGCAGAATCGAGGGATATCTTTGTGGCTTAAGTGATCCCATTATAGAAGATGTGGATCACCGGCCACCTTTCTAGTCCATGGTGGGGGCATTGGTAAAGTAGCCCCTTGTAGCGATCCCAAGCTTCAAATAGGGACTCCCCTTCCTTCTGACGGAAGCTTGTGATTAGATGGTGCATGTGAGTAGTCTTGCTTAGTGGGAAGTATTTGTTCAAGAACTACTGCTCACATTGCTCCCATGTAGTAATGCTTCCCGAAGGCAGGGAGTGAACCCATGCCTTAGCTTTATCCCGCAATGAAACAGGAATAGGATCAGGCGGATCGCGCTTGCAGGGACTCCAGTTATCTTCATCGTTGAGCAAATTTCCAAGAATGACTCCAGGTGTCGGTTCGGGTCTTCAGTCGTAGCTCCCCCGAATTAACTATGTTGGACCATGTGTATGAGCGCCAATTTCAGCACAAAGTTGTTTGCCAAAATAGATGGTCCAGCTATACTCGACCTAAATCCCGTAGCGCTAGGGGATGCGTAATCCCTCAAAGGTCGACAACCTATATTCACTTCGGATGTAGCTTGGTCCTCCATCATCTTCTGTTCAGCTCTCCGGCGATGACAGGTTCGTTCGATTTCTAGATCAATCGGAATCAGGCCTTCCGATCCTAGGTGTCTAAGCATATGAAGAACCGAGCCACAAAATTAGGAGTATTTACCTAAGGTTTAAAAACAAGAAATAAACTAATCTAGCTAACTAAATCGAGGAGCAAATAAGAACATCTAGAACTACTGCTAAAATGAAAATTAAATCTAGATATGTACAATCTAAAACTGAAGAAAATAAAATAAAAGTAGAAATAAAAGAAAGTAAAGCAAGTAGATAAATCTAATCCTAAGTCCAATCAAACTATCCACTTCTTGATTCGATATCGAATCAATCAGTCCCCAACAATGGTGCCAAAACTTGATGCATGCAAATGCAACCTCAAATCTCACGACGGAGACCATCGAGGACTCGAAGTACACGCTCGCGCTCAATGCCCGCAAGTGCACGGATGTCGTCAAGTAATAAAGAATATCTATCCCATAGGGACTGAGATTTCGAGTATCGATTTGTCCAGTGGATGTGTTGTTGCTTGGATTGGTAATCCTAGTGTTCATGAATGAGAGGTCGTCGATGGTCCGAACTCAGTACAATGTCACACAGAAGAAGAGAAGGGTTGCTACGAGGATTTGGACGGATTCTAGGACTTCAGTTTCATTTGTGTGTTGCAGAACATGCTATCAATTGAATGTATCCAGATTTTCTAGCTAGGGTTTTGTGGAAAGGACATCATACACTATGGTACGAGGATGCCGAATCGATCCCTGCGACGAACTAGAAATGAGACACATTTCCGACTCTATCGCATCCTTCTATCCACAGTTGCAGGCGATGAGGCCAACCTCTAAGTTCCTCCTAATATCCCCTAAATCTTAGATACGAGGACTGTCACCCCTCATATCATCTAAGCACAGAAAATAGAAAACCAAAATGCAAAGCTATAGATCTAAACAATCATTCAACTGCAAATACGATTTCAAGAACGAAAACATATTTGAAATATCAATGTTCTACTCAACACAAACTACTCCGTAATCCAAGAATCGGAGAATCTACTCCATGAATACGAGAAGAGAATCACAAAACATTATGGAATTCATGAATATAATGATAAATGTGTAAGAAATATGAATTACAATGTAAATGCAGCTCTTCCCTCTGGCGTTGTGGTGCAGATCTTGGTCCTCGAGCAGCTCTCTTCCTCCCCGATGTGAGTTCCCAAAGTTTTTCAGGGCTTCAGAGTACTGTCCTGGCCATCGTGCCTCACCCTAGGGTTTGGGCGTAGCTTTCCTTATATAGACATCATGTCGGATCTTCACGAAATTTGGAAAAAACCCTGATCGCGTCAAGTTGTCTGGCTGCCACATGGCCATGTCAAAACACACAGGCAGGTCGTGTGTAAGGCTGTCGCGGCCATTTTCGAACCCTGGACACGGCCGTGTGTAGCCACATGCCCAGGCCATGTCCCACTCTGTGTCCAGCTCCCAAATGCCTCCTTTTTGCTCCAACAGCGCCCATTTTCCTCATGGAATGCTATCCTTCACACAAAAGTACAAAGAGCAGATCTCCGAACTAGAAAATATAAAATGCATGCAAAATAAAGTAGAATATGCATGAAACAAATATAAAACTAAACGAGATGTGAGAGAAAACTACTCCTAAAACCCTATATATTTTTATCACATCAGTTACCAATAACGAAGCTCATCTAGTGATTTGTGATGATAAAATTTCATTCAACCTAATAGAGTCTACTAATCAATCTTTTTGTGAGGATGTCCATGGTGAGCTTTATTATTTACAACATTTGGACAAAATGAAATACTATGATCAAACTTCTGATAATTCTGTGAAGATAAGCATGTTCAATCTTGAACCAAGGAAGGTAGTTAGTAAATATCTTATACCTCCATGAGAAAGATTTAAGAAATGTGGTGATGGAGGATTCCAAGGTAGGAGGGATTAAGAGAGTAAATATCTTGCCCCTCCACGAGCCAGATTTAAGAGATATGGTGATGAGGGACCACAAGGGAGGAGGCATAAAGTGAGCAAATGTTAAATACAGAAATTTAAAATATTAAATTAAATGGCCAAAATTTAGGAAAATAATCCTAAGAATTATTTTCGAGATTTTGGAGAATTTTAGAAAAAATTTCTAGATTTTTTTGGGGCTTGTACGAGATATGTATGGGGATAAGAAAAATAAGCTTTTAAAGGGTATGTTTTAATTATTTGATAGGTATAATTAACCTAAGTTATAAACCTAGGTTATAAGTTAAGCTTATGGTTATTTTTGCCCGAACCCATTTCCACTTCTCTCGATTTCTCCGCGCGCCGCTCCACACGATGTGGCCACTCTTCTTTCCTCCATCGCGAGTCACCGCCACAACCCTATCACTATGTCCCTTCTCTTCCTCTTCCTCGCGTAGCTTTTTTGATCTCGCACGAGCGCCACCATTCTTCTCCCTTCCTCGTTTCCCCTCTAGTGTGCAACTCACATTTCCACTGCCACTATCTCCTCCCACACGCTTGAAGTTGGTGACCGCCGTCTCTGCCCTTGCAGTCATTCTGGCCGCTTGCTGCTGGAGACTGCCATCGGTGTGGGAGCTGTCCTTCTGGTCGAGCATCATCGGAGTAGGTAAGAGCTGCTTCTCTTCTTCTATCTTGGATGGGATCGAAATCCCTATTGTGATTTCCTTTGGTTGAATAGGGATTTTGATTTGGGCAGGGATTTTTCCGGCAATCAAGACAGAGGTTTTGGGGAGATTGGCTGTCGGTGGAATCCTAGGGCTAGTAAGTATGATTTTTTGTATGTGTTATTCAGTTGATTGTTATTGTATTCGGTTGATATTGGACTGTTAGTTGATATTTTGTGGTTGCGAATAAATTTTGGGTTGTGGGATGGATCTCCTTTAGATGAGTTGGTTGTGAGGTTTGTTATGCATTTTGTACGGCTGTGAACAGGGGAGTTGTTGGCTATGAGATTTAAGATGGAAATGGGTAAGTTGGATATGGATGTTTATAAATGCATAATAGATTGTTAATTGGTCTAATGGTCAATAGGGATTGATGTGAAGGCTTGATTAGGTTAAGTTGATAACTAGATCAATCTAGTTGATCGAGCTACGAAATCGATGTAGGATTCGATTCGATCAGTTGTATTATGATTGCACTTAACCATAGTGTTTCATATGTGTAGGTTTCGGCCACGAGACAGGTCTACGGGCGTAAAGACAATTGTTATTCTTCATAGCAGGCGGGTATCTTTGACTTATCTTCTTTTAGATATTGTCATCTTGTGATGCATTGATTACTATAGGTAGAAGTAGTTTTCTATGCTTGTTAACTGCCCTGGTATGTCACTACCTAGTTCGTGTTGTAGTCGTTTCATATGCTTATTATATTATGCTCTATCACTTTGATACTTGTTATTTGTTTATTTAGCACTAGAGTAGTGACATACCTTACCTACTGGGCATTGAATGAATAATGAATATAACTTGCATGTGTACATAGACTTATGTACTTAGGTTATTTGATATGGGCTCCTATTGGTACATACCATAGGTAGCCATGGATTGATAGGTGTATCGTGCATTAGTGACATGCACCATCTTGCATTATTGCATAACTGGCGATCATCGACTCTTCGGTAGGAGGTAATACTACTTGGTAGTTGAGCCCATCGTCAGTCACATTATCTACACACACAATCACTCGTGGGTTAGTGGTATTTTAGGTGCATGTATAGTTGCTCTGTCAGGGCTCCACGGTGGTCACTCAGGTGATTGGTATTGCGACGTGGTAGCAGATAGGGATCCCTCCTTTGTCATGAGACGAGAAGATGAGACGAGGTGTTGTCCCCGATATACATACATGGGGTAGGAGGGTGATACTCCGCCAGCATCCTGTCCACTTGGTCACATAGGTGTAGTGACGGCAGAGTGCACAGTTGTCACAACCCTACCCACTCGGCCATCACACATGACATGTCGGTGGCTTGACTGGCATTAGGGGTGACAGAGGTGAATGCATCATGTGCATACGTTTTTACTATATGCATTGATTGTTGCACTTTTGGTTGTTGCATATGATTGCCATACACATACAGGACGTATTATATGGTTTGTTTTTGGTGATTCTACTTATGCATGTGGGGATATATTTTATGTCAGCTTAGGGGATTCTGGTATGTATAATTTTAGGTATGTATTTTTATTGAGAAACTATACCAGCATGATTATTACTACTACTTATAGTTTACTATGCATGACTATTTGATATCCGCTGAGTTTTACTCACTCCGTTGATATCTCTTTTATTTCAAGATGGAGCCTTCCGGAGGGTCCAGTTGTCAGTCCCCTGATCTGATGATTCCATCATTTGGCTTTCAGTCTTCCGCATGTTTTTGTTGTCTCGAGTAATCTATGTTTCAAACTTGTAATACTTTATACTCGTGGTTGTTTTTGTGGTACTTGGTTATGTTTTTGTATGGTCTCTTTGTTCGATTAGTTTTGGTTATGTGTGTATGGTTGTGTATTCCTGCTCAGATGGCAAAAGGGGTAAGTCTAAAGGTTTTAGACTTAGTATGTATTTTGGTAGTTAGCCTGAGGCCCTTATGTTATATGTATTGTGGTGTTTGATGTTCCAGCTGTTGGGATGTATACTGAAAAGTCTGTCTTTTGTATGAACATCTTTATTTTTGAAAGAAGAATCACATGATCATTGTTTGCATATTTATGGTTATGCATATTGTCTCATACATTACATTGTAGATAACATGGTGTGTAGTGTCACACGGTAGATCATGTTATCAGCTCCTTGTAGAGTATAAGTAAATGTTCACAACCGAGATGGCTTTAGACAAACCATTGACATGGTTGTAGTGTGATTTGGTATTGGTTTGTCTTGACCATAGAATCACACTAGTACACTTTGTGTGTATTGAGCAGGACTGACTTAGAGGTGATTCGATTCATTGCTGACTACATAATCAAATCGGACCTCAGATATTATATTGTACATGCTCTTAATCCGGATATAATAACGGGCACATATACTTAGTATTCATTTTTTTGATTTATCAATGGGCGAGATTTATAGAGTGAATCGATAGGCTCGGTAAGTTGGGAAATGATATTACTTATATGGTCTGTCGTTGATTATAGGAGGAAACTGTGTCCTATATATTAGGATGATGATGTCCCCTTGTGGAGCTCATAAGATTCATCATGTAAACCCTGCAGGTGGACTTGGTCCGACATGATGATAAGGTTGAGTGGTACTACTCATGGAGTTAGATGTTGATTAATTAATGGTCGGTAAATTAATTAATCGATGGACATTCGAGATCTTAAACACCGGGAGAAAATGTACAAATAATATATGGAGACCATATTATCGTATGGGGGTTGGTGAGGTAGATCAATGATGAACCTTTAGTGGATTGGATCATCATTAGTGGATCAGACTTTTTGTGGGCTTGATCCATGGGTGGCAAAGACCCAACTCCTCCTCATGGTCCCTAATGTAGCCTATTAACACCTCATGATGCTTAGATCCAAAGGAGAGAAACACAACTCAAAGATCCATTGGTAGAGATTAAATCTCTAAGAACCGACGGTTGAGATTAAATCTCTAGATCCGACGGTTGAGATTAAATCCCTAGAACTGACGGTGGAGATTAAAAGGAGGCTTAAGCCTAACTCTATAAATATGGGCTTAAGGCTTGGGCGTGGAACAAGCTTGAGAGATTAGGGTTTTTGTTTCTTTTGGCTTGGGCGGCAAGAAACAAAAGGGAAGCTAGGGTTTTGGAGGCGGCTTGGGCGGCCACACTTTTGGAAGGTTTTTCCTTCTTCCTAGGGTTATGGCCGGCACCCATCTTCTCTTCTTCTCTCCTTGGCCAGCGTCCAACCTTCATCTTTTCATCCTTTTCTCTTGGCCTGCACACTCTCTCCTTTTCCAAGGGCCGACGACATCAAGGGTTGGGGGTGATCTTTTTCCCTTGGCCGGCAACATCTCCTTGTTCTTCTCCTTGGCCGGCGGCAAGCACCAAGCTTGGAGCTTGGTGGTCGGTTAAAGGAAGGAGAAGAGTTTTGTTTTATGATATTCCTTTGTTTGGAGTGAACAAAGAAAGGTAGATTGGTGATCTAGGAGGCTTCGACTTTTGGAAGATCAAAGCCCACACGACATCCAAAAGGAGGAAAGACATACAATAGAAGATCGAGAGGTATAATGTTTGTTTATATTCTTTTGTATTATGCCTATAATTGTTATAAATTATATGCAAGTTGTATGTTTTGTTATGTGGCTAAATTTACTTGGATCCCGAATACAAACGTAAAAACTGGTGATTTGTACATCGTCTATTCCACGGCTATTCAAAGAATAGAGGTAGGTTGCTTGAACAACAAGTTTGTTTAAGTGACCACTCTAATCGAATAACATGATGATGAAATGGTTGCTTGGGTAATCCCTCTTTGTCTAGGATTAATTTTTTTTTTGGGGGACGTAGACGGGATCGCCATGAACAAGTGACCAAGTTGAAGTGGGAAGCGAAGTTTCCTACCTTCAAGTGGTATCAGAGCCACGATTTCTGATTTTGTGTGTTTAGATTTCGGTTACTTTTATGCACATTTCATATATTATATGTGCCGGATAATAGTAGGATGTTCGTAGGTTAACTTTTTGGCTGTAGGCATAGGATTCAACTATTATGGCCATATGTGTGTATGTGATTGTATTTGTGTAACAATATATTATTTGAATCCTCGTGGTTGACGAGACTAGTATTTAATTTTTGTAATTAGATACGACATTGTTTAGCCACTCTTTTTATTTTAGTTTACTTTCGATCTAGATTTCATGAACACTCCTTCGTGGAGTATAGGATCGATGGATGTAAATTAAAATAGTTTTTCTCGGCTCGGATCTCCGGATGGCTTGTACATGGTGTAGGGAGGAGCGGACGAGATGTCGATATGACGGGAGGCATATTGGAGACCAAAACCATAATAGTTGGAAAATATTTCTTTTTCATATTTATTGCTTATTGTTTTATATTCATGTCGTAGGCTAGAAAATTCCTCAATTTTAAATTACTAAGTGGGAGAGGGATATTTTTATAAATTCCCACGACCTCCATTATGATTTGACATGTGATACAAACAAACTTGTGCGTCGGCTCTAAGTGCCTTCCTCCACATCGGATGAGTTTGTTTGCGGATCACAAGGTCGAATATGGTTATAGGAAATTATTAAGGAGCATGTGTACTTCCTCATTGGAAGGCACATAACCCGAGATAATTACTTTGGTATGAGTAATGGTGAACACTTAGATACAAATAAAAGTATCCTCCCCATCGGAGTCACTGCTTTTATTTGTAGGGCCGAAGGGGAACCAACTATTAATTTTATTTGTCAAAAAGTTAGGTTGATAAGATAGTAAAATTAATGGGTAAAACCTCCTCTTACAAATGTAGAATTCGTATACGTCGACACTATTGTGGCATACGATATTTTCGGTGTTTTGAGGTGTTGGTTGATTTTAAAATTTTATTGTTTGAGGAATCAATAATTTTTTAAAATCTAATGTTTTGATCTATGTGATTCTTAGATTTTTTTCAAAATGACTTTCAACCCGCTTACTGTGATATTGAAAGAAAATAAACTTACTGGACCAAATTATGTTGATTGGAACAAGAATCTTGACATTGTCTTGACTGCTGAGGAATACAAGTATGTACTCTTCAAAGAGTATCCTCCTAAGCCTGCGAATGAGCTGGAAGTCCTTGGAGTTAAGATCGATGGGGAAACCCAGGTCGATATCACTCTTCAATCTCTACCTAGGAGTTTTGAGTAGTTTCGCCTGAATTACAACATGAATAAGAGGTTGTATTCATTAGCGGAGCTTCTGACAGAACTCCAGGCGGCAGAAGGGCTTGCTCAGGATTAGGCCATGATTGCTCAGAAGGTTTCTACTTCTAAGCTGAAAGGCAAGAAGAAGAAGAAACAAGGTGGAGCAAAAGTGGTGGGAGGATCTCAGGGAGGAGTGAAGAAGCCGAAAGGCAAGTGCTTGACTTGCAAGCAGGATGGACATTGGAAGAAGGATTGTCCCAACCGGAAGCAGAAAAAAGGTATATCCTTTGGTCTAGTCGTTGAAACATGTTTAGCGGTGTTATCTATCGACACCTGGTGGCGGCTATTGCAGTGGGAAATATTTATTTATCTTTTGATAGGAATAAAACATTGTTTCTGAAAAATTGCCTTTATGTACCTTTATTTAGAAAGAATTTAATTTTGGATTCTAAATTATTTATTGATGGATATTCTATTTCTTTTAATGACAGAGTCGTTATAAAAAGGAATAGGAAGATTATCTGTTCTGGTGCATTAATAGGAAATTTATATACACTTGAACCAAAAGCTCTCACGATGCAAATAGAAGTAAATAACTCATCTTCTAATTCCAATAAGAGAAAAGAACCTTCAAAGAAGAACCAAACAAATCCTTGGGGATCTAAGGCTAGGTCATATTAACCTAAGAAGAATTCAAAGGTTGATAGCTGATGGACCTCTGGGTTCATTAGTCATGGAAGATTTCCAAACCTGCGAATCTTGCTTGGAGGGTAAAATGACTAAGAGGCCTTTTAAGGCCAAGGGGTATAGAGCCAAAGATGTGTTAGAATTGGTTCATTCTGATTTGTGTTGTCCTATGTCTATCCAGGCAAGAGGTGGTTTTGAGTATTTCGTCTCTTTCATAGATCATTATTCAAGATATGGATACATTTACTTGATGCGCCACAAGTCTGAATGCTTTGACAAGTTCAAAGAATTCAAGGCTGATGTGGAGAAATGTCAGGGTAAAAGTATCAAGACACTACGATCTGATCGTGGTGGAGAGTACCTCTTGGGAGAGTTATTTGGATGTATACTAAAAATTCTATCTTTTGTTTGAACATCTTTATTTTTGAAAGAAGAATCACAAGATCATTGTTTGTATATTTATGGTTATGCATATTGTCTCATACATTACATTGTAGATAACATGGTGTGTAGTGTCACACGGTAGATCATGTTATCAGCTCCTTGTAGAGTATAAGTAAAGACTCACAACTGAGATGACTTTGGACAAACCATTGGCATAGTTGTAGTGTGATTTGATATTGGTTTATTTTGACCATAGAATCATACTAGTACACTTTGTGTGTATTGAGCAGGATCGACTTAGAGGTGATTTGATTCATTACTAATTACATAATCAAATCGGACCTCAGATATTATATTGTACAACTCTTAATCCTGATATAATAACGGGCACATATACTTAGTATTTATTTTTTTGATTTACCAATGGGCGAGATTTATAGAGTAAATCGATAGGCCCAGTAAGTTGGGAAATTATATTACTTATATGGTGTGTCGTTGATTATAGGAGGAAACCGTGTCCTATATATTAGGATGATGATGTCCCCTTGAGGAGCTCATAAGGTTCATCATGTAAACCCTGCAGGTGGACTTGGTCTGACATGATCATAAGGTTGAGTGGTACTACTCATGGAGTTAGATGTTGATTAATTAATTGTCAGTAAATTAATTAATCGACGGACATTCGAGATCATAAATACGGGAGGATATATGTACAAATAATATATATGGAGCCCATATTAACTTATGGGGGTTGGTGTGGTAGATCAATGATAATCCTTTAGTGGAATGGATTATCATTAATGGATCAGACTTTATGTGGGCTTGATCCATTGGGTGGCCAAGATCCAACTCCTCCTCATGGTCCCTATTGTAGCCAATTAAAACCTCAAGGGGCCTAGATCTGATGGTGGAAAATAAAACTCTAGATCCGACGGTGGAGATTCAATCTCTAGATCCGACGGTTGAGATTAAATCTCTAGATTTGATGGTTGAGATTAAATCCCTAGAACCGACAGTGAAGATTAATAGGAGGCTTAAGCCTAACTCTATAAATATAGGCTTAAGACTTGGGTGTGGAACATGCTTGAGAGATTAGGGTTTTTGTTTCTTTTGGCTTGGGCGGCAAGAAACAAAAGGGAGGCTAGGGTTTTGGAGGACGCTTGGGCGGCCACACTTTTGGAAGGTTTTTCCTTCTTCCTAGGGTTTTGGTCGGCGCCCATCTTCTCTTCTTCTCTCCTTGGCCGGCGTCCAACCTTCATCTTCTCATCCTTTTCTCTTGGTCGGCACACTCTCTCCTTTTCCAAGGGCTGGCGGCATCAAGGGTTGGGGGTCATCCTTTTCCCTTGGCCAACAACATCTCCTTGTTCTTCTCCTTGGCCGGCGGCAAGCACCAAGCTTGGAGCTTGGTGGTCGGTTAAAGGAAGGAGAAGAGTTTTGTTTTATGATCTTCTTTTGTTCGGAGTGAACAAAGAAAGGTAGATTGGTGATCTAGGAGGCTTCGACTTTTGGAAGATCATCGCCCACACGACGTCCAAAAGGAGGAAGGACATACAATAGAAGATCGAGAGGTATAATGTTTGTTTATATTCTTTTGTATTATGTCTCTAATTGTTATCAATTATATGCATGTTGTATGTTTTGTTATGTGACTAAATTTACTTGGATCCCGAATACAAACGCAAAAATTGGCGATCCGTACATCGTCTATTCCGCGACTATTCAAAGAATAGAGGAAGGTTGCTTGAACAACAAGTTTGTTCAAGTGACCACTCTAATCGAATAGCAAGACGATGAAACGGTTGCTTGAGTAATCCCTCTTTGTCTAGGATTAATTTTTTTTTATCCGGGGACGTAGATGGGATCACCATGAACAAGCGACCAAGTTGAAGAGGGAAGCGAAGTTTCCTATCTTCATCGGCCGTGTTGGCCGATGTATAGTGGGTAGTGTAGGCCTTGTATACTGGTTTTAATTGTTCGTAGTATAGGGGAGGTGTTGTTTGATTTTCGTCGGACAAGTACCCCTCTCGGGGTGTGACAATTTATTTGGTATCAGAGCCTAGGTTCCGAGTTCCTAGGGGTTTTTGGGTTTTCAGAGTTCGCCACATTTGGCAGGTCAACTTGTGCATTTTTGGATTTTTACGGATTTCCGTCGATTTGGTGTTTCGGATATTTTGGAGTCATATTTTGACATGATCGTATTGGGGACTTGGCAACGACAGGACAACTCCACAAGGCTAACAGGCAAAATTTTGATTATCTATCTATAGTAATACTTAGGTGATAATTTAGCAGATATGAAACGAAGTGGGCGTGCTCTCACGCTGAGGCATGGTGCAGGGCAGCCATGCAAGAGGACAATGAGATCTCTAGCGATGGAGTTGCCAGAAAGGTCTATGGAGAATGAGTTTGTCGATCAGGGTCAGACTTCACATGGTGTCGTGGTGTAGTTGGTTATCACATTCGTTTATTTCTCGGGCATTCCTGAGAGAGATTGGTAGACTACCCACACTTAGGTTACAAAGATTAATGGTATCTCTTCCCTCTGGTGATAAATTAGAAATCACCCAGGAGGGTAGAGCATGCCCATTAGATTTTGGCGGCGTTATACTCCCGGTAGATTTGTTGATTCTCGACATGATCGAATTCGACATCATACTTGGCATGGACTGGCTAACGACGTATCATGCCATTGTGGATTTCCAGACGAGGGTGGTTATGTTCCATCCTCCTAACCAACCCTCGTGGGATTTCACTGGCACTAGAATGATGGTATATCGATGGTTTTTGTGATTCAGTCTCGGAAGATTTTATCACACGACTGTTAGGGTTTTCTGATATCATTAATCAATGCCGAGGACAATGGTGACTGTCAAATCTTAGACATTCCTATCGTCCGGGAGTATCTGGATGTCTTTCCAAAGAAGTTACCAGGCCTGCCTCTCAGAAGGCAAGTGGAGTTCACAACTGAGTTAATTTCGGGGACGGTGCCGGCATCGAAAGCTCCTTATTGTGTGGCTCCGAAAGAGTTGGACGAGCTAAAGGTCCAGCTTCGAGAGCTTTTAGATAGTGGTTTTATTTGCCCTAGCGTATCCCCTTGGGGTTCTCCAGTTCTCTTCGTAAAGAAGAAAGATGGTTCGTTGAGATTATACATCGACTACAGGCAGTTGAACGCCGTCACCATCAAGAATAAATATCCCCTGCCACGTATTGAGGACTTGTTTGATCAGCTCAGAGGTACATCAGTGTATTTTGAGATTGATCTATGGTCCGGACATCATCAGCTAAGGGTCAAAGATTCGAACATTCAGAAGACAACGTTTCGTACCAGATATGGCCACTATGAGTTTTTGGTAATGCCATTTGGGCTTACCAATGCTCCGGCAGTATTCATGGATTGGATGAACTGTGAATTTAAGGATTTTCTAGATCGGTTCGTCATTGTCTTTATTGATGACATTCTGGTCTATTCCCATTCCGAAGAGAAACACGAACAACATCTTCGCCTTGTCCTAGATAGGCTTCGACAGAATCAACTATATGCGAAGTTCAGTAAATGCGCATTCTGGTTACCCTCAGTCGATTATATGGGACACGTGGTTTCTAGCAAAGGCATTTCAGTTGACCACCAGAAGATTGAGGTTGTTACCAGTTAGGAGTAGCCGAAATCGGTTCAGGAGGTTCGCAGTTTCTGGGGTGTAGCCGTGTTGGTTGAAGCTTACAAAAAGCCTCGCCTCAGTCCCTTGATCATGGCGATGCTATTTACATCCCTGGATTAAAAAAAAAATAATCCTTGACAAAGACAGATTACCCAAGCAACCGATCCATCATTATACTATTCGATTCGAGTGGTCTCTTGAATAAACTTGTTGTTCAAGCAACCTAACTCTTTTCCTCGATTAGCCGTGGAATAGATGATGTACGGATTGCCAATTTTTGTGTTTATCTTCGGGATCCAAGTAAATAAGCCACATACAATCACATACAAATTGCATAGAACAAGAAAGAAACTTAAACAAGAATTACACCTCTTGTTTACCTCTTGGTCTTCTATTGTATGTCCTATCCTCCTCTTGAACATTGTGTGGGAAACGATCCTCCAAGAGTTGAAACCTTCCTAGATCGCGTCTTCCCTTCCTTGCTTGCTCGAACAAAGGAAATATGAACACTCCCTTCTTCTCCTATCTAGTGTCGACCAACAATCCTCCTTGCTAAATTGTTGCCGTCGGCCAAGGAGAAGGAGAGGATGAAGTGGGCGCCGACCAAGAAGATGGGTTCTTATTGCCGCCGGCCAAGGAGAAAAAGGAAGGAGGCGCTGGCAATGGAGAGGGATAGAGAACGCCAACCAAGTGAGGGAGAAAAACCAAACCCTTGTCCCTTCCACTTGTTGCCGCCGACCCTAGAGAAGATTGACAAACCAAAAACCCTAGCCTCTCCAAACTTTGCCACCCAAGCCAAGAAGCAAACCTTAGAATTCCAATTTTTATGTGCCGCCCAAGCCTTTGCCTCTTATTTATAGATTTTGCTCAAACCTCCTTTTAATCATGTCCGTTGGATCTAGGTTTCATGAGGGTTTTAATAGGCTACAATGGGGACCATGAGGAGGAGTTGGATCTTGGCCACCCAATGGATCCGACCGACATAAAATCTGATCTATTAATGATAATCTATTCCACTAGAGGATTATCATTGATCTACCTCACCAATCCCCATAAATTTGTTATCCCCTGCTCGATTTATAGGGAGAGCTTCGACGAAGCTCTATGCATCTTCGGGTCGTTAGTCAGTGTGATGCCCCACGTATACTATCGGAAGATGAGACTAAGCGGGCTCCAACCAGCGAATCTTGGTATTCGTATGGGGGATGATTTAGTCAAGGAGCCCGTTGACCTGCTACCACACGTGCCTGTGATGATTGAGGATTTTGTGATACCCATAGAATCCCATCATTCTAGGATGGCCTTTTCTAATGACTGCAGGGGCGTGCATAGATGTAAAGGCACACCAGATCTCCCTGGAGGTAGATGGGGAGATCATCCTTTTCAGCCTTTCGGAGCACAGAACTCCCTACCTCGACAGCTTCACATTTAGAAAAATGAAGCCAAAACCTCCAGATGAAGATCCCGAGATGGATGAATGGAGGATCACTGAACCACCAGAGCCAAGTTGATAGTGGAGTGCGGTCGAACTAAACGACCTTAAACAAAGCACTTCTTGGGAGGCAACCCAAGTTTAGTTTTAGATTTCCCTTTTTGATTGCATTGCATGCATTTGTTTGATTTTTTGTTTTGATTTCCATCCCATTTAGAGTTAGGACTAGAAAAGAACTTTGCTAGGCAAAAATGAAATCCATATTAGCCTACACGGCGAAGTGTACGAGAAAATTAGAACCATGGTGCATAAATGGGTGAAAAACGGGGATACATGGCTTGGCCATGTGTTTTCCCATGGCCGTGCCCGACTAACCTGGGGCACACACGGCCTGGCTGTGTGTTTTCACACGGACGTGGTGCACGAGGTTAAAAGGGGCGAGCCGTGTGTTTTTGTAGGGAATTCTTTATGCCAAATAGCATATGCGCAACGGAAAAATTAGGATCCCTTCCTAGTGATCCTTGCGAAAGAAAACCTCGTACAAAATAAATTTCTCTAAAACCAAACCTATCTTATAGGAGAGGATTACCTTTGTTGCGTGCCCTTGTTAATCCCGCTTTTCCTTTTGGTTTGTTGGATCTTTAGCACGTTCAAATGTCCGTGCCTCTATATGTATCCACACGAGCAAGCTCTTGTCTCACAAAAGAAACTAGAAGAGCTCTCCTTTCCTTCTTGCTAGAGAAGTCCCTAAAGGAGAGGAAGCTAGGGAAAAAGAGAAAGGAAGAAGAAGACTATTCTTCTTGCTAGCCTACACTCACAAAACCACACAACAAAGCTTCCACCAAGCTCTCAAGCTTCACACCAAAATCATACTTTGGCCGGCCACTCCATGGAGTCTTTTATAGGGTTGGAAAAACCCTTTCACCTCCTAACATTCAATGCAATCCATTGCATTGAGACACAATCAAAGAAGGAGTTGGCTTGCTTGTTTGGCCGGCCACTTAAGGAGTCAAAAACCACTTTGTCTCCTTCCACCTCATCTAGCTTAGGTGGCATGCTTATGTGGCATGCTTGTGTGGCATTCATGCATGTTGAATTAATCTTATTAATTCAATAAGCTTATGTTATCATATTGAATTAATCTCATTAAATCAATAAGGTAACATATTGAATTAATCTCATTAAATCAATAAGCTAAAATTCTCATTAAGCTTAAAGTCCAAAAACCATTTTGTACTTAAGCTTATTCCCAAATTATTCTAGTCAAACTAGAATGCACTAATTCTTCTAATCATCATGCTCTTTGTGTGTGACCCTATAGGCTCTCATAACATTGGCAGTGGATCTAAACTCTTTTAGATACACAAGCAATGAGCGGCATCTAGCAATACATCATTGCTACCCAAGTTACGAAATAAGTCAAGATCCGACTAACCTTTCCTTGACTACTATAATGTATGACCGTGTCCTTCTATCCTTGATATCAGATTGACCAATGAGGCATAGACCGTGTCATCCTCGATCAATCTATGTGTTTCTTGATCCCTGAGTAAACTAACTCAAACAAATGAGCTCAATATCTCATATTGACTCATTTGAGCATGGCCATGCATTTTAGTAGTTCTACTCAATCAAGGGGCCCACCGATATCACTCTCGTCATATGAGAGGGATAGATCTCATCTACATCACTCACATCCCTCCGCATAATTTGTTATATACCCGAATGTCGCCTTTTATGGTCCACTCTACGGGTGGCGTTGTGATACCAAAGTACATAACTCCTTATGTAGGAGCAGTAGTGACTTGAGTTTGAGGACTATTCATACCAATAGTCACATGAAAGTTTATGACACTCATATAGCGATCCATGAAACTTTCTCATGGCGGAATTGATTCGGTATATATTCTCTAATATATACCCATGTGTCAACTTGATATCATATATCCATGACTTGTGAGATCGAGTCATCAATTGACCTACATGCTAGTCTTTATGTATTAATATTGCCCTTGCATATTAATACTTGACTAGGAACATTTAGGAAAGTGTTCTCTCTGACCTCTCATAATCAATTACGCAATTGATGTCTTGTAGATAAGAACCTACTTTTCTAGGGCATTATTATATTTAAATTTAGTAGCACAAGCAAGATGTAAATATAATAACCAATCCTTTGCCTTTATAGAATATGATACAAAATGTTCCTATTCAACCATCACATGATTGGTTCTGGGGCTATAACTAACAATCTCCCACTAGCACTAGTACCAATCACTATGATATCTAATACCTAGTGACCTAGTGTGACCATCATGCTTCCTCTGTGCAAAGCCTTGGTCGATGGATCTGCGATGTTAGCCACTTTCGGTACTCTGCATATCCTCACATCTCTCTCTCTATCGATGATCTCTCGAATGAGATGGGCGCCACGCATGATATGTGTTTGGTCGTGATGTGATCGAGGTTCCTTAGCTGATAGCCCCATTGTTGTCACAATAGAGTCTATTGGATCTGCAATGCTAGGAACTACCCCAAGTTCAGCGATGAACTTGCGGGCCAACAGCCTCCTTTCTTTGCATCGGATCTTACAATATACTAAACCTACGTTGTAGAATCGACAAGCTGTGTCTGCTTTGAACTCTTCGACTCACGGCTCCACCATTCGAGGCAAAACCGACGTACCGATTCGATCTATAGTCATCCTTATGCATTTGGAAGCTTGCATCAACGTAACCCTTCTGATTAGCTCCTCATTGCCTCGAATATCGGAAATATTCTTTCGTTCTTCGTAAGTATTTAAGAATATTTTTGATTTGCTATCCGATGACTTTCACTGGATCCGAGTATCTACTCGTCATGCTCAAAGCATCACGAGGCGTCGAGCAGTACAAAGCATGGCGTACATGATAGACCCTATGGCGGATGCATAAGGGATCTTATCCATGCGATCTCTCTCCTCCTTAGAAGAGGACATTGAGTCTTGAAAGACTCACACCATGTGATAAAGCGAAATCCTTTCTTGGAATTTTGCATAGCAAAGCGATCTAGCACTTTATCAATGTATGTACTCGACTTAGGCCAAGTAATCTTTTAGATCTATCTCTATAGATCTTGATGCCTAGAATATAGGCGGCTTCACCTAAGTCTTTCATCGAGAAACAATTCCTAACCACATCTTCACATGGGTGAGGGAATATCATTTCCGATGAGAAGTATGTCATCTACATACAAGATAAGAAATACAACTGTGCTCCCACTATTTCTCTTGTAGACACAAGGCTCATCTTCATTCTTGATGAAACCAAACTCCTTGATTGCATCATCGAATCGAAGATTCCAACTTCGAGAGGCTTGCTTTAGTCCATAAATGGATCTTTGCAGTTTGCATACCTTTCCAGGATGCTTTGGATCTTCAAAACCCTCAGGTTGTGTCATGTACACATCCTCGAGTAGCTTTCCATTCAGAAAAGCGGTTTTGACATCCATCTGCCAGATCTCATAATCGTAGTAATGCAATAGCAAGTATGATCGAATGGATTTAAGCATCACAACTGGTGAAAATGTTTCATCATAGTCAATACCATGAATTTGTTTGAATCCTTTAGGCACCAATCTACCTTTATAGGTATGCTTATTACCATCCATGTCAGTCTTTACTTTAAAGACCCACTTACACCCAATGGGTTTTACCCCTTCAGGTGGATCAACCAAAGTCCATACTTGGTTAGTGTATATGGATTCCATTTCGGATCTCATGGCCTCTAGCCATTTCTCGGAATCTGGGCTCATCATAGCTTCTTGATAGGATGTAGGCTCGTCAAGATCGACAAGTAATACATCACCGTTGTCAGTCAAGAGAAAAGAATATCTCTCGGGTTGACAGCGGATCCTATCAGATCTCTGAAGAGGTTGGTCTACTTGAGCAGTGTTTGCTCCACAACTCTTTGGGCAACAATTTCCTCATCCACAACACTTTGTGGTTCTGTTCATTTTCCATGAAGCCTTAGTGTTATCTCATCTTGAACTTCTTCAAGATGAATTTTACTCCACTAGTTTTCTAGAAATAAATTCTCTTTCTAGAAAACTGACATTTACAGCAACAAACACCTTGCCAAGTGTGGGATTGTAAAGTAATATCCCTTAGTTTCCTTGGGATATCCTACAAAATAACACTTATCGATTTGGGTCCTAGTTTATACGAGACTTGGCGTCTAACATAAGCTTCACAACCCCAAATCTTTATAAAGACATTTTGGGACTCTTCCGATCCATATCGTATATGGTGTCTTTTCTACTTTTGATGGGACAGCGATTAAGTGTAAGCGGTCTCTAGAGCTAAACCCCAAAGGAAGTAGGTAGATCGATCTGCTCATCATTGATCGTACCATATCTAATAGAGTACGATTTCTCCTTTCGGATACACCATTCCATTGTGGTGTTCGGTGGAGTGAGTTGGGATATTATCCACACTCGGTGATCACGAAACTCTTGACTAAGGTATTCACCACCTCGATCTGATCGAAGTAGCTTATCGCTTACCAAGTTGGTTTTGTACTTCATTCTTGAATTCTTTGAACTTTTCAAAGTTACGACTTATGTCTCATCAAATATAAGTAGCCAAATCTACTCATATCATCGGTAAGTAATAAAGTACTTATAGCCTCCTCGGCCCGACATTGAAAGGGCCACATACATCGGTATGTATGAGTCCTAACAAGTCCGTCGCTCTCTCATGTCCACTAAATGGAGTTTTAGTCATCTTTCCTAAAGACAAGATTCGCATACCTCATATGATTCAAAATCAAATGAGTCCAATAATCCATCTTTATGGAGTTGGGATATGCGTTTTTCATTTATGTGACCTAGCGGCGATGCGGAGATATGTTTAGTTCAAATCATTCGATTTGAACCGTTTGGTATTTACGTTATAAATTGGGTTTTCTAAATCTAGAACATAGAGACCATTCATAAGTGGTGCATTACAATAGAACATTTCATTCAAATAAATGGAACAACATTTGTCCTTTATTATAAAAGAAAAGTTTTTCTTGTCTAAACAAGATACAGAAATTATGTTCTTTGTCAATGCAGGTACATATAAGCACTCCTCTAGTTCTAAGATAAGCCCAGTGGGCAAAGACAAGGAATATGTTCCTCTGACTCTGACAACTTTTGCGCCATTGCCTGCCTACTAGGTACACTTCGCCTTTTGCCATTAGTCTACTATTTCTCAGTCCCTGCACATTAGTACAAATGTGAGATGCACATCCGGTATCTAATACCCATGTAGAAGAAATAGATAGATTAACTTCTATAACGTGTATACACAGGCGAAGTCCCACTTCTTTTATTCTTTACTTCCTCAAGGTAGACTTTGCATTTCCGCTTCCAGTGTCTAGTCTCACCGCAATGGAAACAGTACCCTTCCTTAGGTACTTTACCTTTACCCTTTGAAGTTGATGAATTGGTCTTGCCTTTGGCTTGGGTCTTACCCTTGCCTTTGCGCTTACCTTTGCCCTTCTTGACCATTAGTATGTTACTAACTTTCTTTTTGAGATTGGTTCGTGATTCTTAACATCTTTGAGAATCTCGAGCAAACTTATCAATTTCATTCATGTTATAATTCATGGCGAATTGATTATATGCTTCCGCAAGCGATTGCGAGATAACATCGGTTGCCAATTCTTGGCTCAGTGGAAAACCTAGTCTTTCAAGGTTCTCAACGTACCCAATCATTTTAAGTACGTGAGTTCCTACAGGTATTCCTTCTTGCATCTTGCATGCAAAAAGAGCCTTAGACACTTCAAAACGCTCGTGCCTGGCTTGTCCTTGATATAGTTATTTCAAATGCTCAACCATATCATAGGCATCCATGTTCTCATGTTGCTTCTGAAGCTCAGAGTTCATGGTTGCAAGCATAAGGCATGACACATCTAATCGTCATCTTGATGCTTCTTATAAGCATCCTTTTCGACCAGTGGCCGCGGTGTATTTGAGGGGTAGGCTGCTCTAGGACATACGGTTTGCGTTCTTGCTTGAGGATAATCCTCAAGTTCCTATACGATCAAGAAAGTTAGCTCCATTGAGCTTGTCCTTCTCAGGGCGGATCGCGAGTTGAGGAGGGTGTGTCGTGTTAGATGACATGGTGATCTACAACATTAAAATGCAAAATTAAGTATCATACCTAAGTCATTTAATTAGGCCTTTAATTAAATGAGGCTCCCACTAAATTCTCATAGCTTTGATATGACTAATCATTGATGTAGGCAAACACTTTTCTTACATCATTAGCTACTATTTAGCTATAAATTTATATGGGATAAAGATCACATCATAATTGGTCTTGAGTTAGCTTTGGCTAATCGCCCAAGACGTAGTATGATTAGGTAGGCAATCTTTTGCCAATTACATCTGATGTAACTCTTTAATAGCTTTGGTTAAGTTTAGATTAGTTTAGTGCTTATTCTAAACTGACTTCGGTATGTGGCGAGGCACGAGGCCTTCTTGGATATCGAACGCGACCACTTCTAAGACAAAGTGATGTTGAATCACACAAAACTAATTTTAAAACTTATGTTCAAAGCTAATATATGCCTCTACTTTCTTAACTAATTAAGAAAAACTTAATTAAGTCTTAACCAAGTTTGATAGTGGGACATCACGATTGTCCACTCGCACTCTTCCAAGATAAAATGCATTGCTTTGCTTTGGCAAACCCAATAACAAATGATCGAGGAAGTAGTGAGTACCAAGCTTTGGTAGGCATATATCGTTTGACTTATTAAGATATAAAAACATGTATCATATACATATTAGCATACATCACATATAAGCTAAACTAACATGCATCACATACATATTAAACTAAGCGTGTCATGGTTATGGCCCTTATTCTACAATCTTCTCAAGCCAATGAAAAGATTGATTGGTCAACCTAGGGATAGCATCTTCTCCCAAGTGCTTCCTTTTGGTTGTCTTGTGTGTTGACTTCCTCCTTGTAACCTCATCTTCCAATGGACCCTCCATCTTTGTTTTGTATATTACAAAAGGAGAAATACTCGAGTTACATTCGAGTCTAAAACTAATTTTTACAACAAGAATTTTAGGAGAAAGGCACGACACGCAGGCCGTATTAAGAATTACAACACACAATCACAAACTTGTGGGACTAGGCCATAACCATGCACCATGTCAATTTTAACTTTTAAAAGACATCGGATATTTTATTATGTTTGAAAAATTGCTAATGCAATTATCAACTCATAATAAAATTTATCCTACTTCTATATCATATATAAAATAGAGAAAAACTATTTTTATACGATCTTTCGCAAGTGGCTCTGATACCACTGTAGGGAATTCTTTATGCCAAATAGCATATGCGCAACGGAAAAATTAGGATCCCTTCCTAGTGATCCATGCGAAAGCAAACTCGTACAAAATAAATTTCTCTAAAACCAAACCTATCTTATAGGAGAGGATTACCTTTGTTGTGTGCCCTTGTTAATCCCGCTTTTCCTTTTGGTTTGTTGGATCTTTAGCACGTTCAAATGTCCGTGCCTCTATATGTATCCAAACGAGTAAGCTCTTGTCTCACAAAAGAAACTAGAAGAGCTCTCCTTTCCTTCTTGCTAGAGAAGTCCCTAAAGGAGAGGAAGCTAGGGAAAAAGAGAAAGGAAGAAGAAGACTATTCTTCTTGCTAGCCTACACTCACAAAACCACACAACAAAGCTTCCACCAAGCTCTCAAGCTTCACACCAAAATCATACTTTGGCCGGCCACTCCATGGAGTCTTTTATAGGGTTGGAAAAACCCTTTCACCTCATAACATTCAATGCAATCCATTGCATTGAGACACAATCAAACAAGGAGTTGGCTTCCTTGTTTGGCCGGCCACTTAAGGAGACAAAAACCACTTTGTCTCCTTCCACCTCATCTAGCTTAGGTGGCATGCTTATGTGGCATGCTTGTGTGGCATTCATGCATGTTGAATTAATCTTATTAATTCAATAAGCTTATGTTATCATATTGAATTAATCTCATTAAATCAATAAGCTAAAATTCTCATTAAGCTTAAAGTCCAAAAACCATTTTGTACTTAAGCTTATTCCCAAATTATTCTAGTCAAACTAGAATGCACTAATTCTTCTAATCATCATGCTCTTTGTGTATGACCCTATAGGCTCTCATAACGTTGGCAGTGGATCTAAATTCTTTTAGATACACAAGCAATGAGCGGCATCTAGCAATACATCATTGCTACCCAAGTTACGAAATAAGTCAAGATCCGACTAACCTTTCCGTGACTACTATAATGTATGACCGTGTCCTTCTATCCTTGATATCAGATTGACCAATTAGGCATAGACCGTGTCATCCTCGATCAATCTATGTGTTTCTTGATCCCTGAGTAAACTAACTCAAACAAATGAGCTCAATATCTCATATTGACTCATTTGAGCATGGCCATGCATTTTAGTAGTTCTACTCAATCAAGGGGCCTACCGATATCACTCTCGTCATATGAGAGGGATAGATCTCATCTACATCACTCACATCCCTCCGCATAATTTGTTATATACCCAGTAATCGCCTTTATGGTCCACCCTGTTACGGGTGACGTTTGACGATACCAAAGTACATAATTCCTTATGTAGGGAACCGTAGTGACTTCAGGTTCGAGGACTATTCATACCAATAGTCACATGAGAAAGTTTATGACACTCATATAACGATCCATGAAACTTTCTCATGGCGGGTCAGTTCAGTATAAATTCTCTAATATATACCCATGTGTCAACTTGATATCATATATCCATGACTTGTGAGATTAAGTCATCAATCGACCTACATGCTAGTCTTTATGTATTAATATTGCCCTTGCATATTAATACTTGACTAGGAACATTTAGGAAAGTGTTCTCTACAGCCTCTCATAATCAATTCTGCCAATTGATGTGCTGTAGATAAGAACCTACTTTTCTAGGGCATTATTATATTTAATTTAGCTGGCACAAGCAAGATGTAAATATAATAACCAATCCTTTGCCTTTATTGAATATGATACAAAATGTTCCCTTTTCAACCATCACATGATTGGCTCTAGGGCTATAACTAACAGTTTTCACCGCATTTGTGCCGTGTGCTTCGAAAGTTATTGCCCTAGCCGTGTGATTTCGTCTTCCCCACTATCTAGAAGAATTTTTAACCTCTAAGGAAGACAAAAGAAGCAAGGATGAGGATAACCAAGCATGTAGCGTCCCGATCCGGTGCCTCGGATCGACGAACAAGGAGAGTCGACGCCCCTCAAGCTCCGGAGGAGGGTAACGCCCTACCCACTCTTCTTTTTTGCAATAATGAACAAAGAGATAGATATAATATGTAATCTACTAGTAAACTTACTGCTACTAGGTACTTAGATGAGGATTTGTTAGAGTCTTTAGAGTTGTTGGGTGATATGCAAGCCCTATTTGCAAAAATGGGGTGGGAAGAGATAATGGGAATAAGGCACCTAACCTACCTTAGGATAGTTCTAGAATTTTTGAGTTTATTAGAGGTAGAAATTTTAACGGGTAGAGAGAGCGAGGAGGGTAGGATAACTTTTAGGCTTTTTAACATTGAGCATGAGTGGACCCTTCACCAATGGAACTCATGTTTTGGCTTGCCGAGTGGGGGAGAGAGAGGAACCCCTATTGGGTTCAACTCTCGGGAATGTTGGATCGAGTTGACGGGGGAGCACGCTTATGACCCTTCTAGGGCCAAAGCGTCGCGCCTCCAAAACCCAGTCTTTCGATACCTCCACCGCATCATGGCCAGTACTATATTTGGTCGTGGAGAGAGTGACGGTGTAGTTAGAGCTAGCAAGCTGCTTTGCCTAGTGATATGCTACAAGAAAGGAGTAGCATCGATGTAGGGTCCCACTTCATCAGACAATTAGTGAAGATGGGCAAAGCAGCACGAGGAGAGATCAATGTGGGAGGCCTACTTACCCACATTTGCCATAGGATGGGGTACGATTACACAACATTAGAGAGTATAGAAGGGAGCCCTAGGATCGACCTAGGAGTGTGCATGGCCATGAAAATGATTGTGAGAGATGGAGACTCCTTATGCTTTGTAAGAAAAAAATCTGATGGCCCTTAGGCTCCCCGACCCGGATCGTACCACCATCGCTATATGCAGCAACTAACACTTGGACCTGATAGTGGAGTCCACTCCACATGAGGGACCATCCACATCGGCGCCCATCTCTCCACCTTAATATCACTCTCCCTCCAGTCCACATTTGCATAGGAGCCCACCTAGTCCACGCTGACATGAGCCTACACCTGCACCACCATCTTTTTCTACTTTTGAGAAGGATGCAGGTACGTCAGCTGATGATTTCTCAAAGTTTCGATCGTGCCTCGATAACATTTACACTGAGCAGCACACGTAGAGGCAGCGATGGGAGGAGTAGAGAACCTACCAGCAGGCGGAGTTCCAGGGATTATGAGAGCATTTCCAGTGGGCTGAGGAGTTCTACGACGAGGCCCACATATACTTCCAGAAGGAGGCTATTCGTCGCCAAGATTAGGCCGCCTACAACAGAGAGATGCGACAGCACATGCATGCCCAACAGGCGCAGTGGGCTAGGGAGTGTTGGGATGTATATTGAAAAGTCTATCTTTTATATGAACATCTTTATTTTTGAAATAAGAATCACATGATCATTGCTTGCATATTTATGGTTATGCATATTATCTAATACATTACATTGTAGATAACATGGTGTGTGGTGTTACATGGGAGATCTTGTTATCGGCTCCTTGTAAAGTATAAGTAAAGGCTCACAACCGAGATGGCTTTGGACAAACCATTGGTATGGTTGTAGTGTGATTTGGTATTGGTTTGTCTTGACCATAGAATCACACTAGTGCACTTTGTGTATATTGAGTAGGACCGACTTAGAGGTGATTCGATTTATTACTGACTACATAATCGAATCGGACCTCAGATATTATATTGTACATACTCTTAATCCCGATATAATAATGGGCACATATACTTAGTATTCATTTCTTTGATTTACCAATGGGCGAGATTTATAGATTAAATCGATAGGCTCGGTAAGTTGGGAAATGATATTATTTATATGGTGTACCGTTGATTATAGGAGGAAACCGTGTCCTATATATTAGGATGATGATGTCCCCTTGAGGAGCTCATAAGGTTTATCATGTAAACCCTGCAGGTGGACTTGGTTCGGCATGATGAAAAGGTTGAGTGGTACTACTCATGGAGTTAGATGTTGATTAATTAATGGTCAGTAAATCAATTAATCGACGTAAATTTGAGATCTTAAACACGGGGAGAAAAATGTACAAATAATATATGGATCCCATATTTACTTATGGGGGTTGGTGAGGTAGATCAATGATAATCCTCTAGTGGAATGGATAATCATTAATGGATCGGACTTTATGTGGGCTTGATCCATTGGGTGGCCAAGATCCAACTCCTCCTCATGGTCCCTATTGTAGCCTATTAATACCTCAAGAAGACTAGATCTAATGAATGAAAACAAAACTCTAGATCCAAAGGTAGAGATTAAATCTCTAGATCCGACGGTTGAGATTAAATATCTAGATCAGACGGTTGAGATTAAATCTCTAGATCCGACGGTTGAGATTAAATACCTAGAACCAATGGTGGAGATTAAAACAAGGCTTATCACTAACTCTATTAAAAGGGCTTAAGGGTTGGCGTGGAGAATTAATGTGAAGCAAGGGAGATTAGGGTTGGGCGGCAAGAGGCTTGGAGTTAGGGTTTGTGCTTGGGCGGCCACAAATAATGAAAGAGTTTCCTTTCTTCTCTTCTTCCTCAAGGTGGCCGGTGCCCATAATCTTTTTCCAGCCCTTGGCCGGCGTCCAAACCACTTGATCCTCTTCTCCTTGGCCGGTGGAAACATAGCTTAAGGTCTTCCCTTGGAGCTTTTGGCCGGCAACCATCCTTCTCATCCCTTTCATTGTTGGCCGGCGGCAAGCATCTTGCTTGCTGCTTGTTGGTTGGCTAAAGGATGGAGAAGGGCCTTGTTTCTATACTTCCTCTTGTTCGGAGCGAGCAAGGAAGGAAGATTGGTGATCTAGGAGCATCGACTTTTGGTAGATCGTTGCCCACACGACGTCCAAAAGGAGTAAGGTCATACAATAGAAGATCGAGGGTATATCACTTATCTATCTTCATATGTAACATGTTTGTAATTGTTTTTCAATTATATATGCATGATATATTCTGTTTTGTAGCTAATATAACTTGGACCCCGAACATAAACACAAAAGCCGGCAATCCGTACATCGTCTATTCCGCGGCTATTCGTAGAATAGAGGTTGGTTGCTTGAACAACAAGTTAGTTCAAGTGACTACTTTAATCGAATAGCACGAAGATGACACGGTTGCTTGGGTAATCCCTCTTGTTAAGGATAAATTTTTTTATTCGGGGACCTAGAAGGGATTGCCATGAACAAGCGACCGAGTTGAAGTGGAAGCAAAGTTTCCAACCTTCAAGTGGTATCAGAACCACGGTTTCCGGTTTTGTATGTTTAGGATTCGGTTACTTTTATGCACTTTTCATATATTATATGTGCCAGATAATAGTAGGATATGCATAGGTTAACTCTTTGTTTGTAGGCATAGGATCCAACTATTATGGCCATATGTGTGTATGTGATTGAATGTGTGTAATTGTATTTTTTGTTGAATCCTCGGGGTTGACGAGGCTAGTATTTAATTTTTGTAAATTAGATATGACATTGTTTAGCCACTCTTTCTATTTTAGTTTACTTTTGATCTAGATTTCATGTACACTCCCTCGTGGAGTATAGAATCGATGGATGTAAATTAAAATATTTTTTTTCGGCTCGGATCTCCGGATGGCTCATACATGGTGTAGGAGGAGCGGACGAGATGGCGATTTGACAGGAGACATATTGAAGACAAAAGCCATAATAGTTGGAAAATTTTTATTTTTCATATTTATTGCTTATTGTTTGATATGCATGTTGTAGGCTAGAAAATTCCTCAATTTTAAATTACTAAGTGGGAGAGGGATATTTTTATAAATTTTCACGTCCTTTATTACGATTTGACATGTGATGCAAACAAACTTGCGCGTCGGCTCTGAGTGCCTTCCTCCCCATTGGATGAGTTTGTTTGTGGATCACAGGGTCGGATATGGTTCTAGAAAATTATTTAGGAGTGTGTGTACTTCCCCATTGGAAGGCACATAACCCGAGATAATTTCCTTGGTATCGAGTAATGGTGAACACTTAGATGCAAATAGGAGTATCCTCCCCATCGAAGTCACTGCTTTTATTTGTAGGGTCGAAGAGAAACCAACTACTAATTTTATTTGTCAAAAAGTTAGGTTAACAAGATAGTAAAATTAATGGGTAAAATCTTCTCTTACAAATGTAGAATTCGTATACATCCACATGATCGTGGCATACGATATTCTCAATGTTTTGAGTTGTTGGTTGATTTTAAAATTTTATTGTTTGAGGAATCAATAATTTTTTGAAATCTAAAGTTTTGATCTATGTGATTCTTAGTTTTTTTTCTAAATGACTTTCAGTCCACTTGCTATGATACTAAAGGAAAATAAACTTACTGTACATAATTATAATGATTGGAAAAAGGAATCTTGACATTGTTTTAACTACTATGGAGTACAAATATGTACTCTTCGAAGAGTGTCCTCCTAAGCCTATGAATGAGCTGGAAGTCCTTGGAGCTGAGATCGATGGGGAAACCCAGGACGATATCATTCTCCAGTCGACAGAAAGGCTTGCTCAGGCTCAGGCCATGGTTGCTCAGAAGGTTTCTACTTCTAAGTCAAAAGGCAAGAAGAAGAAGAAATAAGGTGAAGCAAAGCTGGTAGGAGGATCTCAGGGAGGAGTGAAGAAGTTGAAAGGCAAGTGCTTCACTTGTAAGCAGACTGGACACTGGAAGAAGGACAACCCCAACCGCAAGCAGAACAAAGGTATATCTTTTGGTCTAGTCATTGAAATATATTTAGCGGTGTTATCTACCGACACCTGGTGTGTAGATACGAGCCACTGATCATGTCTGTAATACTTTACATGGGTTCCAGGAAACCCGACGACTGGCTGAGGGAGAGAATACCGTATACTTGGGCGACGCCACGAAGGTGGCGGCTGTTGTAGTGGGAGATGTTTATTTATCTTTTGAGAAAAATAAAGTTTTGGTTCTTAAGAATTGCCTTTATGTACCTTTATTTAGAAAGAATTTAATTTCAGTTTCTAAATTATTTATGGATGAATATTCTATTTCTTTTAATGATAGAGTTGTTATAAAAAGGAATAGGAAGATTATCTGTTCGGGTGCATTGATAGGAAATTTATACACACTTGAACCAAAAGCTCCCACTATGCAAATATAAGTTAATAACTCATCTTCTAATTCCAATAAGAGAAAAGAACCTTCGAAGATGAACCAAACATATCTTTGGCATCTTAGGCTTGGTCATATTAACCTAAGCAGAATTCAAAGGTTGATAGCTGATGAACCTTTGGGTTCATTAGTGATGGAAGATTTCCCAACCAGCGAATCTTGCTTGGAGGGTAAAATGACCAAGAGGCCTTTTAAGGCCAAGGGGTATAGAGCCAAAGATGTGTTAGAATTGGTTCATTATGATTTGTGTGGTCCTATGTCTATCCAGGCTAGAGGTGGTTTTGAGTATTTCGTCGCTTTTATAGATGATTATTCGATATATGGATACATTTACTTGATGTGCCGCAAGTCTGAATGTTTTGACAAGTTCAAAGAATTCAAGGCTGATGTAGAGAAACGTCAAGGTAAAAGTATCAAGACACTATAATTTGATCGTGGTGGTGAGAACCTCTTGGGAGAGTTTAGGAATTACTTATCAGAGAATGGGATTCAATCCCAATTGTCTGCACTTGGCACACCCTAGCAGAATGGTGTAGCAGAGCGAAGGAATAGGACTCTTATGGAGATGGTTAGATCGATGATGAGTTATTCTGAGTTGCCATATTCGTTCTGGGGATATGCTCTAGATACGGTGGTGTACATTCTGAACTTGGTTCCATCTAAATTAGTACCTTTTACTCCCACAGAATTGTGGACTGGGCGAAAGCCTAGTCTAAGACATATTCGGATATGGGGGAGCCCAGCACATGTGCTGAAGGCAGATGGTGGTAAGTTGGAACCACGTACAGAAGTACGCATGTTCGTTGGCTATCCTAGAGGAACGAAAGGTGGTTTGTTTTATAGTCCTAGAGATCAGAGGGTGATCGTTAGCACGAACGTCAGATTTCTAGAGGAAGACTATGTGATGAACCACAAGCCCATGAGTAAGATTGTTCTGGAGGAAATAAAAGGAGAAGTCACTTCTTCAGTACCACCAGTACAAGAGGATATACCATAAGTCACTGCACCGCGTGTCACAGAGGATACACTGGTGATACCTCATCGTAGTGGGAGGGTTGTGAGACAGCCTGATAGATTCATGTTCTTGACAGAATCTTCTGATTTGGTCCCTAGGAACATGAACCTGATCCTTGGACATATGATGAGGAAATCCAAGATAAAGATGCAGTATCTTGGCGAAGTGCAATGAATGCTGAGATTGATTCTATGGATTCAAATCAGGTCTGGGAGCTAGTAGAACCACCCGATGGTATAAAAACCATTGGATGTAAGTGGATCTACAAAAGAAAGAGAGGAATAGATGGGAAGGTTGAGACCTTCAAAGAAAGGCTTGTTGCGAAGGGGTATACTCAGAAAGAGGGTGTCGATTATAAGGAGACCTTTTCGTCGGTAGCCATGCTTAAGTCCATCCGGATTCTGTTATGCATTGCAACTCATATGGATTATGAGGTGTGACAGATGGATGTCAAGACAACTTTCCTTAATGGAAGTCTTGAGGAAAACATCTATATGAAGCAACCAGAGGGATTCATTGCAAAGGGCAAAGAGCATCTTGTATGTAAGCTTAATCGGTCCATTTATGGATTGAAGCAAGCTTCGAGGTCTTGGAACATCCGCTTTGATGAGGTAATCAAGTCTTATGGATTTATTCAAAGTCCGGATGAGTCTTGTGTATACAAGAGATGTGACAGAAATGTAGTGGTATTTCTTGTACTATACGTAGATGATATTTTGTTAATTGGCAACAATTTCAAGGTGATATCGGATGTAAAGATATGGTTGTCCAAACAGTTTGATATGAAGGACTTGGGAGAAGTGGGACACATCCTTGGGATCAAGGTTATAAGGGATCGCAGGAAAAGGATGTTGTGCTTATCTCAAGCTTCATACATAGACACCATTATGGATCATTTTAGCATGCAGAACTCCAAGAAGGGTTTTCTACCTTTCAGGCATGGAGTTCCTTTATCTAAGGAGATGTGTCCTAGAACATCTGAGGAGATAGAGGAGATGAAGGTGGTTCCTTATTCTTCGACAGTAGGAAGCATCATGTATGTGATGCTATGTACGAGACCAGATATCTGCTTTGCCATGGGCATGGTCAGCAGATATCATAGTAATCCAGGACAGGGACATTGGACTACGGTAAAGCATATATTGAAGTACCTGAGAAGGACTAGGGATTATATGCTAGTTTACCAGGCAAACCAATTACTCCCTGTGGGTTATACGGATTCCGACTTTCAATCAGATAGGGATAACAGTAAGTCTACCTCAGGTTTTGTGTTTACTTTGGGAGGTGGAGCCATTGTATGGAGGAGTGTCAAGCAGAAATGCGTGGCATACTCTACCATGGAAGCTGAGTATGTGGCAGCCTCTGAGGCGGCCAATGAAGCTGTGTGGCTCATGAACTTCTTGATGGACATGGATGTGATTCTTGGTTTGCCCAGAACTATCACAATTTATTGTGATAATAGTGGTGCAGTTGCAAACTCGAGGGAACCACGAGCCCATAAGGCAAGTAAACACATAGAGCACAAGTACCACATGATACGAGAAATCGTAAAGAGAGGAGAAGTTGTTATGGCTAAGATTGCATCGGAAGATACCCTAGTAGATCCTTTCACGAAAGCCTTTCTGGTGAGAGCTTTTGATAGACATGTGGAGGGAATGAGAATCAGATGTATGGCAATAAGAGGACAACATAGTCTTTTAGTATAAGTGTGAGATTGTTGGGATGTATACTGAAAAGTCTATCTTTTATATGAACATCTTTATTTTTGAAATAAGAATCACATGATCATTGTTTGCATATTTATGGTTATTCATATTGTCTAATAAATTACATTGTAGATAACATGGTGTGTGGTGTCACACGGGAGATCATGTTAACAGTTCCTTGTAAAGTATAAGTAAAGACTCACAACCGAGATGACTTTGGACAAACCATTGGTATGGTTGTAGTGTGATTTGGTATTGGTTTGTCTTGACCATAGAATCACACTAGTGCACTTTGTGTGTATTGAGCAGGACCGACTTAGAGGTGATTCGATTTATTACTGACTACATAATCGAATCGGACCTCAGATATTATATTGTACATACTCTTAATCCCAATATAATAACAGGCACATATACTTAGTATTCATTTCTTTGATTTACGAATGGGTGAGATTTATCGATTAAATCGATAGGCTCGGTAAGTTGGGAAATGATATTATTCATATGGTGTGCCATTGATTATAGGAGGAAACCGTGTCCAATATATTAGGATGATGATGTCCCCTTGAGGAGCTCATAAGGTTCATCATGTAAACCCTGTAGGTGTACTTGGTCCGGCATGATGAAAAGGTTGAGTAGTACTACTCATGGAGTTAGATGTTGATTAATTAATGGTCAGTAAATTAATTAATCGACGGACATTCGAGATCTTAAACACGGGGTGAAAAATGTACAAATAATATATGGATCTCATATTAACTTATGGGGGTTGGTGAGGTAGATCAATGATAATCCTCTAGTGGAATGGATAATCATTAATGGATCAGACTTTATGTTGGCTTGATCCATTGGGTGGCCAAGATCCAACTCCTCATCATGGTCCCTATTGTAGCCTATTAATACCTCATGAAGCCTAGATCCAATGAAGGAAAATAAAACTCTAGATCCAAAGGTAGAGATTAAATCTCTAGATCCGATGGTTGAGATTAAATCTCTAGATCCGACGGTTGAGATTAAATCTTTAGAACCAATGTTTGAGATTAAAACAAGGCTTATCCCTAACTCTATAAAAAGGGGCTTAAGGGTTGGCATGGAGAATTAATGAGAAGCAAGGGGGATTAGGGTTGGGCAGCAAGAGGCTTGGAGTTAGGGTTTATGCTTGGGCGGCCACAAATAAGGAAAGAGTTTCCTTTCTTCTCTTCTTCCTCAAGGTGGCCGACGCCCATAATCTTTTTATAGCCCTTGGCCGGCATCCAAACCACTTGATCCTCTTCTCCTTGGCCGGTGGAAACATAGCTTAAGGTCTTCCCTTGGAGCTTTTGGCCGACAACCATCCTTCTCATCCCTTTCATTGTTGGCCGGCGGCAAGCATCTTGCTTGGTGCTTGTTAGTTGGCTAAAGGTAGGAGAAGGGCCTTGTTTCTATACTTCCTCCTGTTCGGAGCGAGCAAGGAAGGAAGATTGGTGATCTACGAGCTTCGACTTTTGGTAGATCGTCGCCCACACGACATTCAAAAGGAGGAAGGTCATACAATAGAAGATCGAGAGATATATCACTTATCTATCTTCATATGTAACATGTTTGTAATTGTTTTTCAATTATATATGCATGATATATTCTGTTTTGTGACTAATATAACTTGGACCCCGAACATAAACACAAAAGCTGGCGATCCGTACATCGTCTATTCCGTGGCTATTCGTAGAATAGAGGTTGGTTGCTTGAACAACAAGTTTGTTCAAGTGACTACTCTAATCGAATAGTACGACGATGACACGGTTGCTTGGGTAATCCCTCTTGTCAAGGATAAATTTTTTTATCCGGGGAGCTAGAAGGGATTGCCATGAATAAGCGACCGAGTTGAGGTGGAAGCGAAGTTTCCAACCTTCAGGGAGGAGGAGCACCAAGCAGCCACTGCATCCACCGGCTGTTGGATCGAAGCGGATCGCTAGAGGGGGGGGGTGAATAGCGATAGAACTTTTTCGTACGAATTCATTTCAAAACACTTATATGCAGCAGAAAGATAAATAAAAATTAAAAGAGACAAGTAGATTTTTTACTTAGTTCGTAGCCTTCAGCTACTACTCCAAGGCCCTAGTGATCCTTGATCACGCACGGAGGGCAAATCACTAATGAAATCCTCCTTGTTGGAGGTAGGAGTTAATCGGATACAAAAACCACGAAATAGACTTGAGATAGAGGGACACTCCCCCTCTTCTCATTATGATAAAAACCAAAATAAAAAGAAGAATGGAATTAAACTAAGATTATACTGATGACTCATAGATGAAAAGATGAAACCCTAGTCGTCATGTCTGCAGAGCTTCGTCGTAGGAATGTCGGAGACTCGTAGCGTACCGGAAGCACTTGGAAGCTTTTTAATTGATGAAAAACCCTAGGACAAGCCCTCCTTTTATAGCCTTTAATCCCCTCATCGAATGGGTCTTCAACCAATAGGAATTAGGCACAAAACCTCCTTAAAAAATGGTGATAGAGCTTGACTTCTCGAGGTTGATCCTTGACCATCAGTCGACTGATGGCCATCATCAATCAACTGATGGCAGCATCAGTCGAGTGCTGACCGTAGGTAGTCGACTGATGGATGGCAGTCGAGTCCTCCAAGCTGACAGTTGACTGATGCTAGCTGCAAGGCAAAGTTAGCTTAACAAAAACATTATTTTGACGGCTTTCGACCGTCCGATCTCGACCTAGACCACCTATAAGATATCTTTGGTCAGATCTACGCTTAATATCATCCCTGTAAAGAGGATACGACCTCACTTACTCTCACACACACGAGCTTTACTTCGATACTTACTGTGTCGCTTTCACTTCCGGCCTTCCACTCGATTCTTTCGGCTTCCTCCGAAATCACTCGAGTGTCACCCGACCACCACGGCTCCCTTCGGGTGTCACTAGCCTTCAGCTCCAGCTTTAGCACTTTTCTGCACACTCGATTCAGCTAGTGAGATAATGATATATCCTTGACTTTGTGTCTTTTGTCATAATCAAAATACAGGTTCAACTTAGGTGGCCCTGCACCAACACCAGGTCCTAGATCGACCACATGTACATGTGGAATCAGTGACTCAGCAACAGGTTCTCCCAGGATCCAAAGATGCCCAAGCTCCCAGACTTTCCACCTTGTCCACCATATTAGAGGTATATTTTCGTTTAAGTATGGGGGGGAGACCCTAAGGTTTATTTTGTTTTGTTTCCTAGCAGTAGTTTCATTTATTCATGCCTGAGTTGTTGTGTTTCTTTCAGTACTTAATTTTTGTTGTCTGTAAAGCTACCTCAGTAGTATTTTTGGAAGTTGCTTGCATGGTTTGTTCCCATAGGTAGCTTAACTCCATTTATCTTGTGATATTTTATTTTATTAGCTCTATTGAATGCTCTAGACTTACACTCGTTAGCTTTATTTTTGCACTTACACATGTCGAACATTCTGAAAGGGAGAATCTAGTACATACCTAGTTATGATTCACTGCAGTAGTCTAGTACTTTGGAATCCATAGGTGACTCTAGGTTTAACATTTTAGTTACTGGAGATGCTCAGATTGTGTAAGCCCATTTGGAAAAATCAAAATCCCAGTGAGCCGAAAAATAAAAGAGAGAGAAGAAAAAAAAGAGAAATAAAAGAAAAAGAGAAAAAGAAATAAAAAAAAAAGAAGAAAGAAAAGATTATGAGGGATAAAAAACAGTTGTCGTGGGTGGAAATGACTAGGTGCCCCTTTGAGACTGAGTTAGGTTACTGGGGAAACACCTATCAATTTCTCTCAATACCGAGCACGCCTTTGAGACTTTATGCTAGATCTAGGGAACGACCCTCACTTTGGGCAGGTAAGTGCCTAAGAGCCGAAAACCTTAGGAAAGCTATGGAGTGACGACTTAACTCACCATGGAACGGGCATCCCCTAAGAATGGTTCGCTTAACACGAGCACGGGGTGCTAACTTAGTGAACTTCTAGAACATATTTGTTTTGCTTTGATTGAAAATAACACCTCATAAATTTAGTTAAGATGCTAATTATGAAACAATATCTTTTTAAAATTTCATGGCACTAAGGTTTTCTTGAGGACAAGCAAAGATTTAAGTCTGGGGGAAGTGATGTGAGCAAAACATATAGGGTTTTAGGAGTAGTTTTCACTCACATCTCATTACATTTTATGTTAGTTTAATGCATATGTTACTCTATTTTTGCACACATTTCCTATTTTCTAGTTCAGAGGTCAGCTCGTTGTACTTTTGTGTGCAGGTTAGCTTTTCGGGTGAAAAAGATGAGTTTTCGGAGCAAAAGAAGGACATTTCGCAGCTAGATGTAGAGTGAGACACGGTCAGGGCGTGTGGATTCACACGACCGTGTCCAATGGGTGAGATCATCACCCTAGGTTTGCACACGGCCTGGGTGTGTGGAAACACACGGTTGTGTGGCGGCCCGACATATTTGCACGACTAGGGCTTTTTTCGGATTTTGCAGCGGTCCGAGGTGATGTCTATATAAGGATGGCTCCGTCCAAACCCTAGGGGGGAGGAACGATGGCTAGGACGGCACGCCGAAGCCCTAAAAAGCTTTGGTAACTCGCAATGGGGAGGAGGAACGCTGCAGGAGGTCCACGCCTTGCACTTCAATGCCAGAGAGAAGACCATGAAAGCATTGTAATTCTTTGTTCATGCATTTTATTCTTTATGTATTCGAACTTAGACATGCTTTTTGATTCTTTCTTCATAAACATGGAGTAGTACTTTCGATTCTAGGATTAGGGAGTAGCTTGTGTACACATACAATATTGGTTCATGTTAAATTCTGCCTATGAGTGATTTGACAATTGGTAGTTGCTCTTTACTATATCTATGCATGTTTGGCTTTCTATCTGCTGTGCTTAGGCGATACGAGAGGTGACAACCCTCGCAATCTAAAATTTAGGGGATTTTATATAAGGAACCTAGGGGTAAACCTGATCTCCTGTAACTGCGGGTAGAAGGGTGTGGTGGAATCGGAAACGGTTCACCGTAGGGATTGATTTGATATCCTTGTACCGTCTATCCCATCCTTTTAGGTGGAGAGAGCTTCCGGTAGATGCGGCGGCTCTGTGGGAGAGTGTATGATGTCTCTTCCACAAAATCGTAGCTAAATATCTAGACAATGCCAATTGACAACATTGTTCTGTGATACACAAGCGAAATCGAAGTCAAAGAATCACCTTTGAAGACCTCAGCACACTCTTTTCCTCCTCCGTGTGACACCGTACAGAGTAGAGTACACCGATAGCCCTCACCAACCGAAACCTCTTAGAGTCACATTTGAACAATTACAACCACTGAGTATATTGGTATTCAAATCCTAGTCCCTATGGGATCGATAATCTTTATTACTTGACGACATCCATGCACTTATGGGCGTTGAGCGCGAGAACGCGCTTTGAGTCCTCGACGGTCTCCGTCGCGAGATTTGAGGTCGCATTCGTGCGCATCAATAATCAACGACACACCATGTAAATAATATCATTTCCCAACTTACCGAGCCTATCGATTTAATCTATAAATCTCGCCCATTGGTAAATCAAAGAAATAAATACTAAGTACATGTGCCCGTTATTATATCGGGATTAAGAGCATGTACACCATAATATTCGAGGCCCGATTCAATTATGTAGTCAGCAATAAATTGAATCACCTCTAAGTCGGTCCTGCTCAATACACACAAAGTGTACTAGTGTAATTCTATGGTCAAGACAAACCAATACCAAATTACTCTACAACCATACCAATGGTTTGTCCAAAACCATCTCGGTTGTGAGCCTCTACTTATACTCTACAAGGAACTGATAACATGATCTTCCGTGTGACACCACACACCATGTTATCTACAATGTAATGTATCAGACAATATGCATAACCATAAATAAGCAAACAATGATCATGTGATTCTTATTTCAAAAATAAAGATGTTCATACAAATGATAGATTTTTCAGTACACATCCCAACAATCTCCCACTTATACTAAAAGACTATGTTGTCCTCATACTGCCATACATCTGATTCCCATTCCTTCCACATGCCTATCAAAAGATCTCGCTGGAAGGACCTTTGTGAAAGGATTTGCCAGGTTATCCTCTATGCAATCTTGACTATAGCAACTTCTCCTCGCTTTACGATCTCTCGTATCAAGTGGTACTTGCGCTCTATGTGTTTACTTGCCTTATGAGCTCATGGTTCCTTCGAGTTTGCTACTCCACCACTGTTATCACAATAAATTGTGATAGTTCTGGGCAAACCAAGAATCACATCCAAGTTCATCAAGAAGTTACTGAGCCATACAGTTTTTTTGGCTACCTCAGAGGCTGCCACATACTCAGCTTCCATGGTGGAGTCCATCACGCATTTTTGCTTGACACTCCACCATACAATGACTCCACCTCCCAAAGTAAACACAAAACCCAAGGTATACTTACTGTTATCCCTATATGATTAGAAGTCAAAATCTATGTAACCCACAAGGAGTAATTGATTTGCCTGGTATACCAGCATAGAATCCCTAGTCCTTCTCAGGTACTTCAATATATGCTTTACCGTAGTCCAATGTTCCTATCCCGAATTACTTTGATATCTACTAACCATGCCCACGACAAAGCAGATATCTGACCTCGTACATAACATAGCATACATGAGGCTTCCTACCGCCGAAGCATAAGGAACCGCCTTCATCTCCTCTATCTCCTTTGATGTTCTAGGACACATCTCTTTAGATAAAGGTACTCTATGCCTAAAAGGTAGAAAATCTTTCTTGGAGTTCTGCATGCTAAAATGAGCCAAAATGGTGTCTATGTATGAAGCTTGAGATAAGCAAAACATCCTTTTCTTGCGATCCCTTATAACCTTGATCCCAAGGATGTGTCCCACTTCTCCCAAGTCCTTCAAATCAAACTTTTTGGACAACCATACCCTTACGTCTGATAACACCTTGACATTGTTGCTAATTAACAAAATATCATCTATGTATAGTACAAGAAATATCACTATGTTTCCGTCACATCTCTTGTATACACAAGATTCATTCGGACTTTGAATAAATCCATAAGACTGGATTACCTCATCAAAGCGGATGTTCAAAGATCTCGAAGCTTGCTTCAATCCATAAATGGACCTATTAAGCTTGCACACAAGATGCTCTTTGCCCTTTGCAATGAATCCCTCTGGTTGCTCCATATAGATGTTTTCCTCAAGACTTCCATTAAGAAAACCTGTCTTGACATCCATCTTCCACACCTCATAATCCATATGACCAGCAATACATAAGAGAATCTGAATAGACTTAAGCATGGCTACCAGCGAAAATATCTCCTCATAATTGATGACCACTTTCTGAGTATACCCTTTCGCAACAAGCCTTGCTTTGAAGGTCTCAACCTTCCCGTCTATTCCTCTCTTTCTTTTGTAGATCAACTTGCATCCAATGGTTTTTACACCAATGGGTGGTTCTACTAGCTCCTAGACCTAATTTAAATCCATATATTCTATCTCAGAATTCATTGGACTTTGCCAAGATACCGCATCTTTATCTTGGATTTGTAGGGATGTATACTGAAAAGTCTATCTTTTGTATGAACATCTTTATTTTGGAATAAGAATAACATGATCATTGTTTTCATATTTTTATGGTTATGCAATATTGTCTAATACATTACATTATAGATAACATGGTGTGTGGTGTCACACGGGAGATCATGTTATCGACTCCTTGTAAAGTATAAGTAAAGGCTCACAACCGAGATGACTTTGGACAAACCATCGGAATGGTTGTAGTGTGATTTGGTATTGGTTTATCTTGACCATAGAATCACACTAGTGCACTTTGTGTGTATTGAGCAGGACCGACTTAGAGGTGATTCGATTTATTGCTGACTACATAATCGAATCGGACCTCAGGTATTATTTAGTACATGCTCTTAATCCCGATATAATAACGGGCACATATACTTAGTACTCATATCTTTGATTTACCAATGGGCAAGATTTATAGATTAAATCGATAGACTCGGTAAGTTGGAATTTGATATTATTTATATGGTGTGTCGTTGATTATAGGAGGAAACCGTGTCCTATATATTAGGATGATGATGTCCTCTTGAGGAGCTCATAAGGTTCATCATGTAAACCCTGCAGGTGGACTTAGTCCGGCATGATGAAAAGGTTGAGTGGTACTACTCAAGGAGTTAGATGTTGATTAATTAATGGTCAGTAAATTAATTAATCGACGGACATTCGAGATCTTAAACATGGGGAGAAAATGTACAAATAATATATGGAGCCCATATTATCATATGGGGGTTGGTGAGGTAGATAAATGATGAACCTTTAGTTGATTGGATCATCATTAGTGGATCGGACTTTATGTGGACTTGATCCATGGGTGGCCAAGACCCAACTCCTCCTAATGGTCCCTAATGTAGCCTATTAACACCTCATGATGCTTAGATCCATTGGTAGAGATTAAATCTCTAAGAACCGACAGTTGAGATTAAATCTATAGATCCGACGGTTGAGATTAAATCCCTAGAACCATTGGAGGAGATTAATTCATGACTTATCCCTAACTCTATAAAAGGATGGCCAAGGGATTTGGCGTGAACTACATGATAGGAGAGCTAGGGTTTGGGCGGCAAGAAGGAATCCTATTTGAGATAGGATTAGGATTAGGGTTTGGAGGCACGGGTGGCACCAAATAAGGAAGGTTCTTTCTCTCTTCTTCTTCCTCTTTTGGCCAACGTCCAGCACCCTTCCCAGCTCTTTTCCAGCTTTGGCTGGCACCCAAAAGCTTCCTTTTCCCCCTCCTTAGGTGGTGGAAACAAGATATAGGGCTTCCCTTGGTGTCTTGGTTGTTTTCCACCATCTTCTCCTTCATCTAGTTGGCCGGCGGCAAGGATAAGTTTGGTTCCTTGTTGGTTGTTTCTAGTGAGGAGAAAAACCTTGTTTCTATTCTTCCTCTTGCTTTGGAAGAGCAAGGAAGGAAGATTTGGCATCTAGGAGCTTCAACTTTTGGTGGATCGTCGCCCACACGACGTCCAAAAGGAGGAAGGTCATACATTAGAAGATCGAGAGGTATACCTATTCTACTTTCTTCTTTTGTTTGTTGCTTGTTTTTGTTTTTCAATTATAAGCATGTTATAAATCTGTAAAAGGATAAATAATACTTTGATCCCGAGCATAAATACAAAAACCGGCGATCTGGACATCGTCTATTCCGCGGCTACTCGTAGAATAGAGGATGGTCGCTTGAACAACTAGTTTGTTCAAGTGACATCTCTAAACGAATAGCACGACGATGACTTGGTTGCTTTGGCAATCCCTTTTGTCTAGGATTAATTTTTTTTTAATCTGGGGATATCGAAGGGATCGCCATGGACAAGCTACCGAGGTGAAGTGGGAAGCGAAGTTTCCCCTCATAGACTCGATAAGCAAAACCCTACAATTGGTATCAGAGCTTCCGGGCAAAACCTACAATTGGTATCAGAGCCTATGTTTCTGGTTTTGTGTGTTTAGGATTCGGTTAATTTTTATGCACTTTTTCATATATTATATGTGTCGGATAATAGTAGGATATGCGTAGTTTAACTCTTTGGTTGCAGGCATAAGATCCGACTATTATGGTCATATGTGTGTATGTGATTGTATGTGTGTAAATATTTATTTTGTTGAATCGTCGGGGTTGACAAGGCTAGTATTTAGTTTTTGGTAAATTAAATACGACATTGTTTAGCCGCTCTTTATTTTATTTTACTTTCGATCTAGATTTCATGTACACTCCCTCGTGGAGTATAGGATTGATGGATGTAAATTAAAATAGGTTTTAGTCTCAGCTCGGATCTCCGGATGGCTCGTACATGGCGTAGGAGGAGCGGACGAGATGGCGATGCGACGGGAGTCATATTGAAGACAAAAGGCATAATAGTTGAAAAATAATTTATTTTTCATATTTATTGCTCTTTGTTTGATATGCATGTCGTAGGCTAGGAAAATTCCTCAATTTCAAATTACTAAGTGGGAGAGGGATATTTTTATAAATTCCCATGGCCTCCATTATGATTTTACAAGTGATGCAAACAAACTTGCGCGTCGACTCTGAGTGCCTTCCTTGCCATCGAATGGGTTTGTTTGCGGATCACAAGGTCGAATGTGGTTATAGGAAATTATTAAGGAGCGTGTGTACTTGCCCATCGTAAGGCACATAACCTGAGATAATTACCTTGGTACCGAGTAATGGTGAATACTTAGATACAAATATAAGTATCCTCCCCTTCGGAGTCATTGCTTTTATTTGTAGGGCCGAAGAGAAACCAAATATTAATTTTACTTGTCAAAAAGTTAGGTTGACAAGATAGTAAAATTAATGGGTAAAACCTCCTCTTACAAATGTAGAATTCGTATACGTCCACACTATCGTGGCATACAATATTCTCGTATTTTAAGGTGTTGGTTGATTTTAAAATTTATTGTTTGAGGAATCAATAATTTTTTGAAATCTACAGTAATGATCTATGTGATTCTTAGGATTTTCAAAAATAACTTTCAGTCCACTTACTATGATACTAAAGGAAATAAACTTACTGTACCCAATTAATGTTGATTGGAAAAGAATCTAGATATTGTCTTATCTGCTAAGGAGTACAAGTATGCACTCTTCGAAGAGTGTCCTCAAGCCATGGTTGCTCAAAAAGGTTTCTACTTCTAAGCCGAAAGGCAAGAAGAAGAAGAAACAAGGTGGTGCAATGGTGGTGGGAGGATCTCAGGGAGGAGTGATGAAGCCGAAAGGCAAGTGCTTCACTTGTAAGCAGGCTGGACACTAGAAGAAGGGTTGTCCCAATCCAAAGTAGAACAAAGATATATCCTTTGGACCAGTCGTTGAAACATGGTTAGCGGTGTTATCTACCGGCACCTGGTGTGTAGATACGGGAGCCACTAATCATGTCTGCAATACTTTGCAGGGGTTCTAGGAAACCCGACGACAAGCTAAAGGGGAGATTACCATTTACTTGGGCAATGCCATGAAAGTGGCGGCTAATGCAGTGGGAGAAGTTTTATTTTTCTCTTCAAGATAATAAACTTTTTGGTTCTTAAGAATTGCCTTTATGTAACTTTATTTAGAAAGAATTTAATTTAGGTTTCTAAATTGTTTATGGATGAATATTCTATTTCTTTTAATGACAGAGTTGTTATAAGAAGGAATAGGGACATTATCTATTCGGGTGCATTGATAGGAAATTTATACACACTTGAACCAAAACCTCCCACAATGCAAATTGAAGTTAATAACTCATCTTCTAATTCCAATAAGAGAAAAGAACCTTCGAAGATGAACCAAACATATCTTTGGCATCGTAGGCTTGGTCACATTAACCTAAGCAGAATTCAAAGGTTGATAGCTGATGGACCTTTGGGCTCATTAGTGGTGGAGGATCTCCCAACCTGTGAATCTTGCTTAGAGGGTAAGATGACCAAGAGGCCTTTTAAGGCCAAGGGGTATAGAGCCAAAGATGTGTTAGAATTGGTTCATTCTGATTTGTGTGGTCCTATGTCTATGTAGGCTAGAGGTGGTTTTGAATATTTCTTCTCTTTTATAGATGATTACACAAGATATAGATACATTTACCTGATGCACCATAAGTCTGAATGCTTTGACAAGTTCAAAGAATTCAAGGCTGATGTGGAGAAACGTCAAAGTAAAAGTATCAAGACACTACGATTTGATCATGGTGGCGAGTATCTCTTGGGAGAGTTTAGGAACTACTTATCAGAGGTTGGGATTCAATCCCAATTGACTGCACGTGGCACACCCCAGCAGAATGGTGTAGTAGAGCGAAGGAATAGGACACTTATGGAGATGGTTAGATCGATGATGAGTTATTCTGACTTGCCAGATTCATTCTGCGGATATGCTCTAGATATGGCGGTATACCTTTTGAACTTGGTTCCATCTAAATCAGTGCCTTCTACTCCCACAGAGTTGTGGACTGGGCAAAAGCCTAGTCTAAGACATATTCGGATATGCGGGAGTCCAACACATGTGCTGAAGGCAGATACTGGTAAGTTGGAACCTAGTACAGAAGTACGCATGTTCGTTGGCTATCCAAGGGGAATGAAGGGTGGATTGTTTTATAGTCCTAGAGATCAGAGGGTGATCGTTAGCACGAACGCCATATTTCTAGAGGAAGACTATGTGATGAGCCACAAGCCCAAGAGTAAAATTGTTCTGGAGGAGTTAAAAGGGGAAGTCACTTCTTTAGTACCACCGGTACAAGAGGATATACCACATGTCACTGCACCGTGTGTCACAGAGGATACACAAGTGATACCTCATCGTAGTGGGAGGGTTGTGAGATAGCCTGATAGATTCATGTTCTTGGGAGAATCTTCTAATTTGGTCCCTGGCGAACATGAACCTGATCCTTGGACATATGACGAGGCAATCCAAGATAAAGATGTAGTATCTTGGCAAAGTGCAATGAATGCTGAGATTGAATCTATGGATTCAAATCAGGTTTGGGAGCTAGTAGAACCTCCCGATGGTGTAAAAACCATTGGATGCAAGTGGATCTACAAGAGAAAGAGAGGAATAGATGGGAAGGTTGAGACCTTCAAAGCGAGGCTTGTTGCGAAGGGGTATACTCAAAAAGAGGGTATCGATTATGAAGAGACCTTTTCGCCGGTAGCCATGCTTAAGTCTATCTGGATTCTCTTATGCATTGCAGCTCATATGGATTATGAGGTGTGGAAGATGGATGTCAAGACAGCTTTCCTTAATGGAAGTCTTGAGGAAAACATCTACATGAAGCAACCAGAGGGATTCATTGCTAAGGGCAAAGAGCATCTTGTATGTAAGCTTAATCGGTCCATTTATGGATTGAAACAAGCTTCGAGGTCTTGGAACATCCGGTTTGATGAGGTGATCCAGTCTTATTTATTTATTCAAAGTTTGGATGAGTCTTGTGTATACAAGAGATTTGACGGAAACGTAGTGGTATTTCTTGTACTATACGTAGATGACATTTTGTTGATTGGCAACAATATCAAGGTGTTATCGGACGTAAGGGTATGGTTGTCCAAATAGTTTGAGTATGTGGCGGCCTCTGAGGCGGCCAATGAAGTTGTATGGCTCAGAAACTTCCTGATGGACTTGGATGTGATTCCTGGTTTGCCCAGAACTATCACAATTTATTATGATAATAGTGGTGCAGTTGCAAACTCGAAGGAACCACGAGCCCATAAGGCTAGTAAACACATAGAGCGCAAGTACCATCTGATACGAGAAATCGTAAAGAGAGGAGAAGTTGCTGTGGCCAAGATTGCATCGGAGGATAACTTGGCAGATCCTTTCACTAAGGCCCTTTCGGCGAGAACTTTTGATAGGCATGTGGAGGGAATGGGGATCAGATGTATGCCACTTTTAGGACAGCATAGTATTTTAGTATAAGTGGGAGATTGTAGGGATGTATACTGAAAAGTCTATCTTTTGTATGGACATCTTTATTTTGGAATAATAATCACATGATCATTGTTTGCATATTTTTATTGTTATGCAATATTGTCTAATACATTACATTGTAGATAACATGGTGTGTGGTGTCACACGGGAGATCATGTTATCGGCTCCTTGTAAAGTATAAGTAAAGGCTCACAACCGAGATGACTTTGGACAAACCATCGGAATGGTTGTAGTGTGATTTGGTATTGGTTTGTCTTGACTATAGAATCACACTAGTGCACTTTGTGTGTATTGAGTAGGACCGACTTAGAGGTGATTCAATTTATTGCTGACTACATAATCGAATTGGACCTCAGATATTATTTAGTACATGCTCTTAATCCCGATATAATAACGGGCACATATACTTAGTACTCATCTCTTTGATTTACCAATGGGCGAGATTTATAGATTAAATCGATAGACTCGGTAAGTTGAGAGATGATATTATTTATATGGTGTGCTGTTGATTATAGGAGGAAACCGTGTCTTATATATTAGGATGATGATGTCCTCTTGAGGAGCTCATAAGGTTCATCATGTAAACCCTGCAGGTGGACTTGGTCCGACATGTTGAAAAGGTTGAGTGGTACTACTCAAGGAGTTAGATGTTGATTAATTAATGGTCGGTAAATTAATTAATCGATGGACATTCGAGATCTTAAACATGGGGAGAAAATGTACAAATAATATATGGAGCCCATATTATCATATGGGGGTTGGTGAGGTAGATCAATGATGAACCTTTAGTGGATTGGATCATCATTAGTGGATCGGACTTTATGTGGGCTTAATCCATCGGTGGCCAAGACCCAACTCCTCCTCATGGTCCCTAATGTATCCTATTAACACCTCATGATGCTTAGATCCAAAGGATAGAAACAAAACTCAAAGATCCATTGGTAGAGATTAAATCTCTAAGAACCGACGATTGAGATTAAATCTCTAGATCCGACGGTTGAGATTAAATCCCTAGAACCAATGGAGGAGATTAATACATGACTTATCCCTAACTCTATAAAAGGATGGCAAAGGGATTTGGCATGAACAACATGATAGGAGAGCTAGGGTTTGGGCGGCAAGAAGGAATCCTATTTGAGATAGGATTAGGATTAGTGTTTGGAGGCAAGGGTGGTACCAAATAAGGAAGGTTCTTTCTCTCTTCTTCTTCCTCTTTTGGCCAATGTCCAACACCGTTCCCAGCTCTTTTCCTGCCTTGGACAGCACCCAAAAGCTTCCTTTTCCCTCTCCTTAGGTGGTGGAAACAAGATATAGGGCTTCCCTTGGTGTCTTGGTTGTTTTCCACCATCTTCTCCTTCATCTAGTTGGCCGGCGGCAAGGATAAGTTTGGTTCCTTGTTGGTTGTTTCTAGTGAGGAGAAAAACCTTGTTTCTATTCTTCCTCTTGCTTTGGAAGAGCAAGGAAGGAAGATTTGGCATCTAGAAGCTTCGACTTTTGGTGGATCGTCGCCCACACGATGTCCAAAAGGAGGAAGGTCATACATTAGAAGATCGAGAGGTATACCTATTCTACTTTCTTCTTTTGTTTGTTGCTTGTTTTTGTTTTTCAATTATAAGCATGTTATAAATCTGTAAATGACTAAATAATACTTGGATCCCGAGCATAAACACAAAAACCGGCGATCCGGACATCGTCTATTCCACAGCTACTCGTAGAATAGAGGATGGTCGCTTGAACAACTAGTTTGTTCAAGTGACCTCTCTAAACGAATAGCACGACGATGACTTGGTTGCTTTGGCAATCTCTTTTGTCTAGGATTATTTTTTTTTTAATCCGGGGACATCGAAGGGATCGCCATGGACATGATACCGAGGTGAAGTGGGAAGTGAAGTTTCCCCTCACGGACTCGATAAGCAAAACCCTACAATTGGTATCAGAGCTTCCGAGAAAAACCTACAGGATTGCCTCGTCATATGTCCAGGGATCAGGTTCATGTTCGCCAGGGACCAAATTAGAAGATTCTCCCAAGAACATAAATCTATTAGGCTATCTAACAACCCTCCCACTATGACCAGGTATCACCTGTGTATCTTCTTTAACATGTGATGCAGTCACTTGTGGTATATCCTTTTGTACCGGTGGTACTGAAGTAATGAATTCCTCTCTCGATTCCTCCAGAACAATCTTACTCATGGGATTGTGGTTCATCACATAGTCTTCCTCTAAAAATCTGGCGTTCATGTTAACTATCACCCTCTGATCTCTAGGACTATAGAATAACCTTTCGTTCCTCTAGGATAGCCTACAAACATACACACTTCTGTACGAGGTTCCAACTTACCAGCATCTGCTTTCATCACATGTGCTAGACTCCCCTAAATTTGAATATGTCTCAGACTAGGCTTTCACCCAGTCTACAATTCTTTGGGAGTAAAAGGAACTGATGTAATGGTACCAAGTTTAGAATATACACTGCCGTATCCAGAGCATACCCCCAGAACGAATCTGGCAACTCAGAATAACTCATCATCGATCTAACCATCTCCATAAGAGTCCTATTCCTTCGCTCTGCTACACCATTCTGCTGGGGTGTGCCAGGTGTAGACAATTGAGATTGAATCCCAGCCTCTGATAAGTAATTCCTAAACTCTCCCAAGAGGTACTCACCACCACGATCAGATCGTAGTGTCTTGATACTTTTACCTTGACGTTTCTCCACATCAGCCTTGAATTTTTTGAACCTGTCAAAGTATTCAGACTTGCAACGCATCAAGTAAATGTATACATATCTTGAATAATTGTCTATAAAAGAGATGAAATATTCAAAACCACCTCTAGCGTGGATAGACATAGGACCACACAAATCAGAATGAACCAATTCCAACACATCTTTGGCTCTATACCCCTTGGCCTTAAAAGGCCTCTTGGTTATTTTACCTTCCAAGCAAGATTCGCAGGTTGGGAAATCTTCCACCACTAATGAATCCAGAGGTCCATCACCTATCAACCTTTGAATTCTACTTAGGATAATATGACCTAACCTTAGATGCCAAAGATATGTTTGGTTCATTTTCAAAGGTTCTTTTCTCTTATTAGATTTAGAAGATGAGTTATTTACTTCTACTTGCATCGTGGGAGCTTTTGGTTCAAGGGTATATAAATTGCCTACCAATGCACCAGAAAAGATAATCTCCCTATTCCTTTTTATAACAACTCTGTCATTAAAAGAAATAGAATATCCTGTTGGTGCAATCGGCCCAGGTCACGATTGACCGGACTCGAGTTTGACTCGAGCGATGTTTTTATGTTTGACATGAAGGTTTGACATTGATGTTTGACATTGATGTCTGATAATGTTTTGGGGAGATTGTTGGTGCAATTGACCTGGGATATGATTGACCAGACTCAAGTTTGACTCGAGGGGGATTTTGATGGTTGACTAGAGTTGACCATGGCAAGGAAAAGTCCAAGCATGGGTCTTGGCATGGAAAGTCCAACATGGGTTAGCATGGGAAAGTCTGTGTCTTGAGTACTTGGTATGCAAAGTCCAAGCATGGATCTTAGCAAGGAAAAGTCCAACATGGGTGGCAGTTGAGAAGTCCAAGGGGTTTGATATTGGCGGCATAAAGTCCAAGCGGGAGTCTTGGCAGCATAAGTCCAATGGTTGGCGGCGTAAAGTCCAAGCAAAGTCTTGACACCGTAAGTCCAATGTGCCTTGGCGGTGTAGACACCGTTAGCATGACATAGCCGAAGGAAGCACCTGAAGGTTAGCGTATGGATGAACAAGTCATGGATGACTTGGAGAGATCCGATAGGTGCGAGGCTGATGGAGGTGGGTAGAAGGCTTAGGTCTAGGCTACGGGTTGTCTAGCAAGTATGAGGGAACCATACTTGGGTTAAAATCTCATGTTTGAAGTTAAAATCGCATGTTTGAGGTGTATTAGTCGACTGGTTCCATGTGGCACTCGACTGCATGAGTCAACTAGGGTTTGACTGCAGGGAGTGCCCTAGCAGTCGACTGCCAGAGGTGGGCAGTCGACTGTTAGACCTATCAATCGACTGATTGTGTGATCAGTCGACTGGTGCTCAGTATTTTGGGCACAGAATGGAGTCTGACTTGACTGCTGGGGTTAGCAGTCGAGTGAAGGCTCGATAAGTTGACTGATGGACATGATCAGTCAATTGATGTCATATCCGTTGGATTTTTCCAGCGTGGATCACACCATTGTCTCACTACAATAGTGTCATTAGTCGACTGATGGTCCTGAGCAGTCAACTGATAGGCGATTTCCATCCCAGGCAGTAGCTTTAAATGGAGTTCGTGGAGGAGGAAATCACAACCGATTCTTGAGTTACTTTGGGGCGATTTGTTGCTGCAAATCAGGGTCTCCAAGGCTATTCTTCAAGAAACCAAAAGCAAGAAATCCAAATGCAATTGTAAAGTGTTTTTCCTTTACTTATAGTGCATTTCCTTATTGTAATTGCTTATATTTATTTCTTACTATTGTAAGATCATTTGTACAAGGTTTCTCCACCTTCGACTTGTGTCGAGAAGGAGTTATTTGTTATTAGCGATTGCGTGTGCATCACTAGAGCTCTTTAGAGCTCGATTCGTGGAGTAGGAACTATTCGGTTTCGAACCACGTTACACACTTGTGTATTGGTGTATTTGTTTTTGTCTTCGCTTTCGTTATTACTATTATTTCTATTTCCGCTGCGCTAACGAGATTTATAGATGAACACAGAATGAATTCCATCGACATATTGAAATGAGCTATTCACCCCCTCTCTAGCGGTCAACGAATCCTCTACAATTGGTATCAGAGCTCGGGGCTCTTCTACGGACTAACCGTCGGGAGCAAAAGACACTAGAGGGAAGATGGAATTCCAAGACAAGCTTGGATGGGACATCAACACTCCACCACCTTACGACCGAGAAGATTTTCCGCTGTGGAGAGGAAGAATGGAGACATTCTTGATGATGGACATAGAGGATTGGTTCATCCTCATAGAAGGCTTTGAACCTCCTAGGGATAAGAAGGGAGAAGTTCTAAAGTTGATGAAATGGATCCAAGAGAAACGACTAAAATTCAAGACCGAAGCCAAGGAAACAAAACTTTTAGAAGATTTGATACCTAATGATGTTTTGTCTAGGCTAGGTGAATATCTAGACGCCAAGGAGCTATGGGAAAAATTAGCAAAATTCCTTGAAGAGCCTCACTTAATTCAAGAAGAAAAGGAAGAGAAGGAACAGAGCTCATCCTCACAAGCAAGTGAGGATTCGAAAGTTAATAGGGAGTCAACCTCTGAATCGGTGGAAGAAGAGGAAGAATTGGAGGAGACCTCCACCTCTAGGATTGAGGGGGAGGAGATTAGGGCATCCTCAACACCAGAACAACAAGAAGAAGCATTTACATCCGGTCGAGAGGAAGAGCAAGCTCAAGAGATCCTCACCACCACCCTAGGTAACTCAAACATATATGTTAATAATAAAATGCATATAATATGTTTTGAGTGTAGGGAATGTGGGCATTACAAGAGTAAGTGCCCAAAGAAGGTCAAGAAGACCCACCAGCACCAAAGATCAAGGATGTTGGTCCCCCAACAATCAAAAGCAAGGAGCAAGTGATTTGCTTCAAATGATGACTACCGGGTCATTACCGGAGTCAATGCCCAAAGGAGGAGAAAAAGGCTAAAAAGGGAGAATCACATGTAGGGGGAGCTAAGGCTAACCCTAAGGTACATTTTAGTAATGCTCCTTCTAATTTAAATGTCAAAAAGCATACTAGGAATTTCAATTCTCTTGCAATTTATCATGACAAGCATGCTAGGAATAACAAATACTTTTGTTTAAGAGCTAAAAATCTCCACATTTCAAATAAGGAGAAATTTGGGACTAACGTCCCTAGAAAGACCTTACCTAGTGAATCCATCAAGAAAATAGAAGACCACCTAGGTTTTAATCCCAAATGGACTAGGCATATGCCTAGAAAGAACAATGCCCAAAGATTAAATCAAAATTCTAAAATTGGACAATTAGAGTTGGAAAATCAAGCATTGAGGTCAAGGCTTGAGGAACTTGAAAAGACCCTTGCAAAAATGACAAATCAAGTGCAAAGGTCAAATGGTCAAACTCTAGGGTCTAGAATTCAAAGCCAAAACCTAGGGCCTAAGAGACAAGGTCCCACCAAGGGCAAGAAAGGGTTGGGTCACAAACCTAAGCCTAAGGTGACTTATCATAATGTTCCATTTGATTATGGAAATAAACCTAGGTTTAGGAAGACTAAGGTCAATAGTAAAGTCATCCCTAAGGTTGACCAAGGTAGGTGCTTAGTGGCCAAGGTTTCCATGAAACCTAGGAAGACCACTAAGAAGGTTACTAGGGAGGCAATTCCTAATTTTAACCTAGGCAAGACCATAATGACCAAGGCTAACAAGCCTAAAAGGGTCATTAGGAGGGTATCTAGGGAGGTCATCCCTAAGGAATACCTAATAAACCCTAGGAGCTCAAATAGGTTTTGGGTTCTTAAGAGCGTGATCGATTCACACTAGATGGGTTTAGGTGTGCCAACTTTAAATGGATGGGTAGTTAACCTAACCATGGTAAAAGTGGCACTTTAGGTCATTTTCAAGGTTGTAGGTATCTTGGAAATAAGTTTGATCTTATGATCCTAAAAGATTTTAGGATGTGCCAATACATTATTGGAATTATGAAAAATCAATTAAATTGCCACAATTTAGGTTTAGAGGTCTTGGTGTGTCATTTTGGGTTTTTGGCACACTTTGAAAAATTTAGGTAATATGGAAAAATATACTTAATTATATCAAATGGAAATTAATATTAAAATTTGGGTATTATTTTACCTATACATTTTATTTGCCATGCTTTGTTTGCCATATAACATGTCATGACATCATATCTATTGTTTAATCATTTAATATGTCATTATCATGTTTAGGATTAAGGTTTAATGTCATGTGTTTTTAGATTATATCAGATGCCATGACATCATGATCATTGGCCATGCATTATTTATGTTATCTTTTATGCCATGATCATTCATGCATTTAATTTGATTAAAATTGACTCAAGGACAATGGCATGACTTGAAGTCCCATTTATAAGGGAATCAAGTAGGGTTGCCTTAGAAAAAAGCATGAAACCCTAGATTAGGATGAACAAAACCCATATCTCACATCACATTGACTTATGTGTGTTTTATACACCCTAGATATATGTGAGATGCTAGGATATGAGTTAAGTTCAAGGTGCATAGTTTTTGTATCTAGATGAACTAAAACTCATCTTATCAAATTGGTGGATCATTGAGAAAGCTTGTGTACAAGTCATGTACAATGAGCCCAAGGAACATGATCCAATATAGGTTTTCAAAAATATTTTAAAATCATTTTAGAAAACGTTGGTGAAGTCTATCTTTTGATAGCAATCACCATTGATGAAATTGATACAAAGTGAGCTAAAACATTGAAGTTTTTCTTCACTTTTGAACTTTGTATCAATTTCGATATTTTAAGGGTAAAATATTTTTATAACATTTTTCACCCATTGTATTGGTCATAAGTATTATACATATGAAGTTTCATAATATTTTTAATTATGTATAATTATTTATGAATTTCCAAATTTCATTTAAATAGCAAATTACGATATTTGATTATCAGTTTATCGTGGTGGCGATCATTGGAAAAACAAGGTTGTTTAGCCCATTTTCAGCTACGGTAAAGTTCTCTAATCACTCCTAACCCTAGGATATGCTTTAGGAAGCATTATAAAGGGTGAACATCCATTTGATATGGATTAGGAGAGTTGTTAGGGTGATGTATCAAATTTAAGGTATAGGAAAGTTCAATGTTAAACTTTGAACCTTATTTTTGATGGTTTTGAGTTCCTATTAGCTTAGGGACTTCCCAAGGACATTGTTGGTGCAATGGTCAAGAGGGAGCAAGCCTTTAGGGGGAGGTATCCATCATGGGATGATGGATGGTATTTTTCCTCATGAGGGAGAAAATGGGAATTTTTGAGATACCCAATTTGGAAATTGGGAGAGTGTATAGGATTGTCTCTCTTGAGTGATATGAGACTTATCACTAGGAAGATGGTAGGCATCCTAGGTATTTTTGGACTAAGAGAGAGATTGTAAGATCTCATTGGGACATGAGACATTGACCTCCTTGGAGAGAATCTTTTTGATGTATGTCAAAAAGGGGGAGAAAGTGAAATTACCAATTTGGGATAATTGGTAAGGGAATTTGAGTTAGTGTTCTAACTCAAAGGTATGTGTTTTTGTCAAACATCAAAAAGGGGTAGATTGTTGGTGCAATCGGCCCAGGTCACGATTGATCGGACTCGAGCAATGTTTTGATGTTTGACATGAAGGTTTGACAATGATGTCTGATAATATTTTGGGGAGATTGTTGGTGCAATCGACCTGGGTCATGATTGACCGGACTCGAGTTTTACTCGAGGGGGATTTTGATGGTTGACTGGAGTTGACCATGGCAAGGAAAAGTCCAAGCATGGGTCTTGGCATGGAAAGTCTAACATGGGTTGGCAAGGAAAAGTCCAAGTCTTGAGTACTTGGCATGTAAAGTCCAAGCATGAGTCTTGGCAAGGAAAAGTTCAACATGGGTTGACATTTGAGAAGTCCAAGGGTTTTGATATTGGCGGCGTAAAGTACCAGCGGGAGTCTTGGCAGCATAAGTCCAATGGTTGGCAGCTTAAAGTCCAAGCGGAGTCTTGGCAGTGTAAGTCCAATGTGCCTTGGCTGTGTAGACACCGTTAGCATGACATAGCCGATGGAAGCACCTGAAGGTTAACATATGGATGAACAAGTCATGGATGACTTGGAGGGATCCGATAGGTGCGAGGCTGACGGAGGTGGCTAGAAGGCTTAGGTCTATGCTACGGGTGGTATAACAAGTATGGGGGAATCATACTTGGGTTAAAACCTCATGTTTGAAGTTAAAACCTCATGTTTGAGGTGTATCAGTCAACTGGTGCCATGTGGTAGTTGACTTGCGTGAGTCAACTAGGGTTTGACTGCAGGGAGTGCCCTAGCAGTCGACTACTTGAGTTGGGCAGTCGAATCTTGGACCGATCAGTCGACTGATCGTGTGATCAGTCGACTGGTGCTTGATATTTTTGGAACAGAATGGAGTCTGACTCGACTGCTAGGGTTATCAGTCGTGTGAAGGCTCGATCAGTCGACTGATGGACATGATCAGTCGACTGATGTCCTATCAGTTGGATTTTTCCAGTGTGGATCACACCATTGTCTCACAACAACAGTGTCATCAATCGACTGATGGTCCGAGCAGTCGACTAATAGGCAATTTCCATCCTAGGCAGCAGCTTTAAATGGAGCTCGTGGAGGAGTAAATCACAACCGGTTCTTGAGCTACTTTGGGGCGATTTGTTGCTGCAAATCAGGGTCTCCAAGGTTATTCTTCAAGCAACCAAAAGCAAGCAATCCAAAGGCAATTGTAAAGTGTTTTTCCTTTACTTATAGTGGATTTCATTATTGTAATTGCTTGTATTTATTTCTTACTATTGTAAGATCATTTGTACGAGGTTTCTCCACCTTCGACTTGTGTTGAGAAGGAGTTATTTGTGATTAGTGATCGTGTGTGCATCACTATAGCTCTTTAGAGCTCGATCCGTGGAGTAGGAACTATTCGGTTCCAAACCACGTTACATACTTGTGTATTGGTGTATTTTTGTTTGACTTCGCTTTCTTTATTGCTATTATTTCTATTTTCGCGGCGCTAATGAATTTGTAGACGAACACGGAATGAATTCCATCGACGTATCGAAACGAGCTATTCACCCCCCCCCTCTAGCGGTCAACGAATCCTCTACATATTCATCCAAAAGTAATTTAGAAACTGAAATTAAATTCTTTCTAAATATAGGTACATAAAGGCAATTTTTCAGAACCAAATTTTTATTCCTATCTAAAGATAAATAAACATCTCCCACTGCAATGACCACCACCTTCGTAGCATCGCCCAAGTAAATTGTAATCTCCCCCTTAGCTAGTCGTTTAGTTTCCTGGAACCCCTGTAAAGTATTGTAGACATGATCAGTGGCTCCCGTATCTACACACTATGTGCTGGTAGATAATACCACTAAACATGTTTCAATGACCAGTCCAAAAGATATACCTTAGTTCTTCTTCCGGTTAGGGAAGTCCTTCTTCCAATGTCCAGTCTGCTTGCAAGTGAAGCACTTGCCTTTCGGCTTCTTCACTCTTCCCTGAGATCCTCCCGCCACCTTTTCTCCACCTTGTTTCTTCTTCCTCTTGACTTTCGGCTTAGAAGTCGAAACCTTCTGAGCAACCATGGCCTGAGCCTGAGCACTCTGACGAAAAAGCCCCTCTGCTGCCTGGAGTTCTGTCAGAAGCTTCGCCAACGAATACAACCTCTTATTCATATTGTAATTCAGACGAAACTACTCAAAACTCCTAGGTAGATATTGGAGAATGATATCGACTTGGGTTTCCCCATTGATCTCAGCTCCAAGGACTTCCAGCTCATTCAAATGAGCCATCATCTTGAGAACATGATCCCTTATGGGTGTTCCCTCGACCATGGTGGCCATCATCAAGTTCCTCATGGCTTCCTGCCTCACAGTCCGATTCTGGTGTTCAAAAAGTTGTTTGAGATTGAGCATCAAGTTATAAGCAGTGGGCATGGCTTGATGCTGATGTTGCAATACATTTGACATAGAAGCCAAAATGTAACACCACGCCATCTCATCAGCCTTAATCCACTTTTTATAACTCTCTTTCTCCTTTTCCCCAGAATCATCTGCTAGCTTAGGAGGACACTCTTCGAAGAGTACATACTTGTACTTCTCAACAGTCAAGACAATAGCAAGATTCCTTTTCTAATCAACATAATTGGGTCCAGTAAGTTTATTCTCCTTTAGTATCACAGCAAGTGGGTTGAAAGTCATTTTTGAAAAACCTAAAAATCACATAGATCAAAACATTAGTTTTCAAAAAATTATTGATTCCTCAAACAATAAAATTTTAAAATCAATCAACACCTCAAAACAATGAGAATATCGTATGTCAAGATAGTGTGAACGTATACAAATTCTATATTTGTAAGAGGAGATTTTACCCATTAATTTTATTATCCTATCAACCTAACTTTTTGACAAATAAAATTAATAGTTGGTTCCTCTTCGGCCCTACAAATAAAAGCAGTGACTCCGATGGGAGGATACTCTTATTTGCATCTAAGTGTGCACCATTACTTGATACCAAGGCAATTATCTCGGATTATGTGCCTTCCGATGAGGAAGTACACACACTCCTAAATAATTTCCTATAACCATATTTTACCCTGTGATCCGCAAAACAAACTCATCCGATGGGGAGGAAGGCACTCAGAGCTGACGCGCAAGTTTGTTTGCATCACATGTCAAATCGTAATGGAGGCCATGGGAATTTTTTTTTTTAGAATATCTCTCTCCCACTTAGTAATTTAAAATGAGGAATTTCCCTAGCATATAATATGCATATCAAACAAGAAGCAATAAATATGAATTAAAATATTTTCCAACTATTATGGCTTTTGTTTTCCAATATGTCTCCCGTCGTGTTGCTATCTCGTCCGCTCCTTCCTACGCCATGTACAAGTCATCCGGAGATCTGAGCCAAGAATAATTATTTTAATTTACATCCATCGATCCTATACTCCACAAAGGAGTGTACATAAAATCTAGATCGAAAGTAAACTAAAATAAAAGAGTGGCTAAATAATGTCATACTTAATTATAAAAATTAAATACTTGCCTCGTCAACCTTGAGGATTCAAATAATATTACAATTACACACATCCAATCACATACACACACATATGGCCATAATAGTTGGATCTTATGCCTGCAATCAAAAAATTAGCCTACGCACATCCTACTATTATCCGGCACATACAATATATGATAAGTGCATAAAAGTAATCGAATCCTAAACACACAAAACCGAAAACCATGGCTCTGATACCAATTGTTGTTGAAGCTTATGAAAAGCATCGCCTCGGTCCCTTGTGCATGGCGATCCTATCTACGTCCCTGGATTAAAAAAATAAATTAATCCTTGACGAAGACGGATTACCCATGCAACCGATCCATCATCGTACTATTCGATTCGAGTGGTCTCTTTAACAAACTTGTTGTTCAAGCAACCTAACTCTTTTCCTCGATTAGTCGTGGAATAGATGATGTACGAATCGCCAATTTTTGTGTTTATCTTTGAGGTCCAAGTAAATTAGCCACATACAATCACATACAAATTGCATAGAACAAGAAAGAAACCTAAACAAGAATTATACCTCTTGTTTACCTCTTGGTCTTCTATTTTATGTCCTATCCTCCTCTTGAACGTTGTGTGGGCAACGATCCTCCAAGAGTTGAAGCCTTCCTAGATCGTGTCTTCCCTACCTTGCTCACTCCAAACAAAGGAAAGATGAGCACTCCCTTCTTCTCCTATCTAGTGCCGACCAACAATCCTCCTTGCTGAATTGTTGCCGCTGGCGAAGGAGAGGGAGAGGATGAAGTGGGCGCCGGCCAAGAAGATGGGTTCTTGTTGCCGCCGGCCAAGGAGAAAAAGGAAGGAGGCGTCGACAATGGAGAGCGATAGAGAACGTTGACCAAGTGAGGGAGAAGAACCAAACCCTTGTCCCTTCCACTTGTTGCCGCCGACCCTAGAGAAGATGGATAAACCCAAAACCCTAGCCTCTCCAAACCTTGCCGCCCAAGCAAAGAAGCAAACCCTAGAATTCGAATTCTTATGTGCTGCCCAAGCCTTTGCCTCCTATTTATAGATTTTGCCCAAACCTCCTTTTAATCGTGTCCGTTGGATCTAGGTTTCATGAGGGTTTTAATAGGCTACAATAGGAACCATGAGGAGGAGTTGGATCTTGGCCACCCAATGGATCCGACCGACATAAAATCTAATCCATTAATGATAATCCATTCTACTAGAGGATTATCATTGATATACCTCACCAACCCCCATAAAATAAATATGGGCTCCATATATTAATTGTACAAATGTCTCCCCATGTTTAAGATCTCCAATGTCCGTCAATTAATTAATTTACTAATGATTAATTAATTAACATCTAACTCCATGAGTAGTACCACTCAACCTTATCATCATGCCGGACCAAGTCCACCTGCAAGGTTTACATGATGATCCTTATGAGCTCCTCAAGGAGACATCATCATCCTAATATATAGGACACGGTTTCCCCCTATAATCAACGACACACCATGTAAATAATATCATTTCCTAACTTACCGAGCCTATCGATTTAATCTATAAATCTCGCCCATTGGTAAATCAAAGAAATAAATACTAAGTACATGTGCCCTTATTATATCGGGATTAAGAGTATGTACACCATAATATCCGAGGTTCGATTCAATTATATAGTCAGCAATAAATTGAATCACCTCTAAGTCGATCCTGCTCAATACACACAAAGTGTACTAGTGTAATTCTATGATCAAGGCAAACCAATACCAAATTACACTTCAACTATAGCAATGGTTTGTCCAAAACCATCTCGGTTGTGAGCCTCTACTTATACTCTACAAGGAACTGATAACATGATCTTCCGTGTGACACCACACACCATGTTATCTACAATGTAATGTATCAGACAATATGCATAACCATAAATATACAAATAATGATCATGTAATTCTTATTTCAAAATAAAGATGTTCATACAAAAGATAGACTTTTCATTATACATCCCAGCAAGATGGATACTACAGACGATTCGTTAAGGGTTTCTCGAGCATTGCTAGGTCGTTGACATGCCTTACCAAGAAGGGCGTGAAGTTTACGTGGTCAAAGGCTTGTGAGACCCGCTTTCAGGAGTTGAAGGAGAAACTGGTGTCAGCACCGATTCTGGTATTACCATTAGGGGATGATAGTTTTGTCCTTTATACCGATGCGTCTTTCCAGGGTTTAGGCACAGTACTGATGCAGCATGGCAGGGTGGTCTCTTATGTTTCTTGCCAGTTGAAGGAGCATGAGAAAAATTACCCAGTACATGATCTAGAGTTAGCTGCTATTATCTTTGCCTTAAAGATTTGGAGGCATCATCTGTATGGTATTACATTTGAGATTCTCACTTATCATAAGAGTCTCAAATATCTATTTATGCAGAAGGAACTCAATCTCTGACAGAGGAGATGGATGGAGTTTCTAAAGGATTAGGACTGTACCATTAGCTACCACCGAAGGTAACCTAAATTATTGAGATAAATGCTTAGAAGGTATATATTGGTTCTTTGACTCTCTAGATTTTAGTGCATGGCGATATGATTATGTTGCTTACGTGGTTTATAGTGTATTTGCACTTGATGCTCTATTTAGTATTGTGTAGACATTGTACTGGCGTGACCCCTTTAGTTATACCTTAATTAATTTCAGTCATTGATTTCTGTTAGTAGGTTTTGCTGTTATTATTGGACATCATGGTCAAATGTTTATTTGGTTATGTATTGTCGCGGTTGATACCACGATTGAGACTAGTAGATAGTATAATTTAGATGAGGTCATGCCATAGGAGCGGATTGTTGAGATGTATACTGAAAAGTCAATCTTTTGTATAAACATCTTTATTTTGAAATAAGAATCACATGATCATTGTCTGCATATTTATGGTGATGCATATAGTCTAATACATTACATTGTAGATAACATGGAGTGTGGTGTCACACGGGAGATCATGTTATCGGCTCCTTGTAAAGTATAAGTATAGGCTCACAACCGAGATGACTTTGGAAAAACCATTGGTATGGTTGTAGTGTGATTTGGTATTGGTTTGTCTTGACCATAGAATCACACTAGTAGACTTTGTGTGTATTGAGAAGGACCGACTTAGAGGTGATTTGATTTATTGCTGACTACATAATCGAATCGGACCTCAGATATTATATTGTACATACTCTTAATCTCGATATAATAACGGGCACATTTACTTAGTATTCATTTCTTTGATTTACCAATGGGCGAGATTTATAGATTAAATCGATAGGCTCGGTAAGTTGGGAAATGATATTATTTATATGGTGTGTCATTGATTATAGGAGGAAACCGTGTACTATATATTAGGATGATGATGTCCCCTTGAAGAGCTCATATGGTTCATCATATAAACCCTGTAGGTGGACTTGGTCCGGCATGATGAAAAGGTTGAGTGGTACTACGCATGGAGTTAGATGTTGATTAATTAATGGTCAGTAAATTAATTAATCGATGGACATTCGAGATCATAAACACGGGGAGAAAAATGTACAAATAATATATGGAGCCCATATTAACTTATGGGGGTTGGTGAGCTAGATCAATGATAATCCTTTAGTGGATTGGATTATCATTAATGGATCGGACTTTATGTGCGCTTGATCCATTGGGTGGCCAAGATCCAACTCCTCCTCATGGTCTCTATTGTAGCCTATTAATACCTCATGAAGCCTAGATCCAATGGTTGAAAACAAAACTCTAGATCCAAAGGTAGAGATTAAATCTCTAGATCCAACGGTTGAGATTAAATCTCTAGATCTGACGGTTGAGATTAAATCCTTAGAACCAATGTTAGAGATTAAAACAAGACTTATCCCTAACTTTATAAAAGGAGAGGAACGGGTGGGCGGCAAGAGCAATCCCATTAGAGATAGGATTAGGGCTAAGGTGGGCGGCAAGCTTGGAGATTAGGGTTTGGGGTTGGCGGCACCAAATAAGGAAAGTTTTTCCTTATCTTCTTCTTCTCCCTTTGGTGGCCGGCGCCCACACTAGCCTTCCCTCCCTTGGCCGGTGTCTAAAGCTAGCTCTTCTCCTCTCTTTGGCCGGTGGAAACAAGGCTTAGGGTCCTCCCTTGGAGCTCTTGGCTGACATCCATCCTTCTCATCCCTTTTCCTTGTTGGCCAGCGGCAAGCATCTTGCTTGGTGCTATTTGGTTAGCTAAAAGAAGGAGAAGGGTCTTGTTTCTATAGTTCCTCTTGTTCGGAATGAGCAAGGAAGAAAGATTGGTGATCTAGAAGCTTCAACTTTTGGTAGATCGTAGCCCACATGATGTCCAAAAGGAGGAAGGTCATACAATGGAAGATCGAGAGGTATATCGATTGTCTATTTTATTTTGTAACATGTTTATATTTGTTTTTCAATTATATGAATGTTATATATTCTATTTTGTGGCTAATATAACTTGGACCCCGAACATAAACACAAAAGTCAGCGATCCGTACATTGTCTATTCCACGACTATTCGTAGAATAGAGGTTGATTACTTGAACAACAAGTTTGTTCAAGTGACTACTCTAATCGAATAGCATGACGATGACACGGTTGCTTGGGTAATCCCTCTTGTCAAGGATAATTTTTTTTTATCCGGGGACGTAGAAGTGATTACCATGAACAAGCGACCGAGTTGAAGTGGGAAGCGAAGTTTCTCCACCTTCATGTGGAATAAGAGCTTCTCTTCTGGACAAAACCCTTTAATTTGTATCAGAGCCACGGTTTTCGATTTTGTGTGTTTAGGATTCGGTTACTTTTATGCACTTTTCATATATTATATGTGCCAGATAATAGTAGGATATGCGTAGGTTAACTCTTTGGTTGCAGGCATAGGATCCAACTATTATGGTCATATGTGTGTATGTGATTGTATGTGTGTAATTGTATATTTTGTTGAATCCTCGGGGTTGACGAGGCTAGTATTTAATTTTTGTAAATTAGATACGGCAATGTTTAGCCATGCTTTCTATTTTAGTTTACTTTCAATCTAGATTTCATGTACACTCCCTCGTGGAGTATAGGATCGATGGATGTAAATTAAAATATTTTTTTCGGCTCGGATCTCCGGATGGCTCGTACATGGCGTAGGAGGAATGGACAAGATGGCGATACGACGGGAGACATATTGAAGACAAAAGTCATAATAGTTGAAAAAAATTTATTTTTCATATTTATTGCTTATTGTTTGATATGTATGTCGTAGGCTAAAAAATCCCTCAATTTCAAATTACTAAGTGGGAGAGGGATATTTTATAAATTTTCCACGGCCTCCATTATGATTTGACATGTGATGCAAGCAAACTTGCACGTCGGCTCTGAGTGCCTTCCTTCCCATTGGATGGGTTTGTTTGCGGATCACAAGGTCAAATATGGTTATAGAAAATTATTTAGGAGCGTGTGTACTTCCCGATCGGAAGGCACATAACCCGATATAATTACCTTGGTATCGAGTAATGGTGAACACTTAGATACAAATATAAGTATCCTCCCCATCGGAGTCACTGCTTTTATTTATAGGGACAAAGAGGAACCAACTATTAATTTTATTTGTCAAAAAGTTAGGTTGACAAGATAGTAAAATTAATGGGTAAAATCTCCTATTACAATTGTAGAATTCGTATACGTCCACACGATCGTAGCATACGATATTCTCGGTGTTTTAAGGTGTTGGTTGATTTTAAAATTTTATTGTTTGAGGAATCAATAATTTTTGAAATCTAATGTTTTGATCTATGTGATTCTTAGGTTTTCTTTCAAAATGACTTTCAACCCGCTTGTTGTGATACTGAAAGAGAATAAACTTACTGGACCCAACTATGTTGATTGGAAGAGGAATCTTGACATTGTCTTGACTTCTGAGGAATATAAATATGTACTCCTCAAAGAGTGCCCTCCTAAGCCTACGGATGATTCGGGGGAAAAGGAGGAGAGTTATAAGAAGTGGATTAAGGTCGATGAGATGGCGCGGTGTTACATTTTGGCATCTATGCAAATGTACTGCAACATCAGCATCAAGCCATGCCCACTGCTTATGACATGATGCTCAATCTCAAAGAGCTTTTCGGACACCAGAATCGAGCTGCTAGGCAGGAAGCCATGAGGAACTTGATGACGACCACCATGATCGAGGGAACACCCGTGAGGGATCATGTTCTCAAGATGATGGCTCATTTAAATGAGTTGGGAGTCCACGGAGCTGAGATCGATGGGGAAACCCAGGTCGTTAACATTTTCCAATCTCTACCTAGGAGTTTTGAGCAGTTTCGTTTGAACTACAACATGAACAAAAGTTTGTATTCTTTGGCGAAGCTTCTGACAGAACTCCAGGCAGCAGAGGGGTTATGTCGTCAAAGTGCTCAGGCGCATGCCATGGTGACCCAAAAGGTTTCTACTTCTAAGCCAAAAGGCAAGAAGAAGAAGAAACAAACTGGGACAAAGGCGGTGGGAGGAACTCAGGGAGGAGTGAAGAAGTCGAAAGGGAAGTGCTTCACTTGTAAGCAGACTGGACACTAGAAGAAGGACTTCCCCAACTGCAAGTAGAATAAAGGTATATCTTTTGGTCTAGTCATTGAAACATGTTTAGCGATGTTTTCTATCGAAACCTGGTGTGTAGATACGGGAGCCACTGATCATGTCTGCAATACTTTATAGGGGTTCCAAGAAATCAGATGACTAGCTGAGGGGGAGATTACCGTATACTTGGGTGATGCCACGAAGGTGGCGGCTGTTGCAGTGGGAGACGTTTATTTATCTTTTGAGAAAAATAAAGTTTTGGTTCTTAAGAATTGCCTTTATGTACCTTTATTTAGAAAGAATTTAATATCGGTTTCTAAATTGTTTATGGATGGATATTCTATTTCTTTTAATGACAGAGTTGTTATAAAAAGGAATAGGGACATTATCTGTTCGGGTGCATTGATAGGAAATTTATACATGCTTGAACCAAAAGCTCCCACGATGCAAATAGAAGTTAATAACTCATCTTCTAATTCCAATAAGAGAAAAGAACCTTCGAAGATGAACCAAACATATCTTTGGCATCTTAGGCTTGGTCATATTAACCTAAGTAGAATTCAAAGGTTGATAGCTGATGGACCTCTAGGTTCATTAGTGGTGGAAGATTTCCCAACCTGCGAATCTTGCTTGGAGGGTAAAATGACCAAGAGGCCTTTTAAGGCCATGGGGTATAGTGCCAAAGATGTGTTAGAATTGGTTCATTCTGATTTGTGTGGTCCTATGTCTATCCAGGCTAGAGGTGGTTTTGAGTATTTCGTCTCTTTTATAGATGATTATTCGAGATATGGATACATTTACTTGATGCGCCGCAAGTCTGAATGCTTTGACAAGTTCAAAGAATTCAAGACTGATGTGGAGAAACATCAAGGCAAAATGTATCAAGACACAACGATCTGATCGTGGTGGTGAGTACCTCTTCGAAGAGTTTAGGAATTACTTATCAGAGGCTGGGATTCAATCCCAATTGTCTGCACCTTGCACACCCTAGCAGAATGGTGTAGCAGAGCGAAGGAATAGGACTATTATGGAGATGGTTAGATCGATGATGAGTTATTCTGAGTTGCCAGATTCGTTCTAGGGATATGCTCTAGATACGACAGTGTACATTATGAACTTGGTTCCATCTAAATCAGTGTCTTCTATTCCCACAGAATTGTGGACTGGGCGAAAGCCTAGTCTAAGACATATTTAGATATGGGGAGTCCAGCACATGTGCTGAAGGCAGATGCTGGTAATTTGGAACCTCATACAGAAGTACCACTACAAAAAAATGAGGCATTTGGATTGTAATTTTAGAAGCGGTTGGGAAAATGATGGTAAAGGAGGGGCTTTTAGAAGCGGTTTTCTTAACCGGTGCTAATACCGCTTCAATTGAATTTTTTTTTGAAGCGGATGATTTTTCGATTCTGTTGAGTATGTTTAGAATCGGTTAATAAACGGTTCTATATAAATTTTATAGGAGCGGTTATTAACCTCTCCTATTGCTTTAGGAGCGGTTATAACCGCTCCTAATACCGCTTCAATTTACCATTTTTGGAAGTGGATAATTTTCCGATTCTGTTTTAGATATTTAGAATCGGTAATTATAACCGCTCATAATACCGCTTCAATTGAACATTTTTTTTAAATTTTTCCGATTCTGTTCAGTTTATTTAGAATCGATTTGTATAATAATTTTAGGATCGTTTAATAACCGATCCCAATTCTTTAGGAGCGGGTTAATAATCGCTCCTAAAGGTTTATAAAAAGAGGTATTATTGTCTATTATCTCAAAACCCTAAGCAGCCGTACGTCTTGGATTAGAGGGGTGGTCGTATCTTAGATTTTATTTTCCAAAAAATCCTAGCTAGCCGATTTGGATTTAAGGAGTGTATTATTTTCCAATTTCATCTCTCTGTTTCAGCAGTCTTCTCTATTCTAGCGGTCCATCAAATCAGTTGCGCCCTAGTTTCATCTGACCTTCTACTTCTTTGTCATAATCCTTTGATTTTGTTTGTGGAGGTAATTTCTTTGTTTAATTTTTATTATGTGATAAATTTTTTAAGTATTAATGGTGACAAAATTATAATCGATTAGAGTTTGTCTTTTTTTATGAATCCTTTGATTTATCTTTTTTCAAGTTATTTGTATTGTTTTTCAAATTCATTATTATATTTTGTGTATTATATTTTGTTTATTATGCTAAGCTTTATTTTCATATTTTTTTTCCTCTAAATTGAATAATATAAAAGATTTCTCGTGATTTTTTTATTTTATGAAATCATTCTATTTATATATTTAAAAATTTATATTTAGGAATTGTATTTTTATGTTTGTTAAATTCCTTAAAATTGGTATGTATTTATCTACAAATGTTTATTTAATTTTGATATACCATATTTCAATGTGTAAATATTTAAAAATTATTGAACAGGATCAAATCATGCAGAAGGAATGGATGGCTGCCCCACATGGCAGTCTTGAGTATCGAGTGGGAATTCTATATTTTTTACGTTATACATTTGGTGATGCAACTCAAGAAGTGACAAGACCATGTCCTTGTTGCAAATGCATAAACTCATTGAGTCATGATCGAGAGACAATACATGAGCATCTGATGATAAATGGTATCTTACAAGATTATCAAATATGGAATTTTCATGGAGAAAATCTAATTGTACAAGATCACGATAACAACCAACTTCGAGATTTAGCGCAACAAGTTCCTGAAGTAACTAGCCATGAACCCTTGGTAGAAGAAATGTTGAATGATGCATTTGGAATGCATGAAGGATATGTAAGTAATGAAAACTGTATTGGAGCATCGACTAGTCATATACCGATGGAGTCTAGTGTGAAAGATTTTTATCGACTAATAGAGGAAGGGAAACAACAACTATATACCGGATGCACAGAGTTTTCTAAACTGACATTCCTTATTGAGTTATTTCAATTAAAAGTTAATGGAAAATGGAGTGATAAGTCATTTATAGCATTGTTGGACTTCCTTCGTCGAGTGCTTCCAGCTGAAGCTCAAGTGCCTAAGTCTTTTTATGAAGCAAAGAAATTAATTTCTAGTTTAGGACTTCATTATGAAAAAATACACGCTTGTCTAAATGATTGCATGATTTATTGGGGGGAAAGTGAGAATGAACAGGATTGCAAAGTGTGTAACCTTTCAAGATGGAAAAATTTACAGAAATCATCTAGGAGGTCATATAAAGGTGGAAAAAAATGTCTTGTGGTTAATATTCCAGCCAAAGTCTTTTGGTATTTTCCATTGAAACCAAGATTGCAACGATTATTCATGTCATCCAAGACGTCTGAAAGTATGCAATGGCATTTCAAAAAATGAGTTTTGGATGGAAATCTAAGGCATCCAGCTGATTCTCGAGCGTGGAAGGAATTTGATGAACGACATTGTGAATTTGCATCTGATCCTAGAAATGTACGCTTGGGACTTGCTTCTGATGGTTTTAATCCATTTAAAAATCAAAGCACTGCACATAGTACTTGGCCTATTGTTTTGATGCCTTATAATTTGCCACCTTGGGAATGCATGAAGCCTCATTCTATTATTTTATCCACCCTTATTCCAGGTCCAAAAGCACATGGAAATGATATCGATGTGTATTTACATCCTCTATTGACTGAATTAAAAGATTTGTGGGAAAATGGAATTTCCACATTTGATGCTTGTAACAAAGAAATGTTTCAAATGCTGGATGCATTTATTTTGACAGTTAGTGACTTTCTGGTTTGGGATGTTATGCGGATGGAATACATATGCCAAGAATGCATGTCCAACTTGTGCTGATAAGACAAATGCATTGTACCTAAAACATGGCAAAAAGTGGTCATTCAGAGGGCATCATCGTTTTCTACCACTAGATTCAGAAATTCGAACAATGTTAAGTTATGGGCAACCAGAACAACGCGAGTTAGATTTGGCTCCATTATACGGATCGGCGTTCTCTGAATGACCTTAAACAAGAATGTGATTTTTGGTAAGAGTAATGCATCAAAACCAAATGTGAGAATGAAACAGGTCAATTGAACAAATGTGGAGAAAACAAAGCATATTTTTTGAGTCTGCCCATCTTGGGAATTTAATTTGATCCGACATAATTTGGACCCTATGCATATTGAAAAAAATGTTTGCGACAATATTATTGGAACACTTTTAGATGATTCCAACAAGAGTAAAGATAATTATGCTGCACGTAGAGATTTAAAGATTTTGGGTATTATGAAACAACTATGGCCCCGAACACAATCAGATGGTAGAGAGTATTTGCCACCTCCATGTTATTCTATGTGTAAAGCTGAAAAAAAGATATTTTGTTCAGTATTGAAAGATATTCGTGTCCCTGATGGTATGTCATCTGATATTTCAAAGTGTGTGGATGTTGGACGTTGCAAGATTATGGACTTGAAAAGCCATGATTGTCATATCATGATGGAACAATTCCTTCCAATTGCTCTTCGTCGGTGTTGTCAAAAAAGGTAACTGCTCCACTTATTGTTTTGTGTGAATATTTTAGAACAGTGTGTGCAAAGTCCCTACAAGAAGAAGAATTACAGAAGGCTGAAGAAGGAGTTGTTTTGGTTTTATGTCAATTGGAGAGAATATTTCCACCATCTTTTTTCACAATAATGGTTCATTTGGCGGTACATTTAGCGTATGAAGCCAGAATTGCTGGGCCTGTACATTATCGATGGATGTATCCAATAGAAAGGTACCTGGGAAAACTTAAAATTTTTGTCAGAAATAAAGCACGACCAGAGGCCAACATTGCAGAGGCATATTTAGCAGATGAATGTGTTGTATTTTGTTCACGTTATATAGAGGGTAACATCTCATTCAACAATCATGGAACACGACATAAAGAGACACCAAATATTGACTTTCCCACACTTTCGATGTTTCTACAAGTAGGGCGACCAACAAAAGGACTTCAAGTACTTACCTTGGATGACAAAACTTTAACTCAAGGTCATAGATATATTCTCTCTAATTGTACAGCCTTGCAACCATATCGTGAGTAAGTATTACATGTTGAATACCATATTCTATCTCATTTTTTTTTCATAATGTTTTAATTTTTCTAATTATATATTAGTGTTGACATTGAACAGTGAATTAAAAAATGAACTGAAGAGAAGACATAGATATGGTCGTTCAATTAGATGATATGGTTAGAATGCAATTTCCAGAATGGTTTGCAAAACGAGTAAGTAATATTTGTTATTTATTTTTTATTACAGATTCATAATAAATAGACTTGTGACTTTTTTCTTTACAAATTATATGTGTACCTTACAGGTTGATCGAGTAAATGAACGAATTGATGACTTAGATCTTAGGGTGCTTTCACGTGGTCCAAATCCAGTAGCATTTAGTTATCATGGATTCAACATAAATGGTTTTGCATTTCGCACGGTAGAATCTGAAAAAAACAAAAAAGTGCAAAATAGCGGAGTCATGGTGCCGGCGATGCATGATGATGATCATGAGTCAATCTATTATGGTCAACTAACTAATGTCATCTCACTTGATTATGGTGGTTGTGGACGAATTGTTCTTTCTCGATGTGATTGGATTAACACTATTACCGGTTTGAAAATTGATCCATTTGGATTTACAATGGTGAATTTTTCACGCTTGGTACATACGGGAGAACTTGATGAGCATGAACGTTTTATTTTGGCTACACAAGCTCAAATGGTTTATTATGTTCGTGATCCAAAGGAGGAGGATTGGTATTGTGCCATTCGTCACACACCAAGAGATACGTACAACATTGGCAATGAAGATGATATGGATACAATGTGTTTTATTCATAATAATTTATATAATATGGAATCGATATTAAGTGATGTAAATAAAGTAGATGTTGAATTAATTAGAACTGACATTGAGGGTTCAATAGTTGAGGTTCTTCCGATTGTGAACAATGAAACAAATGATGAATACTTTGGTTGATTTTTGTATTTTCTTTCATTATGTTGAAACTATATTTAGAATTATGAAACTCTCGAAGATGTTCAGTAAATTTTCATCCTCTATTTTTGTTACTGTATTGTTCGTATTCTTTGCAACTTGAACACTGCAAAGATGCTCTTTCTCCATTATCAGATTTAGATGAGTTTACGATTCTTCCACTCTTTTCAAGATGAGAAGAAGATTTTCGGAATTTGATAGGCTTGGATTTTAATTAGCACTACTATCTTTTTTTCGTCCATTTAGAAAAAAATGGTACAAAAAATACATGTTTGGAAAAGAATGAATCAAAGATTAACTTTTAGAAGCGGTCATTTTTGACCGGTTCTATTGGGAACCTTTAGAAGCGATTTTTGACCGCTCCTAAAGGTCGGTACCGGTTTCCCTACGAAAGGTTATTGGCAACCTTTAGAAGCGGTATATTTTGACCGGTTCTATTGGTAACATTTAGAAGCGGTAAATTTTGACCGGTTCTATAGGCAATATTTCAGGAGCAATTTTCATCCGCTCCTAAAGGTTACTGGTTTCCCTCTCTCGCCGAAAGGTTATTAGCAACCTTTAGAAGCGGTATATTTTGACCGATTCTATTGGCAACTTTTCAGGAGCGGTTTTCGACCGCTCCTAAAGGTCGTCCTTTAGGTTACCAATTTCCCTCTTCTTCAACCAAATTTTTTTCGTATTCCCACGGCTATATCTCTGTCTCGCGTTAAGCTCCCGAAATCCGTCTCCCGTCTCGAAAAAACCTAACTTCATTTCCCCTTACGAGCCCGCTATCCGTCTCGCAATCATCTCCTCGATTCTGCCGTCGCGATTCGTCTCCACAATCATCTCCTCGATTCTGCACCGGCATGATTCATCTCCACAATCATCTCCTCGGTCACGCGATCGCGTCGCGACCGCAATCCATCTCTGAGTCCATCGGTGAAGTCCATCTCGGCGATTCGTCTCCACGATTCGCGGCGTAGTCACTTGACCGCGATTCGCCGGTATTTGTCCATAGCCGGCGATCACTTCAAGTAATATTTCACCCTAAAACTTTACACCCCAATTCTTCAACTATCCACCCTTCTTCACGTAATATTTCGCCCTAAAACTTTGAAGTGGTTCTTATTCAAGTTTATACAAGTTGAAATAAATCGACTTATGCCAATTACAGATATTGATGGATTTTTCTATGTGTGTTTTGTTTTAAGTTGATTTATATGAGTTAGATCATTATATCAATTCCTAATGCAGAATATCCCATTTTCTATGTTTCAGTAGGTTTTTTATAAAAAACACAGAAAAGTGCGATCACTCAACAACCCTATAGTTGAGTTTCAAGAGAGCATCATTTCCAATGCATGACATTATTAATTCTCTAATCTCTCTCTATTAGCATAACCTAATTGTATAATATTGGGGTTACTTGCTTGTATATAATTGCAATCTTGATCCAACAAATTGATGTAGTCGGAAGATATGGAAATTTTTAAGTAGTATCTTCTGTTATCAGCAGTTTTTTCTGTGAACTTCTATGTTAAATTGAATAAGATGCAGAAAATATGATGAATGGATAACATACAATCAATGTAACCAAATTGTTGATGATATTGATTTTGATGGATGATGACCAAACTAAATAGGAAATGTTATTTGATAGATGATACAACAACAATAACTACTAAATTTTATTATAATTAAGTAAGATAAAACTATGAAGAGGGCTCTCTCCTGGTTTAATTCATGGTTGCAATCTTACTTTGCAACCAGTTTTATATACTAAGTCTTCATAGATTAATTATGAAGAGGAAATTATGAGAGGGGACGAGGTGTGGTGGAAAAGGAGAGAAATTAAATTCACTCAACAAGTTTCAGAAAAAAATAATGCTGCTCTCCTCCAATCATTATTTTGATTTTTTTTTCCATTTAAGTTTCAGTTCAAATTTGGATTGTTGGTATAAACTTTCATCCTTAGTGGGTGTGTGTGCCCACATTTTATTAACTATAGATTTTGTTAATTGTTCATCATGAAAATATCACCAGGTTGATTATGCTTTTCACCTTTTTGGCAATCTTTCAATAGTTGTCACTTTGATTTCTTATTAGTTTGTTTAGCTTACCATATTATATGCTACTCTTATGCTACCTATGCAATGGGAAATAGGATAATTTTTCTATTAGTTTGTAACTGATTTCTATATTATTTTTAGGTAACTTTCGAAAATGGCAAACAAAAGAATGCTAAGCTACTCCAAAATAGTCAAAGGCGATCTAGGGAGAAGAATCAAATAATAGAATAGATGATGATGAAAATGAATCACAAGACACAACATCCAATTAACCAATAGAGATACAAAATGATACACAAAATCATGAGGTTAATGAGCAAGGTGAAATTTTTTTTGGATATGAATAGTGATTAGTTTTTGCAACACCAAGTGAAAATTATATTTTTCAGAGGGAAATGAGGCCATGTCTTCATCCCAAGCTCAACAAAGAAGACGTGGAAAGACTATTATGAGAGATATTCATGCTTTACATCCTGATCATGTGCTAGTAGTGAAATTCAATGAAAGGGGACAACCTTACGGTGATTTACAACCGACACTTGCAAATTTTATTGGGACTATTGCACGGAATGGACTTGTGTTGCCTCTAAACTTTTTAGATTGGAGAAAAATGCCAACAAATCGCTTGAATGATGCATGGGACCTTGTTACTGTAAGTTGACAAGTGTTAATTTCAAATTTGAATGTAAAGCATGCACATATTTAATTTTTTGTTTATAGGCACGTTTCTGTATCCCCAATCGCCATAGAAAAGTTATAATGCAAATGATGGGAACCGCATGGAGTCGGTGGAGGACTGAAGTGAAAGCTACATCTTATGATTCTAATACTCCACTAGAAGAGCTTGTTGCAATACGACCCATTCCTCATGGGTTGACATTTCAAACTTGGGAAGTTTTATGTAACTATTGGAAGTCTACTGAGGTATAATTAGTATTAATTGTTTTTTACATATGTTTATAGATGTTATAATTTATTATAAATTTTTGTGTCAGAGAACTTCAAAAATCAATAGAGAAAATGCAAACAAAAAGAAAGGGACTCATGCACAAGGACGCACTAGTATTCCATCGTTGGAATATAAGTTTGTAAGAATCAAAATTATTTTTTCTTCTTTACAGCTTAGTTTCTCCTGCTCATTTATTGTTTTAAACTTTAATTCTCTTATCCTTGGTGTTAAATGTGAGTTTATTACCTGTTAGTCTCAAGAGAATGGCAGAAAACCGAGTCGTATTGAAATACAACAATTAAGTCGAAGAAGTAAAAGAAAGGAGGTGCTCTATTGTGATGAGGCAATACGAGTTGAGGTAAGAATAATATATTTTACTCCTTAAGTTGGCTTTTAAATTTTTTTCATTCTATTAACATTTTATTTTCTTGTTAGAATTTACTTAAAGAGGTCAGGATCGTCACCTCCAAGATAAACTGAAGGAACACAACCAATAGAAGTACGAGGAGGCATTCGGTAACAATTTACTTATAATTTAATTTATTTTTTTATAGAAGTTAAATATGGTTCAACTTTAATTATGTTTTTTATATAGTGAGGTTTTTGGACCCGAGCACTCTGGTCGAGTTAGATGTTTATGAGCTGGTGCACTACCTAGCCAAGTGTTCCCAGAGCAATGTAAACGCAACTCAATGTACTGGCAAGATTATCACTCTAATTCAGATTTAACAGATAAATTTAGGGAAATGGGAGAGAAAATTAAAGAAATGGAGTTGCGAGAAGCACAACGACAGACGAAAATAGAGGAGATGAGAAGACAGATGCAACAAAATAATCAGTTTCAAAATTTTGCACGAGTAATGCTAAATATGATGTCTGGAAGTGCTAGGGGCTCTCATGGACCTGAATTTTTACCGGCACAAGTAATAACATTTCTCACACAAACAAAATAAAGGAAAAAAAGTATTTTTATAATTAAGTACATGATATCAAATTTATTTATTTTTGTAGATGGCATCTATATTTACAAATATTATGCAACAACAATTTCCATCGACTGCGAAAGAAAATAGATATAGATCCTCCCCATCACCAGAACCAGATGACTAGAGAGAATTTTGAATGCAATCGTTGAGGTTGGTTTTTAAATACATATGTTTCTATTAGAGTATTTAATATTTTTATTTTTTAAATGCATATGTTTATATACTTGCCATATTTGAACCCAACTCCTTTTGGCAGTATTGCACTGCCACAATGTTTGAAATGATTTTTAACTAATAATTTGTTTTTTATGAAATGGGGTTAACTTGCCTCTGAAGAACAATATTGTAGTTCAACAAACTAGGATTTGAATCAATTTTGGTGAACTAGATAGAATTAGCCTGTTCTTGTGTTTTATTTAATTACTTTGTTTCATTTTTCATGTAAACATTATATCAGGTATAGGATTTTCAGAATTATATGAATTGATGATATTACATTATATCAAGTATATGGACACCAATAATATTATATGAATTTTTAGTAGTGAAGTGTATTCCTTTTTCCCCTTGTTAAAGCTTACTCTGATTTTATCTGATCTGAGATTTTTTGTTCTGAAAATTGCTTTTCTGTAAAGTGCCCATTGAGATTTGATTTATTTCATAATCTTATACAGGATTTTGTTGGAGCCTTTATCCATCTCTTTATGATATTTCATTGTGTTCTCTTGTAGTTTCTACTTTATATTTCTTCATATCTCCTTTACTCCTCAGAATTGCATAAATTTTCTCACCGATTAAGGTGCATGATTCATAAGCTATTTATGTAGAGAAAGTGGAAGACTTTAGTATGAAAGCTCCTACTATTTTCTGGTTCTGGATAATTCTTGGTCTAATTCACCTTTCTTTTGAAAGAAAACTAGTAATGAGTAGTAACTAACAACCCCAATTACCCATAGAAAGTTGTGATCAAAATTATGACTTGAGCAATAGCAGGACCATTTTGGGGGGAGAATATACTGTGCCTGGAAACCAAATATTTACTAAAACAAAATTTGATTAGCATAACAACTAAATCTTCCTTCCATGTCATTCAATAAATTTATTGTCCAGCACAAGGTTAAGAATGCTACTGCTGGCAATGATCTGATGTCATTCCACAAAGGTTCTAGTTTGAAGGATACAATACTGCCAAAAGATTTATATTGAAGGTGTTATTCATTTATGGCGCATCATTGAGCTCTGTGACAGTATCCTGTTTGGTGTATAAAAGATATGCGACATACCGTAATTAGTATCATATATTTGTCTATGTTTTTCAATTGGTTGTTAGGTATAATAAAGGGTCTAACTAATAGTCAACTGGAGGAAATTGGCTGCCAAATAATACTTGGGAATACCTACCACCTAGCTCTTCGTCCTAGTGCTGAGCTGATAGATGAGTTGGGTGGTCTTCACAAATTCATGAATTGGAAAAGAGCACTGCTTACAGACTCGGGTGGTTTTCAAATGTTAGTCAAGATGCTGAAACAATATCATATGCTTTTGAATCCTCTTTGGTTTCTTTGATCTACCATTGCATCTCTTTTCTTCATTTACGAGTTTCTTCATATGATTTTCATGCATCCCTAAATATTAGCACTTGTTCCAAGTTGGAAGAACATTCTATTCAAATCATTTTTAACGTTATTATAACTAGTAATGAGAGATATAATTAAGATCACGCTCATGAGTTTTTTATGCACCTGCTTGGGACCAATGAAATTCTCCACCTATTTTTTCTAATTATTGATTTACTTAAATAAATCCAATACCTAATATAATGTAAGATCATCAATTCATATAATTCTTTTGTGACGGATGATAGAATGGAACCCGCATTGGCTGCATTTAATGAAATTCTTTGGAGAATTTTTTTCATTAGATCATGCAGTTTGATATAAAACTAGTGTCGAATTGAGAGAATGTTTACAGATATTGATAACACGGTGGTATGCACTTTAAGTTGTTTTTGTTTTTTAGTTATTGTTGAATAAAACATTTTGACATGTCGAACAGGATGGAAAGCTGAGGTATGCGTGAACATTTTGGCAGGCAGTATTATAAGTTAATGATTTTTTTGGTTCCACTCCTGCTCTATTCTTGTGCGATAAATCATTCTGATTTTGTGATGGCTGTGACTTGTCGCACATTGTGAACATGGTGGTAGCGATGATGATAATGGTGGTGATGGTGATCTTTGTCGGAACTTGATCTTTGGATCTCCTTGGTTGTCTGTTGTTGATCTTTCTTTATTACATTCTCCCCATTTTCTTGCCTGATTCTGGTTTCTGAAGCTCGAACCGACAGGATGGAAAGCTCGGGTATCGTGCACTTAATTATCGATCGAGATGTCTTATCCTTGTACTGCTTGGTTTCATGGCATTCTTGGTTGTGGATCCCATGTCATTGTTGTTTGATGCCATTTGAACCTTGCTTGAGGTAGCCACATTTGAACCAGAAATAATATTAGACTCCGTCTTAATTGCTTCTGAGATGTTATCAATCAGAGAACAGCTTCCGCCACATGATCATCTATTCTTTTATCTTCACATGTTGTTGCAACCTTGTGCGCAATTCTATCATATTCGCTTTTATCCCAATCAAATAGCCTGATCTGATGCTCCTTCATCAGACAAGACTAAGCTTAAATTTTCCTTATTTCAGGTTGAATTTAACTTATTGCAAAGGAATCCTTCATACAAGTTTTTGGCCGTAAGGAAGCAGATGTTGCAAAGGAATCCTTCATACAAATTTTTATCAAAATCTGCCATTGAGATGTATTAACATTAGTGTGAAGTAAAATGTATTGAGATGCATTCCGAGTAAAATATAGTGTGGAGTAAAATGTTAATGAGATGTATTAACATTTTGAACTTAAACATGAATATTATGTGTTAGTTTGATAATACAATAAATTTGTTTTGTGAAGTGAAATGTGAATATTGTAAATTAATTTAATTTGGTATTGTATCAAAATGATATGAGATCATTGTTCAAACTCGATATTAGAAGCGCTTATAATCTCTCTTAAAAATATGATTATAGAATCAGCCGTAACCGTTTCTAAAATTATGCTTGAGATATATATACATTAGGAGCGGTTTTTAACCGCACCTAAACCTTTGTTTATTGGATCACCATACAAACACATTAGGAGCGGTTAAAACCGCTCCTAAAACTCTGTTTATTACATCGACAAATAGACACATTAGGAGTGGTTTTAACCGCCTTTAAAATGTATGTTTATAGATGCGGTAACAAGTGTTTGTGATGTTTGTACAATAGCAGCGATTGCAAACCGATTCTATAGGTCTTCAACACAAGCGGTCACAAGTGTTTGTGATGTTTGTACAATAAGAGCGGTTGAAAACGCTTTAGAACCGGTTAAAAACCATTTCTATAGATCTCCAACACAACCTGCTCTTTATTTTGAACCACCGGTTTATTTTACCGCTTCAGTTGTCTTTAGCATCACCATTATCTACAACGGTAAAAAACTGATTCTAATTATTTAGAAGCGGTTGATAAGTGGTTCTAAAGGCTTTTTAAAACCGCTTCTAAAGGGTCTTTTTTTGTAGTGTACGCATATTTGATTATCCTAGAGGAACGAAAGGTGATTTGTTTTATAGTCCTAGAGATCAGAGGGTGATCGTTAGCACGAACACCATATTTCTAGAGGAAGACTATGTGATGAACCACAAGCCCATGAGTAAGATTGTTCAGAAGAAAATAAAAGGGGAAGTCACTTCTTTAGTACCACCGGTACAAGAGGATATATCACAAGTCACTGCACCGCGTGTCACAGAGGATACACAGGTGATACCTCGTCGTAGTGGGAGGGTTGTTAGACAACCCGATAGATACCTCAATGTTGTCCAACATTCTTCATTTTTGATGTTTCTGTGGGGTAAATATATTCTTACCCATATCCTGCAATACTTCTTCATATTGTGATAACAATTCGTGGCGTCGAGAGGCAGCAAATTCTGTAGCGTCTTCTTCTTCTTTATCACGATATCTGATTCCCTCCATGATTTGTTTGCCTTTGGTTTCTTCATCCATTTTTTCTTTCCCTTTATGCATTGTTAGTACTGATTATCTCTTTTCTAGAGATTAGCCTTGACAATGAGTTTGCAAAGACATTGTCTACATAGACTATTCTACAGTGAAATCGGAAGATTAGCGAAATTAGACGAGTTACGAAGCAAAATCAAGAAGCAGAGACCACATTAACTAATGAATTGGCGAGGAGCCACAACAATTAAACCTCCAAGACTTGCAAAAAGGGAAAGAGAAATTACATTTTCTGGAAATATCTGTATTTCCGGCCACAGGCGGTCAATACCATCCAAAAAGAACTTTGAATCGGCTATACCATTTGACAGTTGAAATTGAAATCGACTATTCCTCCATTCAAGGTGCGCTATTCTAGACACTGGTGCCACAACCTGTTGTGTTGACCAAAGATCCGTAATTACTTTGGATACTGAATGTTGTTCTGGTGGTACAAGAATGCGCATAAGGTTATCCCACTCAGGGGCCCTTATTTGTATGGCTCTGGAGGATGTTGATGTTGATCCAAATCCTTGTGGACCTCTGATGGTGCTTTCAAGACAGGGAACCATTGTTTGGGGTGGTGTAGAAATTCTTTCAAGAATTAATTGAGCAATTGCTTCCCCCTGCATTCTCTTTATATAATCACATATTACTTAGTTTTAAATTTGTTACCTGGAAATTAACCACCAAGATGAAAGGTGGAGACTCGACATGCATCCTTGGTCCGGTTTATCCACAAGGCTAGTAAGTAAGTGCGTAAGACGGTAAGCCTGATGTCAATTCTCGAAAAAAATAAGAAAAAAAAAAATAATAATAAAATGATAAAAATACATGGACGTATGTCATCGGAAAAGGAGGATAAATTTTAGGGTCTATTTATACCCTAAATAATCACAGTCGAGGGGCATGAAGGGGAAAAACCCTAAAACCCATTTAATCGGCCGAACCCTTTTTATTTTCCTTTTATTTTTCTTTTTCCCTTCTTTTTCGTTCGCGCGACCCACCTTCTGCTCGCGAGCCGCTGCAGATGACGAAAAGAGGCGATCGTCGAATCCCCTCTACCGGAGACGATGCCAAGCTATGGGAGCTACACCAACCCTCCTCCTTCCTCTTCACGGTGAGTAGTCTTTGGCTAGGGTTGGCGAGGGCGGTGAGTTCATGACTTTCGTGTGGGGATTCGGCGAGATTGAGTCGGGGTTTTGAGGATTGCATCGTGTCGGTGGAATGGGTTGCGGATGGAGTTCTAAGCGAGGGCCATAGGGTGGGATTCGGTAGGTTTGGATTGACGGAATTTGGAGAAACCGGTGGAGCTTGGATCCGTCGGCTTGAAGGAGGTGAGGAGGCGAGGATATCGGGATTTAATAAGTCTGGGCATTTGGCTTTCAGATTGTGTTCTAGCGGGTTTATGGGGGAATTTGGTAGTTTGGAATGGGTGAGCTATGGCAATTGGTGAATTTGTTTTCCGTCGGCTTGAAGGAGGTGAGGGCGGATAGATCGAGAGGTGGCTAGGGATTTAAATCCTTGGGCTATAATGGGAATTCTAGATGGAGGTGATCGGGCCAGGTGGATTAGGGTTCTGCGAGGTGAAAGCGGGAAAGGGAATGGGTAAACAGATTTGTGTTGTTGGTAGGGAAGGGGATCGGTTTAGGATTTTAGGATCATTTTTGATTAATTTAAGCATGGATTGGTATTGAGGGTTTCATCCGGTAGGGTGATAATAACGAGTATACAAAGGTTAGAGTCATAATGAATTGGGTGTCTTAGTGATGTATATGAGGGTTAAATCTTCAGTTAATAACCAGATAAATGTTTAATAGAGGTAAGGAGTAGTTTGTTGGAAATGAATCGGCATGCTAGGCTGGATATAAAAGTTAGTATGTACATGAGCTTTATGTATGTAGATGATTCCTGCTATAATTATTCTCAGTCAGCATGTTTAGTTAATCCTTTATAAGATTTTTCTTAATGTTGTAAATGTTGGTGCAATCGGCCCAGGTCACGATTGACCAGGACTCGAGTTTGACTCGAGTGATGTTTTGATGTTTTGACAAAAACATATGACAATGTAATTGTCATGGGAAAGTCCAAGTCTTGTGTACTTGGCATGGAATTCATATAATTGACCAGAACTCGAGTTGCAAGAACATTCTATTCAAATCATTTTTAATGTTATTATAACTAGTAATGAGAGATATAATTAAGATCACGCTCATGAGTTTTTTATGCACCTGCTTGGGACCAATGAAATTCTCCACCTATTTTTTCTAATTATTGATTTACTTAAATAAATCCAATACCAAATATAATGTAAGATCATCAATTCATATAATTCTTTTGTGACGGATGATAGAATGGAACCCGCATTGGCTGCATTTAATGAAATTCTTTGGAGAATTTTTTTCATTAGATCATGCAGTTTGATATAAAACTAGTGTCGAATTGAGAGAATGTTTACAGATATTGATAACACGGTGGTATGCGCTTTAAGTTGTTTTTGTTTTTAAGTTATTGTTGAATAAAACATTTTGACATGTCGAACAGGATGGAAAGCTGAGGTATCCGTGAACATTTTGGCAGGCAGTATTATAAGTTAATGATTTTTTTGGTTCCACTCCTGCTCTATTCTTGTGCGATAAATCATTCTGATTTTGTGATGGCTGTGACTTGTGCTGCACATTGTGAACATGGTGGTAGCGATGATGATAATGGTGGTGATGGTGATCTTTGTTGGAACTTGATCTGGATCTCCTTGGTTGTCTGTTGTTGATCTTTGCTATTACATTCTCCCCATTTTCTTGCACGATTCTGGTTTCTGAAGCTCACCGAACAGGATGGAAAGCTCGGTATCGTGCATAATTATCGATCGGATGTCTTATCCTTGTGCACCATGGTTTCATGGCATTCTTGGTTGTGGATCCCATGTCATTGTTGTTTCGGATGCCATTTGAACCTTGCTTGTGGTAGCCACATTTGAACGAAATAATATTAGACTCGTCTTAATTGCCACGAGATGTTATCAATCAGAGAACAGCTTCCGCCACATGATCATCTATTCTTATATCTTCACATGTTGTTGCAACCTTGTGCGCAATTCTATCATATTCGCTTTTATCCCAATCAAATGGCCTGATCTGATGCTCCTTCATCAGACAAGACTAAGCTTAAATTTTCCTTATTTCAGGTTGAATTTAATGACTGCAAAAGGAATCCTTCATACAAGTTTTTGGCCGCAAGGAAATGGATGTTGCAAAAGGAATCCTTCATACAAATTTTTATTAAAATCTGCCATTGAGATGTATTAACATTAGTGTGAAGTAAAATGTATTGAGATGCATTCCGAGTAAAATATAGTGTGGAGGAAAATGTTAATGAGATGTATTAACATTTTGAACTTAAACATGAATATTATGTGTTAGTTTGATAATACAATAAATTTGTTTTGTGAAGTGAAATGTGAATATTGTAAATTAATTTAATTTGGTATTGTATCAAAATGTTATGAGATCATTGTTCAAACTCGATATTAGAAGCGCTTATAATCTCTCTTAAAAATATGATTATAGAATCGGCCGTAACCGTTTCTAAAATTATGCTTGAGATATATATACATTAGGAGCGGTTTTTAACCGCACCTAAACCTTTGTTTATTGGATCGCCATACAAACACATTAGGAGCGGTTAAAACCGCTCCTAAAACTCTGTTTATTACATCGACAAACAGACACATTAGGAGTGGTTTTAACCGCCATTAGAATGTATGTTTATAGATGCGGTCACAAGTGTTTGTGATGTTTGTACAATAGCAGCGGTTGCAAACCGATTCTATAGGTCTCCAACACAAGCAGTCACAAGTGTTTGTGATGTTTGTACAATAAGAGCGGTTGAAAACGCTTTAGAACCGGTTAAAAACCATTTCTATAGATCTCCAACACAACCGGCTCTTTATTTTGAACCACCAGTTTATTTTTCGCTTCGGTTGTCTTTAGCATCGCCATTATCTACAACGGTAAAAAACCGATTCTAATTATTTAGAAGGGTTGATAAGTGGTTCTAAAGGCTTTTTAAAACTGCTTCTAAAGGGTTTTTTTTTGTAGTGTACGCATATTCATTGGTTATCCTAGAGGAACGAAAGGTGATTTATTTTATTGTCCTAGAGATCAGAGGGTGATCGTTAGCACGAACACCATATTTCTAGAGGAAGACTATGTGATGAACCACAAGCCCATGAGTAAGATTGTTCTGAAGAAAATAAAAGGGGAAGTCACTTCTTCAGTACCATCGGTACAAGAGGATATATCACAAGTCAATGCACCGCGTGTCACAGAGGATACATAGGTGATACCTCGTCGTTGTGGGAGGGTTGTTAGACAACCCGATAGATACCTCAATGTTGTCCAACATTCTTCATTTTTTATGTTTCTGTGGGGTAAAGATATTCTTACCCATATCCTGCAATACTTTTTCATTTTGTGATAACAATTCGTGGCATCGAGAGGCAGCAAATTCTGTAGCGGCTTCTTCTTCTTTATCACGATATCTGATTCCCTCCATGATTTGTTTGCCTTTGGTTGCTTCATCCATTTTTTCTTTCCCTTTGTCTGTTGTTAGTACAGAGATTATCTCTTTTCTAGAGATTAGCCTTGACAATGAGTTTGCAAAGACATTGTCTACATAGACTATTTACAGGCTAAAATCAGAAGATTGCAAGCAGAATTAGACAGAGTTCTGAAGCAAAATCAAGAAGCAGAGACCACATTAACTAATGAATTGGCCGAGGAGCTACAACAATTAAACCTCCAAGACTTGTAAAAAGGGAAAGAGCAATTACATTTTCTGGAAATATCTGTATTTCCGGCCACAGGCTGTCAATACCATCCAAAAAGAACTTTGTATCGGCTATACCATATGACAGTTGAAATTGAAATACCGACTATTCCTCCATTCAAGGTAAACGCTATTCTAGATTCTGGTGCCACAACCTGCTGTGTTGACCAAAGATCCGTAATTACTTTGGATACTGAATGTTGTTCTGGTGGTACAAGAATGCGCATAAGGTTATCCCACTCAGGGGCCCTTATTTGTATGGCTCTGGAGGATGTTGATGTTGATCCAAATCCTTGTGGACCTCTGACGGTGCTTTCAAGACAGGGAACCATTATTAGGGGTGGTGTAGAAATTCATTCAAGAATTAATTGAGCAATTGCTTCCCCCTGCATTCTCTTTATATAATCACATATTACTTAGTTTTAAATTTGTTACCTGGAAATTAACCACCAAGATGAAAGGTGGAGACTCGACATGCATCCTTGCTCCAGTTTATCCGCAAGGCTAGTAAGTGCATAAGACGGTAAGCCTGATGTCAAGTCTCGAAAATAATAATAATAATAAAAATAATATGATAAAAATACACGGGCGTATGTCATCGGAAAAGGAGGATAAATTTCGGGGTCTATTTATACCCTAAATAATCACAGTTGAGGGGCATGAAGGGCAAAAACCCTAAAACCCATTCAACCAGGCCGAACCCTTTTTATTTTCCTTTTCTTTTTCTTTTAGCCTTCTTTTTCGTTCGCGCGACCCACCTTCTGCTCGCGAACCACCGCAGACGACGAAAAGAGGTGATCGTCGAATCCCCTCCGTCGGAGACGACGCCAAGCTGCCGGAGCTACACCAACCCTCCTCCTTCCTCTTCACGGTGAGTAGTCTTTGGCTAGGGTTAGCGAGGGCGGTGAGTTCCGCAGACTTTCGTGTGGGACTGTTGCGGCGAGATTGAGTCGGGGTTTTGAGGATTGCATCGTGCCGGTGGAATGGGTTGCCAGATGGAGTTCTAGCAGGTCATAGGGGATTCGGTAGGTTTGGATTGACGAGTGGAGAAACCGGTGGAGCTTGGATCCGTCGGCTTGGAAGGAGGTGAGGAGCAGGATGTCGGATTTAATCTGCAGGCATTTGGTTTCAGATTGTGTTCTAGCAGGTTTATTGGGGGAATTTGGTAGTTTGGAATGGGTGAGCTATGGCAACCGGTGAAGCTGTTTTCCCGTCGGCTTGAAGGAGGTGAGGAGCAGATAGATCCCGGGAGGTGGCTAGGGATTTAAATCCTTGGGTTATAATGGGAATTTTAGATGGAGGTGATCGGAATCGGTGGATTAGGGTTCTTGGCAGGTGAAGAGCAGGGGAAAGGGAATGGGTAAATAGATTTGTGTCGTTGGAAGGGAAGGGGATCGGTATAGGATTTTAGGATCATTTTTGATGAATTTAAGCGTGGATTGGTATTGAGGGTTTCATCCGGTAGGGTGATAATAACGGAGTATACACAGGTTGGGGTCATAATGAATTGGGTGTGCCGAGTGATGTATATGAGGGTTAAATCTTCAGTTAATAACCAGATAAATGTTTAATAGAGGTAAGGAGTAGTTTGTTGGAAATGAATCATCATGCTAGGGTGGATATAAAAGTTAGTATGTACATGAGCTTTATGTCTGTAGATGATTCCTGCTATAATTGTTCTCAGTCAGCATGTTTAGTTAATCCTTTATAAGATTTTTCTTAATGTTGTAAATGTTGGTGCAATCGGCCCAGGTCACGATTGACCAGGACTCGAGTTTGACTCGAGTGATGTTTTGATGTTTTGACAAAAACATATGACAATGTAATTGTCATGGGAAAGTCCAAGTCTTGTGTACTTGGCATGGAATTCATATAATTGACCAGAACTCGAGTTGCAAGAACATTCTATTCAAATCATTTTTAACGTTATTATAACTAGTAATGAGAGATATAATTAAGATCACGCTCATGAGTTTTTTATGCACCTGCTTGGGACCAATGAAATTCTCCACCTATTTTTTCTAATTATTGATTTACTTAAATAAATCCAATACCTAATATAATGTAAGATCATCAAATCATATAATTCTTTTGTGATGGATGATAGAATGGAACCCGCATTGGCTGCATTTAATGAAATTCTTTGGAGAATTTTTTTCATTAGATCATGCAGTTTGATATAAAACTAGTGTCGAATTGAGAGAATGTTTACAGATATTGATAACACGGTGGTATGCGTTTTAAGTTGTTTTTGTTTTTTAGTTATTGTTGAATAAAACATTTTGACATGTCGAAAAGGATGGAAAGCTGAGGTATGCGTGAACATTTTGGCAGGCAGTATTATAAGTTAATGATTTTTTTGGTTCCACTCCTGCTCTATTCTTGTGTGATAAATCATTCTGATGAAAAGGAGAAAGAACGTTATAAGAAATGGGTCAAGGCAGATGAAATGGCGCGGTGTTACATTTTGGCATCTATGTCAAATGTGCTGCAACATCAGCATCAGGCCATAGCCACAGCTTATGACATGATGTTCAATCTCAAGGAACTTTTCAGACATCATAGTAGGGCGGCTAGACAGGAGGCAATGAGAAAGTTGATGACAACCACCATGATCGAGGGAACACCCGTTAGGGATCATGTTCTCAAGATGATGGCTCATCTTAATGAGATGGAAGTCCTCGGAGCTGAGATCGATGGGGAAACCCAGGTCGATATCATTCTCCAGTCTCTGCCTAGGAGTTTTGAGCAGTTCCGCCTCAACTACAACATGAACAAGAGGTTGTATTCGTTGGCGGAGCTTCTGACAGAAGTCCAGGCGGCAGAGGGGCTTTTTCGTCAAAGTGCTCAAGCCATGGTTGCTCAGAAGGTTTCTTCCTCTAAACCGAAAGGTAAGAAGAAGAAGAAGCAAGGTGGAGCGAAGAAAGTGGCAGTGGGACCTCAGGCAGGAGTGAAGAAGCCGAAAGGCAAGTGCTTCACTTGCAAGCAAACTGAACATTGGAAGGCGGACTGTCCTCGCCGAAAGAACAAAGGTATATCTTCTTGTTTAGTTGTTGAAACATGTTTAGCGGTGTCATCTACCAGTGCCTGGTGTGTAGATACAGGAGCCACTGATCATGTCTACAATACTTTGCAGGGGTTCCAGGAAACCCGACGACTAGCTGAGGGAGAGATTACCGTCTTCATGGGCAATGCTTCAAAGGTGGCGGCTATTGCAGTGGGAGACGTTTATTTATCTTTTGATAGGAATAAAGTTTTGGTTTTGAGAAATTGTCTTTATGTATCTACTTTTAGAATGAATTTAATTTCAGTTTCTAAATTGTTTATGGATGGATATTCTGTTTCTTTTAATGACAAAGTGGTTATAAAAAGGAATAGGGAGATTATCTGTTCTGGTACATTGGTTGGCAATTTATATACTCTTGAACCGAAAACTCCCACGATGCATATAGAAGTAAATAACTCATCTTCTAAATCTAATAAGAGAAAAGAACCTTCGCAGATGAACCAAACATATCTTTGGCATCTAAGGCTTGGTCATATTAACCTAAGTAGAATTCAAAGGTTGATAGCTGATGGACCTTTGGGTTCATTAGTGGTGGAGGATCTCCCAACCTGCGAATCATGCTTGGAAGGTAAAATGACCAAGAGGTCTTTCAAGGCCAAGGGGTATAGAGCCAAAGATGTGTTAGAATTGGTTCATTCTGATATGTGCGGTCCTATGTCTATCTAGGCAAGAGGTGGTTTTGAATATTTTGTCTCTTTTATAGACGATTATTCAAGATATGGATACATTTACTTGATGCGCCGCAAGTCTGAATGCTTTGACAAGTTCAAATAATTCAAGGCTGATGTGGAGAACCGTCAAGGTAAAAGTATCAAGACATTACGATCTGATCGTGGTGGCGAGTACCTCTTGGGAGAGTTTAGGAATTACTTATCAGAGGCTGGGATTCAATCCCAATTGTCTGCACCTGGCACACCCCAGCAGAATGGTGTAGCGGAGCGAAGGAATAGGACTCTTATGGAGATGGTCAGATCGATGATGAGTTATTCTGAGTTACCTGTTTCATTCTGGGGGTATGCCTTTGGATCTGACAATGTACACTCTGAACTTGGTTCCATCTAAATCAGTACCTTCTACCCCTGTAGAATTGTGGACTGGGCGAAAGCCTAGTCTGAGACATATTCGAATATGGGGGAGTCCAGCACATGTGCTGAAGGCTGATGCTGGTAAGTTGGAACCTCGTACAGAAGTGTGCATGTTTGTTGGCTACCCTAAGGGAACGAAAGCTGGTTTGTTTTATAATCCTAGAGATCAGAGGGTGTACGAACGCCAGATTTCTAGAGGAGGATTATGTAATGAACCACAAGCCCAAGAGTAGGATTGTTCTTGAGGAGTTGACAGGGGAAGTCCCGACTTCAGTACCACCGGTACAAGAGGAGACACCACAAGTCACTGCACCGCGTATCACAGAACATACACAGGAGGCACCTCGTCATAGTGGGAGGGTTGTTAGACAACCCGAGAGATTCATGTTTTTGGGAGAGTCTTCGGACTTAGTCCCTGGTGAACATGAACCTGATCCCTGGACATATGACAAGGCAATCCAAGATAGAATCGTGTCTTGGCAAAGAGCGATGAATTCAGATATAATCTATGGATTCTAATCAGTCTGGGAGCTAGTAGAACCACCCGATGGTGTAAAACCATTGGATGCAAGTGGATCTACAAGAGAAAGAGAGGAGTAGGCGGAAGGTTGAGACCTTCAAAGCTAGGCTTGTTGCGAAAGGGTATACTCGTAAAGAGGGTATCGATTATGAGGAGACCTTTTCAGCCGTAGCTCTTAAGTCTATCCGGATTCTCTTATCTATAGCTCATATGGATTATGAGATTTGGCGATGGATGTCAAGGCGCTTTCCTTAATCTAAGTCTTGAGGAGAACATATATGCACGGCAACGGAGGATTCATTGCTAAAGGCAAAGAACATCTTGTATGTAAGCTTAATCGGTCCATTTATGGATTGAAGCAAGCTTCTAGATCTTGGAACATCCGCTTTGATGAGGTAATCCAGTCATATGGATTTATTCAAAGTCTGGATGAGCCTTGTGTATACAAGAGATGTGACAGAAACGTAGTGGTGTTTCTTGTACTATATGTAGATGATATTTTGTTAGTTGGCAACAATATCAAAGTGTTATCAGACGTAAGGGTATGGTTGTCCAAACAGTTTGATATGAAGGACTTGGGAGAAGTGGGACACATACTTGGGATCAAAGTTATAAGGGATCACAAGAAAAGGATGTTGTGCTTGTCTCAAGCTTCATACATTGACACTATCCTTGCTAGTTTTAGCATGCAGAACTCCAAGAAAGGTTTTCTACCTTTTAGGCATGGAGTTCCTTTATCTAAAGAGATGTGTCCCAAAACATCAAAGGAGATAGAGGACATGAAATCGGTTCCTTATGCTTCGGCAGTAGGAAGCCTTATGTATGCTATATGCGAGGCCAGGATATACGCTTTGTCGTGGCATAGTTAGCAGATATCAGAGTAATCCTGGACAGGGACATTGGACTGCGGTAAAGCATATATTGAAGTACCTGAGAAGGACTAGGGATTATATGCTAGTTTACCGGGCAGATCAATTAGTCCCTGTGGGTTACACGGATTCGGATTTCCAATCAGATAGGGACAAGAGTAAGTCTACCTCGGGGTTTGTGTTTACTTTTGGAGGTGGAGCCATAGTATGGAGGAGTGTCAAGCAGAAATGCGTGGCGGACTCTACCATGGAAGCTGAGTATGTGGCAGCCTCTGAGGCAGCCAAGGAAGTTGTATGGCTCAGGAACTTCTTGATGGACTTGGATGTGATTCCTGGTTTGCCCAGAACTATCACAATTTATTGTGATAATAGTGGTGCAGTTGCAAACTCGAAGGAACCACGAGCCCATAAGGCGAGTAAACACATAGAGCGCAAGTACCACCTTATACGAGAGATCGTAAAGCGAGGAGAAGTTGCTGTCGCCAAGATTGCATCAGAGGATAACCTGGTGGATCCATTCACTAAGGACCTTCCAGCGAAAGCGTTTGATAGGCATGTGGAGGACATGGGAATCAGATGTATGGCAGAGTGATGACGGCATAGTCTTTTAGTATAAGTGGGAGATTATTGGAATGTATACTGAAAGCCTAGCTCTTTTTGTATGAACATTTTATTTTGAAATAAGAATCACATGATCATTGTTTGCACTTTATATATTTATTATATGTGTGCATATTGTCTAATATTTTACATTGTAGATAACATGGTGCTTTGTGTGGCACAGAAGATCATGTTATCAGTTCCTTGTAAAATATAAGTAGAGGCTCACAACCAAGATGGTTTTGGACAAACCATTGGCATGGTTGTAGTGTAGCTTGATATTGTTTTGTCTTGAACATAGAGTTACACTAGTACACTTAGGTGTATTGAGCAGGACCGACATAGAGGTGATTCAATTTAGTACTGACTACATAATTGAATCGGACCTCGGATATTATGTTGTACATGCTCTTAATCCCGATATAATAACGGGCACATGTACTTACTATTTATTTCTTTGATTTACCAGTGGGTGAGATTTAGATGGATTAAATCAATATGCCCAGTAAGTTGGGAAATAATATTATTTACATGGTGTGCCGTTGATTATAGGAGGAAACCATGTCCTATATATTAGGTTGATGATATCCCCTTGAGGAGCTCATAAGGTTCATCATGTAAACCCAGCTGGTTGACTTAGTCAACATGATGATAAGGTTGAGTGGTACTACTCGAGGAATTAGATGTTAATTAATTGATGGTCAGTAAATCAATTAATTGACGAACATTCGATATCTTAAACACGGGGAGATTAATGTACGAATAATATTTGGAGCCCATATTAATTTATGGGGGTTGGTGAGGTAGTTCAATGATGATCCTCTAGTGGAATGGAACATCATTGATGGATCAAGTTTATGTGGTTCCGATCCATCGGGTGGCCAAGATCCAACTCCTCCTTATGGTCCCTATCGTAGCCTAATATAATCCTTGTGAAGTCTAGATCCAAGAATGTAAAACAAAACCCTAGAACCAACGGTTGGGATTAAATCCCTAAGATCCGATGGTTAGGATGAAACCCTAGAACCAACGATTGGGATTAAATCCCTAAGATCCGATGGTTAGGATGAAACCCTAGATCCGACGGTTGGGATGACACCCTAGATCCGACGGTTGGGATGAAATCCTAGATCCGACGGTTGGGATAAAACCCTTGATCCGACGGTTGGGATAAAACCCTAGATTCGACGGTGGAGATTAAATCCCTAGATCCAACGGTGGAGATTAAAGGAGACTTAAGCCTAATTTTATAAATAGAGGCTTAGGCTTGGGCGGCAGATAGAAGATAGAGAATTAGGGTTTGGCTCTACAACAAGTGGGCAGCTAGGGTTTTTGGGCGGCTAGGGTTTTCGAGCAAAACAAGTGGGCGGCAACCTTCTTCCTTCTAGTTGATTGCCGGCGCCCATCCTCCTCCATCAACACTTGGCCGGCGCCCATCCTAGAGGCCTCTCCCTTCTTCCTTGGCCGGCGGTTCTCCTTCCATTGGTGGCCGGCGTTCATCTTCCTCCCTTTCTCCTTGGTGGCCGGTGGCAACCCTTCTTCAAGTTGGCCGGCGCTTCATCCATTTGATCCTTGGCCGGCGGTTGCACCAAATTCCCTAATTTGGTGGCCGGTTCTAGAAAGGATAGGTATTTGTTGGTTCTTCTTTTTGTTCGCAGCAGACAAGGTAGAGGAGAATGCGATCTAGAAGGCTTCTACTCGTGGAGGATCTTCGTCCAAACATCGTCCACGAGAAGGATAGGACATACGGTAGAAGATCGTAAGGTATAAAGTTCTTTTAACTTTAATTACAGATCTGAGCATGTTCTTTTATGTTTTGATTATACATGTGTGTGTATGAAAATATATTGTATAATCATGGACCCCGAAGACAAACACAAAAACCGGCGATCCGTTCGTCGTCTCTTCCGCGGCTAACCAACTAGAAGAGTTGTGTTGCTTGAACAACTAGTTTGTTCAAGCGATCACTCAAGTTGTTAGCACGACGATGAAATGGTTGTGCTAAGGAAGCTCATCCCATCCGAATTAATTCTTTCATTAGTGAAAATTTTAATCCGGGGACATGGGAGCCAATGAGCCTCCGAAGCGACTCCCTTCATCGTGGAGTTAGATGTTGATTAATTATTGGTCAGTAAATTAATTAATCGACGGACATTCGAGATCTTAAACACCGGGAGAAAAATGTACAAATAATATATGTTGGATTGATGCGGTTCGCTAGAGGGGGGTGAATAGCGAAAAAGCCTTTTTCTTTCGAATTCGTTTCAAGACAAATATACGCAGCGGAAATGTAAATGAAACAAAAAGAGACAAGTTTGTTTTTTACTTTGTTCGTAGCCTTCGTCTACTACTCCAAGGCCCTAACGGTCCTAGACTGTGTACAGAGGGCAATTCACTAAAACACTCCTCCTCGTTGGAGGTAGGAGTTTGACGATTACAAAAAAAACTTCGAAGCAAAATGATAGAGAGACAAACCCTCTCTTCTATTAAAGTAAAATGCAACGATAGAAAAACCTCGAGTAAAAGAGTTGCAATATTGAAAACAATAACAAGGATTACACCAACAACTAAAAAGAAAGAACTTAAGATAGGGTTGTTGGCAGCACTTCATTGTCGTAGAGTCGTCAGAGAGTCGCAGCGTTGCGGAAGCTTTTGAGCACTTAGAATTATATGAAAACCCTAGGTTAGGACCTCCTTTTATAGCCTTTGAGCCCCTTTTCGAGAGGAACCCTAGCCAATCATATTTGAGCACCACTCCCCTTGAAATTTGGTGATAAACCTTGACTCCTAGAGGTGATCCGGTCGGTGATGGCCATCACCGACGATCGGCGCTTTATCGATCGAGTGCTAGCCGTAGTCACCGTGATGGGGCGGTCGAGTCCTTGAGTTGGCGATCGTGATGTTGGCGAAGGCAAAGTTAGCTCAAAGAAAACATTATTTCGACGGCCTCCGACCGTTCGATCTCGACCTAGACCACCTATGAGATGTCTTGGGTCGGATCTACGCTTAAGTCTTTCCCCGTAACGAGGATACGACCTTACTTACACTCGCACACACGAGCTTACCTCGATACTTACGTGTTGCTTTTGCTTCCGGCCTTCCACTCAATTCCTTCGGCTCCCTCCGAAGTCACTTGAGTGTCGCCCGACCACCGCGGCTTCCTCCGGGTGTCGCTAGCCTTCAGCTCCAGCTATAGCAATTTTCTGCACACTCGATTCAGCTCGTGAGATAACAACATGAGCTTAACTTTGTATCGTTTGCTATAATCAAAACTCAGGTTCGACTTAGGTGCCTACTGCACCAACAATCTCCCCCTTTTTGATTTATGGCAAACCCACATACAAAGTTAAGTGCATTAAGAAAAGATATGCATGAATGAGCAGGAGTGTTAAGAGCATGAATGAACAGGAGTATAAAAACTCTTTTTCAAGTGCTCCCCCTTGAGGAATCCTCCCCCTTGACCGAGGGTGAGTACTTGAGAAAGAGTTTTAACTCTCCCCCTTGACGTTTGCTACTAAAAAAGAATTAAGTAACCGAAATTACTTAATATTGGCCATAGTATTTAAAATAAATAAGTTCAAGTGCCGTATATCGAAAAAATTTGACCCCTTAACTTTGACCTTTTAACTTTGGCCTTTTTCTCCCCCTTTTGTCGTATATCGAAAAGAGTAAGGGGTGTGTGGAAAACAAAATAAGTGTTAAATTTAAAGTCTAAGCATGTTCCCCATTTTTTATTTTTAAAAAAAAATATACTGAAAATAAGCTCATCTATAAAATGTTCGACTCATATTTGGCTTGATTGATATGAATGATCAACCAGTCCTGGTCAGAGTCGGTTAGTGTGTATGATTATACTTCATGGTTCGTGGCGATGCACTAGATCTACATCTGGAACCAGGAGTAAGGTCCTAACATCTCACGCCCATCTACGTGGCTAAGTACACAAACACATTAGTCCTATGTGTTGTGAGATGTATTGGCTCCTTAAATCTATAGGTGCATGATATCTAAGGTATGTCCTATGCTAGCTCCATAAAAATGAAAATTTAAGAAATAGTAGTAAGAAAATATAATTTGCAAGTTCCTATTCTACTACGCACATGCCCAATTTTCGTCTTAATAGACTAAATTCGGCTTCGGGTAGGGGTTTAGTAAATAGGTCTGCTAAGTTAGACTTCGATTCGACGTATTCGAGTTGTATTGCTCCATTGGCCACATGTTCTCGAATGAAATGGTGTTTGACCTCTATATGTTTGGTCCTAGAGTGACATATCGGATTCTTAGTAAGATTAATTGAACTAATGTTGTCGTGAAGTTTAAGTTTAGTATTCGTAAAGTCTAACTTAAAGTCGCGGAGAGTGTGCTTCATCCAAAGAAGTTGAGTGACACACTCACCCATCGCGATGTATTCAGCTTCGATGGTAGATAAAGCGACACAGTGTTGCTTCCTACTGCAGTAACTTACTAGACTCGAGCCGAGAAGTTGACAACAACCACTCGTGCTCTTTCTATCGAGCTTACTACTTGCATAGTCCGAATCGGAGTAGCCGATTAGTTCGAACTCCGTAGATCTAGGGTACCAAATACCAATGTTAAGTGTACCCTTAAGATATCTAAGGATACGCTTAACTAGGGTTAGGTGAGACTCCTTAGCACAGGTTTGAAACCTGACGCACATACTTACTGCGAATAGGATGTCGAGTCGGCTCGCAGTTAAGTATAGGAGTCATCCTATCGCGCTCCTATAGTACTTTAAGTCAATGGACTTACTTTCTAGGTCTTCTCCTATGTTAACATTAATCGCCATTGGGATGTTTATTATCTTAGCGTCTTGCATTCCAAATCTTTTAATTAACTCCTTAGTGTATTTTTGTTGATATAGGTATATACCATCCTTAGTTTTTTTAATTTGTAGACCTAAAAAGAAACTTAACTCGCCTACCAAGTTCATTTCAAACTCACTTTCCATGAGTGAAACGAACTCGTTTAGTAAGGCTGAGTTAGAGGTTACAAAAATTATATCGTCTACGTAAATTTGAGCTATGAATATTTCTTTACCTAAGGTTTTTACGAAGAGAGTTGGGTCAACTAAGCCTTGGTTAAACCCTTTTGACTTAAGATGGATTGAAAGTCTCTCGTACCAAGCTCGAGGAGCTTGTTTAAGTCCATAGAGAGCTTTCTTAAGTTTTAGAACATGGTCGGGTTTATCTAGATTTTCGAATCCGGGGGGTTGGCTAACATAAACTTCTTCTTTAATGTATCCATTTAGGAATGCCGACTTAACATCCATTTGAAACAGCTTAAATCCTCGATGTGCGGCATAAGCTAGCAACATTCGAATGGATTTGAGTCTAGCTATTGGGGCATAGGTTTCATCGTAATCTAAGCCTTCGACTTGACTAAACCCTTTGGCGACCAACCTAGCCTTGTTTCTAACTACTTCACCTTTATCATCAAGCTTATTTCGAAACACCCACTTTGTTCCAATTATCGTTTTGTCTTTAGGTGGTGGTACTAATTCCCACACTTCATTCCTAGTAAATTGAGCTAGCTCTTCTTGCATTGCAATAATCCAATCGGGATCAAGAAGAGCTTGTTCAATTGATTTGGGTTCTATCTTTTAAATTAAGGAAATTTGACTAAGGTTCCTATAGGATGCTCTAGTTCGAACTCCTAGATTAGGATCTCCTATCACTTGTTCGATAGGGTGGTTAGTTTGAATCCTAGATTGGGTTCAGTTTGTGTCACCTAATGCTTGATCAATGGGGTGACTTGGTTGAACACTAGTTTGACTCAGATCAGTTGTCACTTGGATGACAAGAGAAGTTGGTTGATGTGGATTAGACTCGATCTCAGGGTCGGAGACGAGTTTGGTATCAGTGGGCTCAACACTTGGGGTCATTAAGGGTTTTGTAGGTTCGGGTACTTCATCGAACACTACATTAAGTGTCTCTTCGACTTTAAGGGTATCGTGGTTATATACCCTATAGGCCCTACTCGTGGTTGAGTATCCTAAGAAGATTCCGGTGGAGGTTTTGGATTCGAATTTCCCTAGGTGGTTCTTAGTGTTTAAGATATGTACTTTACATCCAAATACCCTAAAGTACTTGATGTTGAGTACTTTATTGTGATAAATCTCGTACGAGGTCTTAAGGTGCCTCTTTACCATAAGGATCCTATTCTGGACATAGCAAGTCGTGCTAACGGCTTCTGCCCAAAACCTATCGGGTAGGTCGTATTCGTTCAACATGGTCCTAGCGGCTTCTTGTAGAGTTCGGTTTTTCCGCTCCACTAGGCTATTTTGTTGAGGGGTCCTAGGGCAAGAGAATTCATGGTGGTATCCATTTAGGTTACAGAAGTCGGTGAACCTTTGATTTTCGAATTCACCACCATGATCGCTTCTAAGTCTTTTAACCTTAAGGTTTTTTTGATTCTCGATTAATTTGAATTGATTGATTAATTGATCTAGGGTATCATTTTTATGTTTGATGAACCTAACCCAGGTAAACCTGGAGTAGTTGTCAATTATGACTAAGCAATATTGACTTCTATTGAGTGACTTGGCTCCATGTGAATCGAATAGATCCATATACAAGAGCTCAAGTACACTTGAGGTTCGTTCTTGGTTAGTTAACTTGTGTTGTGTCCTAGGTTGTTTTCCTTGTTGACAAGCATTACAGATTTTATTAACCAAGTTGTTGAGGTTGGGTAAGCCTCTGACTAAGCCACTCTGACTCATCTTGTGGGCCGAGTCTTGGGTGCAGTGACAGTCGTCGATTGCCACAACCATGATTCCTCTTCCTGTGTCAAAAGACATTTGGCTGAGGATTTGATTAAGTTAATTGTATAAATGTTATTTGTCCTAGTTCCTTTGAGTATTGTTTTAGTTGTTTTATTTGTTTTAATTACACATTCATTTTCTAAAAATACAACCTTATAGTTATTGTCACATAATTGACTTACGCTAAGCAGGTTATATTCAAAATTCTCGAGAAGTAATACATTTTTAATGACAAAATTCGAGTTAAGCTCGATATCACCTGATCCGATGATTTTGAGCTTGCCGTTATTCCCAAAGGCTACCGATCCTTGTCGTTTGAATCGAAGCTTTGTGAATTTGAGTTGATCCCCGGTCATGTGTCGGGAGCAACCGCTGTCCAACATCCATTGATCCTACACACAAGGTGGTTGGATTGGATGTTAGATTTTTAAAAAATTGGTTGTGAGTTGTTAAACCTAGGTCATCTCACCTGTGTCTATATGATCAAGCATGTTATACTTATGTGTTTTTTGTGAGATGACTTCCAATTAAGTTGATTAAGTGCATTTAGGTTCAAGTAATTTTATGTTAGATTTGGATTTGACCCTAGGCTTGTCAAGTTTACCTTTTCAAGATCATGGCTTCCAGGTCGTGGCGAGGCACAAGGGTTTTCTTTTATCGGATCATCGACCACTTCCTTAGACAAAGCCATTTTCAAGAAAATGATGACTTGACTCACCTAAGATTATTTCTTAATCTAACTGGTTATTTTTGAAAAGAGGCTCCCCGAGGCTCAATCTTTTCGAAGAATTTTAGTTGGTTATGTTCATGTTCTAAGTGAGTTCACAAGTTTTAAAGAACAAACTTTCTATGTTAAAGCATGCAATTTCTAAGTTAAAGCATAAACTTTCTAAGTTAAAACATGCAATTTCTAAGTTAAAGTACAAACTTTCTAAGTTAAAGCATGCAATTTCTAAGTTAAAGCACAAACTTTCTAAGTTAAAACATGCAATTTCTAAGTTAAAGCACAAACATGTTTTGTACTGGCTCCCCCTAGACCGTTGAATTGGTTCGGTCTATCCACATAGTGGATTTGGTCCTTGGGAATCCAGTACGGGTTGGATCCTAGAGTTGAAATCAAAAGGTTCTTAGGGACCCATGCTTGGACATGTTTCCTATGTCGACTTACAATCGACATATACGACCTATTAGTCGTGTTTGAGTTAAACCCTAGTCCAGCCTTGTTGTACACGACCCTTTGAGATCCAAGTAGGAGGTCAAATCCTTTGGATCCCGAAGTGAACCTTTCCAACGTGTTCCTAAGATCTTCGACTTGACTTTTCAAGAGTGAGTTTTCAACTTCGAGTTTTTCAACCCGAGTTGATTCCTTCTCTTGAACTTGACTAGTCGAAGAGGTTAGGGAGACCTTGTGTTTGAGGAGTTTGACCTCCTCAACCAGGGTCTCGACCTTGGACTCGGATTTAACTAATTTCCTAGACAAAAACCTAACCGTATTTTGTAAAGTATTAAATAAAGTTCGACTTACTTTAAGGGTATCTTTTGAACCGGATGCGTATCCGTGGCTTGACTTGAAGGTAGCTTCATAGTCCGAGTCATCCTCAGGTTCTGACTCAAGTTCAGGTTCGGTCTCCGTGTCTGACTCAATTGATTTCGCCATGAAGACGTGGTATTCGACTTCTTCGGATGACGCTTCTTCCCATGTCGCGTTGAGGGCCTTCTTGTGCTTAGGTGCTTTGTGGTTGAGCTTGGGGCACTCGGACTTGATATGTCCAAACCTGTTACACTCATAACACCTAATATTAGAACTTTTAAGCTTACCTTGGTTGGGTCGAGTTGTAGTTCGCTTTCGTCCCTTGGCTATCCTTCGAGCTAGGTTCATTAGCTCGGCAGTCAATTCCGGGTCAATTTCTTCTTCGGACTCGTCTTCCTCCTCGGTTGGTGGTGGCTTGCTTGCGATTTTCTTCTTCTTTGAGCCTGCAAACAAGGCTATACCCCTCTCGGGTTCCGAGTTGGACTGCTCATGTAATTCAAAATCGGAAAAGAGTTCATCTAATATAAGTTTAGAGAGGTCCTTGGAGACCTTGTAAGCATCGACCATGGATGCCCATAAGGTAGTCCTCGGAAAAGAGTTTAGAACATACCTTATAAGGTCACGGTTTTCGACCTTTTGCCTGATTGCGTGTAGGTTGTTGACTATGTCTTGGATATGGGCATGGAGTTGCATCGCGGACTCGTATTCCTGCATTTTTAGATTATATAATTTATTGAACAAGAGGTCGCGCTTACATACCTTGGCTTCATCGGTCCCTTCGTGTAGCTCCACTAGTTTTGTCCAAAGATCTTTTGCGCTTATTAAGGAGCCGACGCGATTTAGCTCCTCTTTGGATAGGCCGCATTGGAGGATTTGTGTTGCCTTGGCGTCGGCTTCGACTTGTCATTTTGTCGCAATGGTCCATTGATTGTAATCCAAGGATTCACCTTCTTCATTAGTAGGAAGGGTGAACCCGGTTTGGATCACAATCCACATCTCTATTTGGGTTTTTAGGAAGCATTCCATCTGACCCTTCCAATAACGGAAGTCATCTCCGTTGTAAAACGGAGGTCGGACGGTGCTAAAACCCTCGAGATGGGCTATTAGAACAAAAGACACAAGGAGACGACGACGAAGAAACTAGCAACGACAAAAACACAAAAATAAGTGCCAAGACTCGCGTCTTGGATTAGTAGTGCGGGAGAATACTTAACAAAGCGAAATAAATCCAAAAAAAAAAATAGAATTAAAAGAAAAAAAATAAATCTGTAAAAATGGCTAGATTGGTGGTTTCACCAAATCTTAGCAACCCCCGGCTCTGATACCAATTGTTGGATCGATGCGGTTCGCTAGAGGGGGGGTGAATAGCGAAAAGCCTTTTTCTTTCGAATTCGTTTCAAGACAAATATACGCAGCGGAAATGTAAATGAAACAAAAAGAGACAAGTTTGTTTTTTACTTGGTTCGTAGCCTTCGGCTACTACTCCAAGGCCCTAACGGTCCTAGACCGTGTACGGAAGGCAATTCACTAAAACACTCCTCCTCGTTGGAGGTAGGAGTTTGACGATTACAAAAAAAACTTCGAAGCAAAATGATAGAGAGACAAACCCTCTCTTCTATTAAAGTAAAATGCAACGATAGAAAAACCTCAAGTAAAAGAGTTGCAATATTGAAAACAATAACAAGGATTATACCAACAACTAAAAAGAAAGAACTTAAGCTAGGGTTGTTGGCAGCACTTCGTTGTCGTAGAGTCATCGGAGAGTCGCAGCGTTGCGGAAGCTTTTGAGCACTTAGAATTATATGAAAACCCTAGGTTAGGACCTCCTTTTATAGCCTTTGAGCCCCTTTTCGAGAGGAACCCTAGCCAATCATATTTGAGCACCACTCCCCTTGAAATTTGGTGATAAACCTTGACCCCGAACATAAACACAAAAGCCGGTGATCCGTACATCGTCTATTCTGTGGCTATTCGTAGAATAGAGGTTGGTTACTTAAAAAACAAGTTTGTTCAAGTGATTACTCTATTCGAATAGCACGATGATGACATGGTTTCTTGGGCTATCCCTCTTGTCAAGGATAATTTTTTTTTATCTAGGGACGTAGAAGGGATTGCCATGAACAAGTGACCGAGTTGAAGTGGGAAGCGAAGGTTCTCCACCTTCATGTGGAATAAGAGCTTCACTTTCGGACAAAACCCTTCATGGATCTCAAGAAAGAAACATCCTATGGCATAGTGGTATCAAGGCTATCTCACAATTAGGAGGTTCATGGTTCAAATCCTAGGACTAATAACCTTGACGTACTTGTAGATCAATGATCTTTATCGACTTTGATAGATGTTCTAGGCTAGATGTATTGGATAACCCTAGGCTTAACACCCTAGGATAATCGACTGCCCACGAGACCTGTTCGTGGTAGCATGTTATTGCGTGCAGTCGATAACTAGATAATTATACACTCTGACTACCCACGAGACCTATTCGTGGTAGCATGTTGTTGCGTGCAGTCGATAGCTAGATAGTTATACACTCTAACTACCCACGAGACCTATTCGTGGTAGCATGTTGTTGCGTGCAGTCGATAGTTATACACTCTAACTGTCCACGAGACCTGTTCGTGGTTGCATGTTGTAGCTTGCATGATTGAATTGGTATAAATGATATAATTTAGACTTAACCGTCTCGACGTGTTTATAAGTAGACTTATGATCTTATCGGCCTTGATAAATGGTCATGTTAGAAGGGATGGAACCCTAGACTTAACCACTAGGGGAAAGCCGATGTTGTTGCCGATGCACTTAGCTTGAAGTCCGGAGGCACTTTAGCTTGCTACCGAGTTTTAGTCACGAATTTGATTCAGGGTTCTCCAAGTTGGGCCTTGAGGAGCAAGGATCGACAGAGCAGGGCATTCTTGTTACCATGGTTGTTCAGTCATCTATCAGGATGAGAGTCCGAGACGCTCAAGCCAGTGATCAGCACTTGCAGTTCATTGGCAGCAATATAACCTCGGGATAGCAGACTGAGTTCACCCGAGATGACGAGGGTATTATTTATTTTTGGGGCAGACTATGCGTACCTCAATCTCACCCGGTCATAGAGGAGTTACTCCAGAAGGCTCATCACTCTCGATTTGCGATCCACCCAGGCGGAATCCATATGTATCAAGAATTAAAGTGTTTGTATTGGTGGAACAACATGAAGAAAGACATCATAGATTTTGTAGCTAGATGTCTAATTTTCCAATAGGTGAAGGCTGAGTACCAGAGACCAATCGAACTACTTCAGAGGATTCCTATTCCCGAGTGGAAGTGGGATCACATTACTATGGATTTTGTGGTGGGTCTTCCTAGGACACGACGAGGCTATGACACTTCTTAGCGATTCAGAAGACCGACTCTCTAGATCGTATGCCAGAGTTATATTGTCGGGAGATCATCAGATTGCATGGTGTTCCTTGAGCATTTTATCAGATAGAGATCCCCGATTTATGTCCTAGCTTTGGCAGAGTCTACAGCGGCCCTAGGCATACAGCTTCGTTGTAGTACAACATTCCATCCTCAGACAAATGGACAGTTTGAGTGGACCATTCAGACCCTAGAGGACCTGATGAGGTCCTGAGTTATGGATTTTGGGGGCAACTGGGGGAGCCACTTGCCATTAGTGGCATTCACCTACAACAACAGCTATCATTCGGCTATCCAAATGGCCCCGTTTGAAGCATTATATGGTAGACAGTGTCCTACACCCACCCTCTGGGGGGAGGTTGGGGAGGACCAGTTGCTAGGACCCCAGAGAGCTCAGCATGAGGCAAAGTTGGTACATACTGTCAGACAAAGGATGGAAGAGGCACAGGATCGTCAGAAGAGTTATGCCGATCGGAGACAGAGACCTTTGGAGTTCTCTGTTGTTGACCATGTATTCTTACGAGTCTCACCCACGAAAGGGGTGAAGATATTTGGCCTCCGTGGTAAGCTAGCTCCAAGGTACATTGGTGCTTTTGAGATTTTATAGAGGATCGGAGCAGTCGCTTACCGCCTAGCACTACCATCGTCCTTGGCTAGTATTCATGATGTGTTTCATGTGTCCATGCTCAGGAAGTATGTGCCAGACCATGCACATATTATATTAGACGTGTCAGGTTCCATTCAACCTGATGCTACTTACGAAGAGGTTCCGGTACGGATTATGGATCATAAGGAACGACAATGGCGGAACAAGATTGTGCAATTTGTTAAAGTCGGGTGGAGTCACCACACCGATGAAGAGGCTATTTGGGAGCTTGAGGAAAAGATCAGAGCTCAATACCCCCACCTGTTTACTTAAGGTACGTGAAATGTACTTTCAGTACTGGTGCTACTTCAGTGTGCTATTTCTTACTCATTATACATTTGAGGGGGAAATTTGGGGACCAAATTTTTATTAGTGGAAGAGAATGTTGAATATGGAAATTTAAAATACTAAATTAAAAGGCCAAAATTTAGGAAAATAATCCTAGGAATTATTTTCGAGATTTTGGAGAATTTTAGAAAAATTTTCTAGAATTTTTCTAGAATTAAATGGGGCTTGTACGGGATATATACGGGGATAAGAAAAACAGGCTTTTAAAGGGCCTATTTTAATTATTTGATAGGTATAATTAACCTAAGTTATAAACCTAGGTTATAAGTTAACCTTATGGTTATTTTTGCCCGAACCCGTTTCCTCTTCTCTCGATTTCTCCGGCACCGCTCCACATGACGCGACCACTCTTCTTTCCTCCATCGCGAGTCACCGCCGCTACCCTATCGTTCCATCCCTTCTCTTCCTCTCCCTCGCGTAGCTTTTCCAATCTCGCACGAGCACTGCCATTCTTCTCCCTTCCTTGTTTCCCCTCTCGTGTGCAACTCACGTTGTCACTGCCACTATCTCCTCTCGCACGCTTAAAGTTGGCGACCGCTATCTCCGCCCTTGCAGTCGCCGCCCTACGTGTCACGCACATGCAGCCAACAATCATGGCCTCCGCACGCTCATCGCCCCCATATGCGACCAGCCTTCGTCCGACTCCTCTACCATCGATGTCACTGCCTTTCCTGTTCCCTAGCTTTCCCCTTTCGCCACGTGCCCATCGCTGCGTGTCCACAGATGAGTATCTAGCCGCATGCTAGTCAGCATTCGACGTTCTGACAGAGTCGACGTCGGAGTTCTATTTGACACCGACGCTCGCACGACTCTCACTTCCGACACCCTCCGCGCCGATGGTGAGCAGTAGCTCTGTCACCTTCGTCAGCCTCTTTGAGTAGGCTCAGCTAGGAACATTGCGACCCCGTTCTGGTTGCTTGCTGCTGGAGACTGCCGTCGGTGAGGGAGTTATCCTTCTTGTCGAGCGTCGCCGGAGTAGGTAAGAGCTGCTTCTCTTCTTCAATCTTGGATGGGATCGAAATCCCTATTGTGATTTCCTTTGGTTGAATAGGGATTCTGATTTGGGCAGGGATTTTTCTGGCAATCAGGATAGAGGTTTTGGAAATATTGGCTGCCGGTGGAATCCTAGGGCTGGTAAGTATGATATTTTTATATGTTATTTGGTTGATTGTTATTGTATTCGATTGATATTGGACTATTAGTTGATATTTTATGGTTGCAGATAAATTTTGGGATGTGGGATGGATCTCCTTTAGGTGAGTTGGTTGTGAGGTTTGTTATGCATTTTGTACGGCTGTGAACAGGGGAGTTGTTGGCTATGAGATTTAAGATGGAAATGGGTGTTTATAAATGCATAATAGGTTATTAATTGGTCTAATGGTCGATAGGGATTGATGTGAAGGCTTGATTAGGTTAAGTGGATAACTAGATCAATCTAGTTGATCGAGCTACGAAATTGATGTAGGATTCGATTCGATCAGTTGTATTATGATTGCACTTAACCATAGTGTTTGATATGTGCAGGTTTCGGCCACGAGACAGGTCTACGGGCGTAAAGACAATTGTTATTCTTTATAGCAAGCGGGTATCTTTGACTTATCTTCTTTTAGATTTTGTCATCTTGTGATGCATTATTTACTATAGCTAGTAGTTATTTTCTATGCTTGTTAACTGCCCTGGTATGTCACTACCTAGTTCGTGTTGTAGTCATTTCATATGCTTATTATATTATGCTCTATCACTTTGATACTTGTTATTTGTTTATTTAGCACTAGAGTAGTGACATACCTTACCTACTGGGCATTGAATGAATAATGAATATAACTTGCATGTGTACATAGACTTATGTACTTAAGTTATTTGATATGGGCTCCTATTGGTACATACCATAGGTAGCCATGGATTGATAGGTGTAATCTTGCATTAGTGACATGCACCGTCTTGCATTATTGCATGACTGGCGATCATCGGCTCCTTGGTAGGAGGTAATACTACTTGGTAGTTGAGCCCATCGTCAGTCACATTATCTACACACACAATCACTCGTGGGTTAGTGGTATTTCAGGTGTGTGTGTAGTTGCTCTGTCAGGGCTCCACGGTTGTCGCTCAGGTGATTGGTATTGCGAAGTGGTAGCAGACAGGGATCCCTCCTTTGTCATGAGACGAGCAGATGAGACGAGGTGTTGTCTCCGATATACATACATGGGGTAGGAGGGTGATACTCTGCCAGCATCCTATCCACTCAGTCACATAGGTGTAGTGACGACAGAGTGCATAGTTGTCACAACCCTACCCACTGGCCGACACACATGATATGTCGGTGGCTTGACTGTCGTCAGGGGTGACACAGGTGATTGCATCATGTGCATACATTTTTACTATATACATTGATTGTTACACTTTTGGTTGTTGCTTATGATTTTCATACATATACAGGAGGTATTATATGGTTTGTTTTTGGTGATTCTACTTATGCTTGTGTGGATGTATTTTATGTCAGCTTAGGTTATTCTGGTATGTACAGTTTCAGGTATGTATTTTTGTTAAAAAAATGTACCAGCATGATTATTACTGCTACTTATAATTTACTATGCATGACTATTAGATATCCGCTGAGTTTTACTCACTCCGTTGATATCTCTTTTATTTCAGGATAAAGCCTTCAGGAGGGTCGATTCTGATCCCACGATCGTGATTCCGTCATTTGGTTTTCAGGCTTCTGCATGTTTTTGTTGTCTCGAGTATTCTATGTTTCAAACTTGTAATACTTTATACTCGTGGTTGTTTTGGTGGTACTTGGTTATGTTTTTGTATGGTCTCTTTGTTTGATTGGTTTTGGTTATGTATGTATGGTTGTGTATTCTTGCTCAAATGGCAAAAGGGGTAAGTTTAGAGGTTTTAGACTTAGTATGTATTTTGGTAGTTGGCCTGAGGCCCTTATGTTATATGTATTGTGGTGTTTGATGTTTCAGCCGTGTTGGCCGATGTAAGTGGGTCATGTAGGCCTTGTATATCGGTTTCAATTGTCCATGATATAGGGAGGTGCTATTCAATTTTCATTGGACAAGTACCCTCTCTTGGCGTGACAAATATCTTGCTCCCCACGAGCAAGATTCGCGCATCAAGAAGGGAGGAAGAAAAATCTCCTTGGGCCACTTTGGAGCCAAGATGAGACGCAGAGTGTGTTCGAGCAAAAAGACCTTAAACAAAGCGCTTCTTGGAAGGCAACCCAAGTTTAGTTTTTACTTGTTTTTAACTTTATTGCATTCCTTAGATTTTAATTTCTGCCATTTAGCATTTTTTGCAAATAAAATCGGATTAGAAAGAACTTGCTAGGTAGAAGCAAGGATGAGAAGGACAAGGCAAGTGCCACCCCGATCCGCTACCTCGGAACGAAGAGGAAGGAGAAGAGATGCCCCATAAGCTCCGGAGGAAGGTGACGCTCTTCCAACCCTTCTTTTTCGTAATAATGAGCATAGAGATAGATATAATGTTCTTTCTACTCAAAATCATTGCAACTAGATTTTTAGATGAAGAACTCCTAGAAACCCTCGGCTTGTTGGGTGATGTTCATGCCCTATTTTAAAAAATGGGGTGGGGAGAGATCATGGGAATAAGGTACTCAACATACCCTAGGATAGTTTTAGAATTTTGAGTTCTTTAGAAGTAGAGATTCTAATGGGAAGAGAGAGCGACGAGGGAAGGATCACATTTAGGTTATTTAATATCGAGCAGGAGTGGACTTTAAACCAATTGAATAATTGTTTTGGATTGCCTAGTGGAGGAGAGCGGAGGACTCCTAATGGGTTCAATGTGTGGATTTTTTGGTCCAACTTAATGGGGGAACATAACTATGATCCCTTTAAGGCCAAAGCCTCGCGCCTCAAAAACCCAATCTTCCAATATCTTCACCGGGTCATGGCAAGTACCATCTTTGGGAGAGGAGAGAGTGATGGTGTAGTGAGGGCGACTGAGCTACTTTGCTTATGAGACATGCTACAAGAAAGGAGTAGTATCGATGTAGGGTCCCATTTCATTAGACATCTAGTGAAAATGCGCAAAGTGGCGAGAGGAGAGATTATCTTGGGAGGGCTAATCACCCACATTTGCCATAGGATGGGGTACGACTACACTGCACTAGACAGAGTGGAGGGGAGCACTAGGATTGACCAAGGAGTGTGTATGGCAATGAAGATGATCATGAGAGAAGGACACTGTTAGTAATATATGAAAGGTATCTTAAGGCAATTGCCTTATGGTTGTACCATTTATTTGATAAATAAAGATTCACTATTTGAGTATACATATTTTCATGTATTTGATTGGATCTTAAACTCATTTACTGAATGTCCACAATATGATTCACAGCATGAGAGAATTTGTTATTGGATCACAACTAGTGAGTATCTCTACATGTGTAATTGTGATGTATTGGAATTATCCCTAGCCAATGAATTGATGGATTCAGACGCCATCGATTCCGTTGAGACTAACACGAGGTATACTCTTTGGTTTATCCAAGTAGTTGTTCCTCATTGGCTAGTGACATTGGGATGTTTGGAGTTGAACGTGGATGCTAGTTCATTGGAGTGACTAGCTGTAAGACTTCATATGGTTCTCTGGATATAAGGATATGTCAATGAAGTTCTTAAAGCAGCTTAAGTGCGATGTTCCTTCGACTTGAGGTATTCAAGTCATCTTGGTCATGAAGACTTATGCTTTGACATCTTAAGCAAGCATCTCCGAGGAGATGTGGACCTGGGATGATTGGTTATAAGTCGAAGTGGCTGAAGGTGTTTGAATAGCCTACAGAGGATTCACCACTTCTTGCGAGGAGATGTATACCCTATGGCCTCTCGTCGGATTGTTACTAAAGTCTTTGGCCAAAGCATTACATGTTTAGAGTATGGTACTCTTAGATACATGTGCAGTAACTAGAATCCGGAGGACAAGGAAGTAATACTTGGGATAGGTGTGATGTAGTCAACCTAGTGGGGACTGACATAGTATAACATGTCCTGAACCAAGTGGGTATAAGATGAGTGAAAGGAATGGGGCACGATTCATTGTAGCTGCTAAAGGGATTCAGAAATGGTTCTGGGATCAACCGTTGATTTTCCGATTAATTGGGGATCATAATGTACTACTACGTGCCACTCATGATCATTCTATAATTAATGGTTAATTATAGATGGTCAACATAAATCAGGAACCTATTTGGTCACATGCACAATGAGTGTAATCTGAAGGATTTAAAATGAGTTTGAGAATAAGATTCTTAGATCGAGAGAGACTTGATTTGGTTGGACAAAACAAAGAACGAGTATGAAATTGTTTCAGTCGCATCGAAAGCATGGATGGGCCGAGTCTTATGAAGACATGATGGATGAACCAAATTAGTTTGGTTTTAATCCAATGGTGGAAAATAAACCAAAGTGGTTTGGTTTGTTTTTAATGAATGAACCAAAGTTGGTTCAGTTCATTTTAACTTAAAATAGACCAATGCGGTTTGGTTTATTTTAACTTAAGTTATTGGAGTGGGTTAACGGGTTTTAGTTATGAACCAATAACCGTTAGGAGAATGTGTTCTCTATAAAAACATGGCTTAAGGGTTTTTCGTGGAGAATTAATTGGTTCAAGGGTTTTGGAAACCCTAGCCTCCTTTCCTCCTTCTCCTCCTTCTTGCCGCCCAAGCCAAGGTGGTTGTCGCCCACCTTTGTGTCGTCACCGCCAATTAGAGCTGCTGCCTCTCCTCGCCGCCAGCCATCCACCAGCCGCCGACGTCCCTTGGGCCACCCTCATCCATCGGCCAACCTCCCTTGGCCACCGGTGACCAAGGAGTAATCGGCCAAGCCTTTGGCCGACCCCTTCTTCCTCCACAACAAGCTGTCCAGTTTTGGACAGCTTGATCTCCTTGGCGTGGAGAGGTCGTTTGGTTGGTGTTTTGTGCTCCGACAGTGGTCTACTTGCCGGGGATTGGATCTCTGACAATCCTCATAGGTGGAGGGTTAAGTTTTCATCAAATGATTGATGAAAATCGCTTCCGACAAGCGAGTTTGTGAAACTCGTTTTAGGGACCCAAATTTATTTCGGATTGTTATCGTCTCTCGGATCACATCGTCTTTGACTAGAGGCTAGTGACTTTTGCAAAGATGAGGCTCATGGCTTTGTGAAGCTATCTCGATGATACTCGGTGTGGATACGGATAGAGGCAATTCTAGCGAGGGTCGCTATGGTTGATGTCATTTTTGCTACCCGCAATCGGTCAGGTATACCTTGTATAAGTTTCCTTTTATTGCAAAATTTTAAATAGCGATTATGTCTACACATTTTGTATCTTGCATGTGTGTAATGTGTGTGTTGTAATAAATTATATTTATTACTTTTATTGCTTCCACTGTGTGCATGTTTACGAAACGTGTTCGAACACACTCGTCGTGGTGCCGGGGAAAACCAACATTGGTATCAGAGCCACGCTGTGTTCCAACATAATCGTAAAATTGTTTTGCGATAGTCATAATTGTATTTATGGAATTTTCTACTTTTGGAAAGTTTAGAAGTATTTATGGAAATTAACACTTTTCATAAATAAAATATGTGATTAGATTTGAAAATTTATTTCCTAATTTAATCATGATTTGATTTGGAAAATCAAATCTCAAACATATTTTATTTTCATAAATAGTTATGAAAAATAAGGAAATTCAAATTGGAAATTTCCTAATATGATTAAGAAATTACAATTTAGGAAATTTATTTCCTAAATTAAATTTTACTTTCCTTAATTAACACTTTCCATAAATAAAATATATAATTAGATTTGGAAATTTACTTCCTAATTTAATCATGATTTAATTTGGGAAATCAAATCTAAAACATATTTGATTTCAAAAATAGTTTTGACAAATAAGGAAACTATTTGTACATACCATAATTGTATGTCATGTAATTGTATTAGATGGATATCATTATAACATGCATGTTGTGACATGTAGATGTATGTCATGTGTGTCATGTCTTATAGATAGTAGTTATTTGCATGCAAAGAGGATGAGATATAAATCCCTTACATAATATTAAAGCCTACACCTTCCATTAATATGGTTAGAACCAGAGTTCCATTTTTTGTTTGGGTTGTTGGACTCTCTCCAAGCCCGCCTCGAATGTGAACATGTTCAAACCATTGAAATAGTTTATTACTAATATGGTAAGAGTCAGAGGTCAATCGTTAGTTTTGGGTTGTTGGACTCTCTCCAAGCCTGGTTAATTGGTTGAATGCGCTATAATCATATTAAAACTATTTCTCGATTAATGGGTTGGTTTTAACCTGGAGCATCGACTTGTTGGACTCTCTCCAAAGTCGATGTGAAGGGAGGTGAAGTTGGGTGATATGTATATAATGCATATTTGTTAATGAGTTAACAACCTGATGTATGTGTGAACATTCAATTAGTTGATAGCACATTGTGATAGTTGCAAATATGTGATATGCAATTGGTATACTTGATACCTACCATCATAGCTAAGAATGACTTGTTGGACTCTCTCCAAGGTTGTTCTTATCTATGTTAGATATCAACCCATTTAAAGATGGAACTACGATCTCCCAAATTAATTTTGAGGGTTTTTGAAATTCAAAAAATGAATGAAATTTTGTAAATGTATGTTGATGCATTTTAAATTCATTTTCTCATATATGCTTGATTTGTATTTCTAGGTTAATCGCTTGATTATGATGTCTTTGAATTTGTGCTCTATTTTAAATTCGAATAAATCGACTGGGTCGAACTTCTTGGACTGGCTTAAAAACTTGAGAATTGTTCTCAAGGCGAAAAAACTTACGTATTTCCTCAAAGAGCCTCTTCCCGCCCATCCTACTGATGACGCAACTCTAGACCAATTGCTGGCCTATCAGAAACATGTGAGTGATTCTGAACTAGTGAGTTGCATCATGCTAGCCGCGATGGTACCCGAGTTGCGGAAGCAGCATGAGCATATGGATGCTCATATCATAGTCTTTCATCTTTATGAGTTGTTTGATGAGAAAGTGAGATCTGAAAGGTTCGATGTCTCTAAGCTCTTCTTCATCTTTGAGATGCAAGAAGGTTCATCTGTGGTACTGCTCAACATGCTGAAGACTGTGGAGCCTTCTGAGAAGCATGAGCAGGGGACGGTGCTGTTAGTTGATTCCTCAAAGAAAGGTTCTAAGAGGAAGTCAAAGGAACAACAGAAGGGGAAGAAGAAAAAAGCTAAAAAGGCAGAACCAGCTCAAAAGGGCACTTACCATCATTATGGCAAGGAGGGCCATTGGCGAAGAAACTGCAAGATTTATCTTGAGTCCGTGAAGAAGAATAAGGCATCAGATGCCCCATCTTCTTCAGATATCTTTGTTATTGATTGTCATTCTATTTCCTCAAACACTTGGGTATTGGATACTGGGTGTGGCTCACATATATGTAATCACATACATGGGCCAAGGAATAGAAGAAGACTCGTCAAGAGAGAATCAAATTTACGTATTGTGAATGGAGCAAAGGTTGCTGCACTCGCCATCGGAATGTATTTGTTGAGACTCCCTACAGGACTTGTCTTAGAACTGAAAAATTGCTTTTATGTTCCTTCGTTGATAAAGAACATCATTTCTATTTCTTGTTTAAATAGAAATGGATACCTTTTGACTTTTAGTAACAATTGTTGTTACATAACTTTGAATGGCGTGTTTTATGGGACTGAAACATTGTGCAATGGTATATATACGTTAGACATATCCAGTGACATTCTCAATATCGAACCGAGAAACAAGCATGCTCGAAAAGATAATCAATTAGACTCTTACATGTGGCATTGTCGTCTTGGCAATATGAGCAAGAAATGCATGTCCGAATTACACTGATGTGGAATTCTGGAATCGTTTGAATTAGATTCATACGATACATGCGAATCATGCTTAAAAGGCAAGATGACTAAGTTACTTTTTACGGGAAAAGGTGAACCAGTGGGAGAGTTGCTTGCTCTAATACATACTGATGTATGCGGATTTATGTCAACTCAAGCTCTAGGAGGCTATAACTACTTCATTACCTTCACCGATGATCACTACGGTTTGGTTATGTGTTCTTGATGAAACATGAGTTTAAAGCCTTTGAAAGGTTCAAAGAATTCAAAAATGAAGTAGAGAAACAACTTGGCAAGAGTATTAAAAATACTTCAATCGGATCGAGGTGGTGAATACTTGAGTCAAGAGTTTCTAGATTATCTGAGGGACAATGGTATATTGTCCCAATGAACTCCGCCGTATACACCGCAACATAATGGTGCATCTAAGAGGAAAAATCGAACTTTGTTGGACATGGTTAGGTCGATGATGAATCACGCAAATCTTCTCAAGTCCTTTTTGGGGCTATGCACTTCAGACTGCTGTTTACTTGCTAAACAGAGTTCCGACCAAGGTAGTTTCTACTACTCCATATAAGATATGGAATAGTAAGAAATCTAACATATCTTAATTGAAGATATGGGGTTGTCCTTTTATGTATCAGACAAATTGGATGCTAAGTCTGATAAATGTATATTTATTGGATACCCTAAGGAAATGAGGGATTACCAATTCTATCATTTTGTGGAACAAAAGGTGTTTATTTCAAGGATGTTGTGTTTCTAGAGAAAGAGTTTCTTTTGCAAGAAAATAGTGGGAGTGGCATTGAACTTGAGGAGGTACAAGAGACTCCAATAGACATTGAAGAGATACCTGGTCAAGCACCTCAATTGATAACTCATAGTGATGAGACATCGACTGAATATATTATGACACCATATCTTTGTAGATATGGTAGAATATGCAACATTCCTGAGAGATATGGATTTCTCATAAGTGAATGGAACGACGTGTTACTCATTGATGATGAGGAGCCTACCAGTTATGAAGAAGTTCTGAAAAGTTCAGAAAGGGACAAATGGCTTGAAGCCATGAAGTCAGAAATAGATTACATGTATGAAAATCAAGTTTGTAAAGGGTTTTGTCTGGAAGCGAAGCTCTTATTCCACATGAAGGTGGAGAAACTTCGCTTCCCACTTCAACTCGGTCGCTTGATCAAGGCAATCCCTTCTACGTCCCCGGATAAAAAATAATTATCCTTGACAAGAGGAATTACCCAAGCAACCGTTTCATCGTCATGCTATTCGATTAGAGCAATCACTTGAACAAACTTGTTGTTCAAGCAACCAACCTCTATTCTACGAATACCCATAGAATAGATGATGTACGGATCACCGGCTTTTGTGTTTATGTTCGGGGTCCAAGTATATTTCGCCACAAAATAAAACATATAACATTCATATAATTGAAAAATAATAATAGACATAATACAAAAGAACATTAATCAAAATAAACAAGATTATACCTCTTGTTATAACTCTTGATCTTCTATTGTATGTCCTTCCTCCTTTTGGACGTCGCGTGGGTGACGATCTTCCAAAAGCTGAAGCTCCTAGATTACCAATCTTCCTTTCCTTATTTGCTCCGAACAAGAGGAAGTATAGAAACAAGACACTTCTCCTTCCTTTAGCCAACCAACAAGCACCAAGCAAGATGCTTGCCGCCGGCCAACAAGGAAAAGAGATGAGAAGGATGGATGCCGACCAAGAGCTCCAAGGGAGGACCCTAAGCCTTGTTTCCACTGGCCAAGGAGAGGAGAAGAGATAGCTTTGGACACCGGCCAAGGGAGGGAAGGCTGGTATGGGCGCCGTCCACCAAAGGGAGAAGAAGAAGATAAGGAAAAACTTTCCTTATTTGGTGCCGCCAACCCCAAACCCTAATTTCTAAGCTTGCCGCCCACCTTAGCCCTAATCCTATCTCTAATGTGATTCCTCTTGCCGCCCACCCCTTCCTCTCCTTGTATAGAGTTAGGGATAAGCCTTGTTTTAATCTCCACCATTGGTTCTAGGGATTTAATCTCAATCGTCGGATCTAGAGATTTAATCTCAACCGTCGGATCTAGAGATTTAATCTCTACCTTTGGATCTAGAGTTTTGTTTTCAACCATTAGATCTAGGGTTCATGAGGTATTAAGAGGCTACAATAGGAACCATGAAGAGGAGTTGGATCTTGGCCACCCAATGGATCAAGCCCACATAAAGTCTGATCCATTAATTATAATTCAATCCACTAAAGGATTATCATTGATCTACCTCACCAACCCCAATAAATTAATATGGGCTCCATATATTATATGTATATTTTCTCTCCGTGTTTAAGATCTCGAATGTCCGTCGATTTATTAATTTACTGACCATTAATTAATCAACATCTAACTCCATGAGTAGTACCACTCAACCTTTTGATCATGCCGGACCAAGTCCACCTGCAGAGTTTATATGATGAACCTTATGAGCTCCTCAAGAGGACATCATCATCCTAATATATAGGACACGTTTTCCTCCTATAATCAACGACACACCATATGAATAATATCATTTCTCAACTTACCGAGCCGATCGATTTAATCAATAAATCTCGCCCATTGGTAAATAATAGAAATAAATACTAAGTATATGTGTCCATTATTATATCGGGATTAAGAGTATGTACAATATAATATCTAAGGTCCGATTCAATTTTGTAGTCAGCAATAAATCGAATCACCTCTAAGTCGGTCCTACTCAATACACACAAAGTGTACTAGTGTGATTCTATGGTCAAGACAAACCAATACCAAATCACACTATAACCATACTAATGGTTTGTCCAAAGTCATCTTAGTTGTAAGCCTATATTTATACTTTACAATGAGGCGATAACATGATCTCCCGTGTGACACCACACACCATGTTATCTACAATGTAATGTATTAGACAATATGCATCACCATAAATATGCAGACAATGATCATGTGATTCTTATTTAAAAATAAAGATGTTCCTACAAAAGATAGACTTTTCAGTATACATCCCAACAATCTCCCACTTATACTAAAAGACTATGTTGTCCTCAAACTGCCATACATCTGATCCCTATTCCCTCCACATGCCTATCAAAAGCTCTCATCAGAAGGGCCTTTGTGAAAGGATCTGCCAGGTTATCCTCCGATGCAATCTTGGCCACAACAACTTCTCTCTTTACGATTTCTCATATTAGGTGGTATATGCGCTCTATGTGTTTACTTGCCTTATGGGCTCGTGGTTCCTTTGAATTTGCAACTGCACTACTATTATCATAATAAATTGTGATAGTTCTGGGCAAACCAGGAATCACATCCAAGTCCATCAAGACGTTCTGAGCCATGCGGCTTCATTGGCCGCCTCAGAGGCTGCCACATACTCAGCTTCCATGGTAGAGTCCACCACACATTTCTGCTTGACACTCCTCCATACAATGGCTCCACCTCCCAGAGTAAACACAAAACCTGAGGTAGACTTACTGTTATCCCTATCTGATTGGAAGTCGGAATCCGTATAACCCACAGGGGGTAATTGGTCTGCCTGGTAAACTAGCATATAATCCCTAGTCCTTCTCGGTACTTCAATATATGCTTTATCTTGCGATCCAATGTCCTGTCTGGATTACTCTAATATCTGCTGACCATGCCCATGGCAAAGCAGATATCTGGTCTCGTACATAGCATCGCATATATGAGGCTTCCTACTGTCGAAGCATAAGGAACCACCTTCATCTCCTCTATCTCCTCAGATGTTCTAGGACACATCTCCTTAGATAAATGAACTCCATGCCTGAAAGGTAGAAAACCCTTCTTGGAGTTCTGCATGCTAAAACGATCCATAATGGTGTCTATGTATGAAGCTTGAGATAAGCACAACATCCTTTTCCTGTGATCCCTTATAACCTTGATCACAAGGATGTGTCCCACTTCTCCCAAGTCCTTCATATCAAACTGTTTGGACAACCATACCCTTACGTTCGATAACACCTTGACATTGTTGCCAATTAACAAAATGTCATCTACGTATAGTACAAGAAATACCACTACGTTTCCATCACATCTCTTGTATACACAAGACTCATCCGGAATTTGAATAAATCCATAAGACTGGATTACCTCATCAAAGCGGATGTTCCAAGACCTCTAAGCTTGCTTCAATCCATAAATGGACCGATTAAGCTTACATACAAGATGCTCTTTGCCCTTCGCAATGAATCCCTCTGGTTGGTTTATATAGATGTTTTCCTCAAGACTTCCATTAAGGAAAGATGTCTTGACATCCATCTGCCACACCTCATAATCCATATGAGCTGCAATGCATAAGAGAATCCGGATAGACTTAAGCATGGCTACCGGTGAAAAGGTCTCCTCATAATCGATATCCTCTTTGTGTATACCCTTCGCAACATGCCTCGCTTTGAAGGTCTCAACCTTCTCGTCTATTCCTCTCTTTGTTTTGTAGATCCACTTGTATCCAATGATTTTTACACCATCGGGTGGTTCTATTAGCTCCCAGACCTGATTCGAATCCATAGATTCAATCTCAGTATTCATCGCACTTTGCCAAGATACCGCATCTTTATCTTGGATTGTCTCATCATTGGTTCATGTTCGTCAGGGCCCAAATCAGAAGATTCTCCCAAGAACATGAATCTATCAGGCTGTCTCACAACCCTCCCACTATGACGAAGTATCACCTGTGTATCCTCTGTGACACGCGATGCAGTGACTTGTGGTATATCCTCTTGTACCGGTGGTACTGAAGAAGTGACTTCCCCTTTTATTTCCTCCAGAACAATCTTACTCATGGGCTTGTGGTTCATCAGATAGTCTTCCTCTTGAAATCTGGCGTTCGTGCTAACGATCACCCTCTTATCTCTAGGACTATAAAACAAACCACCTTTCGTTCCTCTAGGATAGCCAACGAACATGCGTACTTTTGTACGTGGTTCCAAATTACCAGCATTCGCCTTCCGCACATGTGTTGGACTTCCCCAAATCTGAATATGTCTTAGACTAGGCTTTCGCCCAGTCCACAATTCTGTGAGAGTAGAAGTCACTTATTTAGATGAAACTAAGTTCAGAATGTACACCGCCGTATCTAGAGCATATCCTCAGAACGAATCTGGCAACTCAGAATAACTCATCATCGATCTAACCATCTCCATAAGAGTCCTATTCCTTCGCTCTGCTACACCATTCTGCTGGGGTGTGTCAGGTGTAGACAATTGGGATTGAATCCCAGCCTCTGATAAGTAATTCCTAAACTCTCCAAAGAGGTACTCACCACCACGATCAGATCCTAGTGTCTTGATACTTTTACCTTGACGTTTCTCCACATCAGTCTTGAATTCTTTGAACTTGTCAAAGCATTCAGACTTGCGATGCATCAAGTAAATGTATCCATATCTCGAATAATCGTCTATAAAAGAGACGAAATACTCAAAACCACCTTTAGCCTGGATAGACATAGGACCACACAAATCAGAATGAACCAATTTTAACACATCTTTGGCACTATACCCCTTGGCCTTAAAAGGCCTCTTGGTCATTTTACCCTCCAAGCAAGATTCACAGGTTGGGAAATCTTCTACCACTAATGAACCCAGTGGTCCATTAGCTATCAACCTTTGAATTCTACTTAGGTTAATATGACCAAGCCTAAGATGCCAAAGATATGTTTGGTTCATCTTCGAAGGTTCTTTTCTCTTATTGGAATTAGAAGATGAGTTATTAACTTCTATTTGCATCATGGGAGCTTTTGGTTCAAGCGTGTATAAATTTTCTATCAATGCACCTGAACAGATAATGTCCCTATTACTTTTTATAACAACTCTATCATTAAAAGAAATAGAATATCCATCCATAAACAATTTAGAAACCAAAATTAAATTCTTTCTAAATAAAGGTACATAAAGGCAATTCTTAAGAACCAAAACTTTATTTTTCTCAAAAGATAAATAAACGTCTCCCACTGTAACAGTCGCCACCTTCGTGGCATTGCCCAAGTAAACGGTAATCTCCCCTTTAGCTTGTCGTCGGGTTTCCTGGAACCCCTACAAAGTATTACAAACATGATCAGTGGCTCTCGTATCTACACACCAAGTGCCGGTAGATAACACCGCTAAACATGTTTCAACGACTAGACCAAAGGATATACCTTTTTTCTATTTCGTATTGGGACAGTCCTTCCAATGTCCAGTTTGCTTGCAAGTGAAGCACTTGCCTTTCAGCTTCTTAATTCCTCCCTGAGATCCTCCCACTCGCTTTGCTCCACCTTGTTTCTTCTTCTTCTTGCCTTTTGACTTAGAAGTAGAAACCTTCTGAGCAACCATGGACTAAGCCTGAGCAAGCCTTTCTATCGACTGGAGAATGATATCGACTTGGGTTTTCCCATTGATCTCAGCTCCAAGGACTTCTAGCTCATTCGCAGGCTTAGGAGGACATTCTTCGAAGAGTACATATTTGTACTCCTCCACAGTTAAGACAATGTCAAGATTCCTTTTTCCAATCAACATAATTATGTTCAGTAAGTTTATTTTCTTTTAGTATCATAGCAAGTGGGCTGAAAGTCATTTTGAAAGAAAACCTAAGAATCACAAGATCAAAACATTAGATTTCAAAAAATTATTGATTCCTCAAACAATAAAATTTTAAAATCAACCAACACCTCAAAACACCGAGAATATCGTATGCCACGATAGTGTGGACGTATACGAATTCTATATTTGTAAGAAGAGATTTTACCCATTAATTTTACTATCCTGTCAACCTAACTTTTTGACAAGTAAAATTAATAGTTGCTTCCTCTTTGGCCCTACAAATAAAAGCAGTGACTCCGATGGGGTGGATACTTATATCTGTATCTAAGTGTTCACCATTACTCGGTACCAAGGTGATTATCTCGGGTGATGTGCCTTCCGATGGGGAAGTACACACGCTCCTTAATAATTTTCTATAACCATATTTGACCTTGTGATCCGCAAACAAACTCATCCGATGGGGAGGAATGCACTCAGAGCCTACGTGAAAGTTTGTTTGCATCACATGTCAAATCGTAATGGAGGCTGTGAGAATTTTAAAAAAATATCCCTCTCCCACTTAGCAATTTAAAATTGAGGAATTTTCTATCCTACGACATGCATATCAAACAATAAGCAATAAATATGAAAAATTAAAATTTTCCAACTATTATGGCTTTTGTCTTCAATATGTCTCTCGTCGTATCGCCATCTTGTCCGCTCCTCCTACGCCATGTATGAGCCTTCCAGAGATCCGAGCTGAGATTAAATATTTTAATTTACATCCATCTATCCTATACTCCACGAGGAAGTGTACATGAAATCTAGATCGAAAGTAAACTAAAATAAAAAGAGTGGCTAAACAATGCCGTATCTAATTTACAAAAAATTAAATACTAGTCTCATCAACCCCGAGGATTCAACAAAGTATACAATTACACACATACAATCACATACACACATATGGCCATAATAGTTGGATTCTATGCCTGCAACCAAAGAGTTAACCTATGCATATCCTACTATTATCTGACACATATAATATATGAAAAGTGCATAAAAGTAACCGAATCCTAAACACACAAAACCAGAAACCTAGCTCTGATACCACTTTAAAGGGTTTTGTCCGGAAGCGAAGCTCTTATTCTACATGAAGGTGGAGAAACTTCACTTCCCACTTCAACTCGGTCGCTTGTTCAAGGCGATCCCTTCTACGTCCCCGGATAAAAAAAAATTATTCTCGACAAGAGGAATTACCCAAGCAACTATTTCATCGTCGTGCTATTCGATTAGAGCAGTCACTTGAACAAACTTGTTGTTCAAGCAACCAACCTCTATTCTACGAATAGCCGTGGAATAGACGATGTACGGATCGCCGGCTTTTGTGTTTATGTTCGGGGTCCAAGTATATTTAGCCACAAAATAAAACATATAACATGTATATAATTGAAAAACAATTATAGACATAATACAAAAGAACACTAATAAAAAATAAAAAAGATTATACCTCTTGTTATACCTCTTGATCTTCTATTGTATGTCCTTCCTCCTTTTGGATGTCGTGTGGGTGACGATCTTCCAAAAGTTGAAGCTCCTAGATCACCAATCTTCCTTTCCTTGTTCGCTCCGAATAAGAGGAAGTATCTAAACAAGACCCTTCTCCTTCCTTTAGCCAACCAACAAGCACCAAGCAAGATGATTGCCACCGGCCAACAAGGAAAAGGGATGAGAAGGATGGATGTCGGCCAAGAGCTCCAAGAGAGGACCCTAAGACTTGTTTCCACCGGCCAAGGAGAGGAGAAGAGCTAGCTTTGGATGCCGTCCAAGGGAGGGAAGGCTGATATGGGCGCCGGCCACCAAAGGGAGAAGAAGAAGATAAGGAAAAACTTTCCTTATTTGGTGTCGCCAACCCCAAACCCTAATCTCCAAGCTTGCCGGCCACCTTAGCCCTAATCCTATCTCTAATGGGATTCCTCTTGCCGCCCACCCCTTCCTCTCCTTTTATAGAGTTAGGGATAAGCCTTGTTTTAATCTCCACCATTGGTTCTAGGGATTTAATCTCAACCGTCAAATCTAGAGATTTAATCTCTACCTTTGGATCTAGAGTTTTGTTTTCAACCATTGGATCTAGGCTTCATGAGGTATTAATAGGGTACAATAGGGACCATGAGGAGGAGTTGGATCTTGGCCACCCAATGGATCAAGCCCACATAAAGTCTGATCCATTAATGATAATCCAGTCCACTAAAGGATAATCATTGATCTACCTCACCAACCCCATAAGTTAATATAGGCTCTATATATTATATGTACATTTTCTCCCCATGTTTAAGATCTCGAATGTCTGTCGATTAATTAATTTACTGACCATTAATTAATCAACAACTAACTCCATGAGTAGTACCACTCAACCTTTTCATCATGCCGGACCAAGTCCACCTGCAGGGTTTATATGATGAACCTTTTGAGCTCCTCAAGGGGACATCATCATCCTAATATATATGACACAGTTTCCTCCTATAATCAACGACACACCATATAAATAATAATCATTTCCCAACTTACCAAGCCTATAGATTTAATCTATAAATCTCGCCCATTGGTAAATCAAAGAAATGAATACTAAGTATATGTGCTCGTTATTATATCGGGATTAAGAGCATGTACAATATAATATCTGAGGTCCGATTCGATTATGTAGTCAGCAATAAATCGAATCACCTCTAAGTTGGTCCTGCTCAATACACACAAAGTGTACTAATGTGATTCTATGGTCAAGACAAACCAATACCAAATCACACTACAACCATACCAATGGTTTGTCCAAAGCGATCTCGGTTGTGAGCCTATACTTATACTTTACAAGGAGCCGATAACATGATCTTCCGTGTGACACCACACACCATGTTATCTACAATGTAATATATTAGACAATATGCATCACCATAAATATACAGACAATGATCATGTGATCCTTATTTCAAAATAAAGGTGTTCCTACAAAAGATAAACTTTTCAGTATACATCCCAACAGTTTGGAACTTGGTGGACCCACCTGAAGGTATTAAGCCTATAGTGTGCAAGTGGGTTTTCAAGAAGAAAATCGACATGGATGGTAATGTGATTACCTATAAGGCTGGATTAGTTGAGAAAGACTATCATTAAAAGCAAGGTGTTGATTATGACGAGACCTATTCACAAGTTACTATGCTTAAATCCATTTAGATGCTCCTGGCCATAGCGACTCATTATGATTATGAGATATGACAGATGGATGTCAAAATGACTTTCCTTAACGGAAACCTAATCGAGGACATGTATATAATATATCCTGAGAGTTTCACATCGATTGATAAACCCAAGGTTTGCAAACTTCGACGGACCATTTATGGACTGAAGCAAGCATCCAGGAGCTTGAATATCTGTTTTGATGAGACAATCAAATGGTTTGATTTCTCACAAAATCCAGACGAACCCTGTCTGTATAAGAAGGTTAGTGAGAGTGCAGTCGTGTTCCTAATGTTGTATGTCGATGACATATTACTTATAGGAAATGATATATCTGTCTTACAGTCGATTAAAATTTAGTTATCCAAAACATTCTCCATGAAAGACCTGGGAGAAGCGACCTACATCCTTGGGGTCAAGATCTATAGAGATAGATCGAAGTGGTTGCTTGGCCTTTTGTAGTCTACATATATAGACCGAGTGCTATAGAGGTTTAGCATGTCGGAATCCAAGAAAGGTTTCCTTCCCATCAGGCATGGGATACACCTTTCGAAGTCTGTGTCTGCGCACAGAAGACGAGAGGATTTGCATGAGTAAGATTCCCTATGCATTCGCAATAGGATCTATTATGTATGCTATGTTAT